>CM044431.1:78377050-78388123 GCA_024363595.1 Xenopus borealis | reverse complement strand
ATATATACAGTCAAAAGAAGTCCTATGATTATATAGCTTAAATTGCTGCCTTGTGCAGCCTGTCTGCTGCTTCCAATGAATTCATGGAACCGTTCAGTGGCAAGCTTTGGTACACTGTCATTTTTCACCCGTAGCAAATATGATCAAATTGCAAAACACAGGAAAATTGAAGACCAAGTACTTTTATATAGCCCACACCTCTCAGACGTGACATCTAATATACTCATATTTTACAATAATGGGTACAATATTTGTTATATTTTTTTACAATCATGTGACACAAATTACATCACCAAGCACTGATTATAATTTATAACTGATGACACCACTAAGCACTGTTTATAAGAATATACTCAAGGCATATTCTGTATTACAGATAGAGAGTAATATACTGCCTATTGTAAAATGTACAGATATTAAGTCACTGAAGAGTTCCACAACTATATAAAGGCAAAAGGCTGAAGGCACGTCATGGAACGCTGATGTGACTACAAATATCCAATACATTTACAGTAGATTGTACAGTAAAACGTGTTTTTGTCCTAGATGAAGTTGGATCGGGCTCCAATGAAACACGTTGGTAATTTGTCAGATCATGTACCCCGAGGGGGACAACAGATCTATATGTCTGTATATCTTGGGAATGCTTGATGAGCCTCTGACACTTTGTAAGGGCAATTTTATTTACTTATATTATTCACTTATTAATAAATTGTTTAATGGTGCATGCAACGGGCCTGCACTTGTCTACAATTTATATATCTGATATGACTGAAGATTCTTGAGGTGGTGCAGCTAGTCATGATTTTTATAAAGATTTTGGGTTCTGAATTTTCTAGCTCTCTGATTGGGAAATGACTGTTCTGATTGGGAAAAGAATGATCCAGTATCACTGAATACCCTCCTACAATTTGTTTATTTTATAGGGTAGGTTAAATTAACATCTTGAATGGTTTGGATGACTTCTTGGACAAGCAGCATACACAAGTCTATCTATAGTGATCTAGTACAGTGAGTTTAGCATAGGTGTCTCTACAGTCTGGTTATTTTCCTATGGGATCAGACTGTAATCACGTCTGAATTTGACGCAGCACATCCGAAATGGATGACGGTGTGTCCAAATTGGATGCCCGCAGGACCGAATTGGACGCCCGCGACCAGAATGGACACCGACCCCTCCTCCCAACATTTCACTGTAGATTATAATACATAATGTACCCCCTACTGAAATTTATAAAGATATCAGTCAACTCTGAGTTATGTGACCTGTATAAAAGCACTTGGCCTGCAGCCTATACAATATACGCACTCCTGGACTTCATGATATCATGTCTTGTTAAATTTTCCAACTGGCACTGAAATGTTGACAATTAAATATCACCTCAACATGGAGTCCAGGAGTGTCTATAGTTGTGATACCTGTCAATGCTATATATGACAGCACCTTGGCATGAACTGATTTACGTAAATGGAGTGCACCATGTGTATACATATATACATACACACGCTGGGGTCATTTGGAGAGGTACAATAACCCCATCCTTGCTGGAATGATATTCTTCAGTTTAATCCTTCTTTTCTGTTTCCTTGCAGATTTTTGCCTGCCACGATAAGATCTTCAGCATGTGCTTTAAAAAAAACCTGGGAACAGCTGAGCCGATTACAGACTGATAGAGGGCAAATGTTCCATCTTTGAACCTAATGTCAACTTTACCTGTCGCTGAGTGGCTCAATTAATCTAGCAAGTGTGCCAAAGATGTTATCATTTCAGGCAAGATCTCCAGCTTCATGCTATAGAAGAAAAACCCATAGGACTTAGCAAGCTCTTGGTCTGCCAGTTGTACAGCACTGATGCAGAGGGTTTTAATTTAAGATCATTTTGTAGATTGCCTATCTCTGTCTTAATAAATGTTCACCTTCTCTCTTGCCTTAGGCTGCACTTACTCCAAGTTAACCTCTGTCTCTGCTTGTGCTGCATATGGAACCATATAAAGTGACACAATTTCTACAGCTTACTGTAGGAATTAGAATAGTATTATTCTTTAATTTTATTTAATTAACCCAGGGACTAGACCTGATTTATATAGTCTTCATTTACTGCAGTTACCAAGTATTTCAGCAATTATACAGCATGATCCTTTTCCTTTCAACAAAAATGCTATGCATCATGTATTTTTATATATAAATCTCTTCACAAATGGGTGTTTCTGTATTCTTGTTAAACAATAGATGGATTTACTAGAACAAGAAAAAACAAAGTTTGGCATGTATAGCAGCATTGCTGATTCTCACTTTGTCTAAAACATTAGTCAACCTCTTGTAATTTAAGGTTTCCTCCCTTGCTGAAACAATATATCTGAAAGACATATATAGCAGTTAGGTCTCCTTATTGTCATAAGGAAATATTTGCTCTTAGTGAAATCACTTAAATAGCAATGCTGCTGTGAATTTTTTTATAGAGCAGATGTATTGTTTGCTAAATTAACACACACAATGAGAGTTTTTAATATCGCAATACACCAATATTCTTGTTCTGTCCAGTAGTCGGGAGTCGACTGAAGGATATTCCAATGCATCTGCTTTATTTTTTCAGGGGGTACTTAGAGAAGTCCAAAAATGATGAACTAAGCAAAACTTTTCATAGAATACAAAAGACACACATTAGAATGCACCTTCTTTTCTATATAATTTTCTCTACTCTGCATTCTGCTGTGATGGATCATAGACCAAGGCTGGAACTCTCTCCTCCTATAGACACATCTTGTCAACAGCAAATAAACACCAACAAATGCAAATTATTATTTGACTAGTTGTTAGTATCTATATTACAGTAAGATCTAAAAATAAATAGGAAAGTTTGGTCTGCTTCAGTTATGCGCAGCTGTACACTAATATGTAAAAAAAAAATCTAATTTCCAGTAAGGATGTTAAGTCCTGCTCCTTTTGGGGTCTGATACTTACTATTGTGCTGCATAAAGATATAATATTGATATAAATATTTACAGCCAGGGCTGCTTCTGCCATGAGACAAGGTGTAAAGAGACAGGAAAAGACCTGGGTCTAGGGTGGCATAAATGAAGGGGCAGCATGCCACCCAGCCACAGGGGTAGTAGGCGATAGACACTTAGGGGCAGATTTATCAAATTCACATGAAGGATTCCAAATTCGATCAAATTTTCAAAAAGATTCGAATTGTCGAATGTTTTAGAAGACCACTTCGACCATCGAATTTTGAAAATGATCGAATCTATTCGAATATTCGACAGTCAAATAACTTGCCCTTTAAATTTTTATTCGACTGCCTAGTTCGCCAGTTTCAACCTAACGAATTGGTTTTATTTTTGATCGAATAAAAAAATTCGATCAAATGGTTAAAATCATTTGAATCGTTCGATTCGAACGATTTTATCGATTGATCAAATTGCTGTAAAATCGAATTCGAAGGATTTCAATTCGACCACAATTTGATTGGTCGAATTCGAGGGTAAATTCACCCTTGAATTCCACAAATAGTAAATCTACCCCTTAGTGTTCCAGTACAAAGGGATGCACATTCGTGCAATCCTTTGGGAGGGAGGAGACACCAGAGGATGCTGGCCTCCATGTACCCTTGGGATAAATCAGCTCCTGCAAATGGGAATCACTGACCCCACCTGAAAAAATTAATTCTCTTTAAGGCTAAAACTATATAGTTATTGCTACGTTTTAATACTCATTTTTCTAGTCAGGCCCTCTCCTATTCGTCTTCCAGTCAGTATTTAAATGAGTGCATGAATCATACTGCTGAAATTGCCAACTGGGGAGTTGCTGAATATAGTGCAAAAATATTAACAAAGGCACACTCACTTCACCAGTTCCCCGAAACGTTTGCTGAGATCTCACTATGAATAAAAAGAAGATTCTTTAATTTGTTCAGAGAACTGGTGAAGTGAGTGTGCCTTTGTTAATATTTTTGCACCGTATAGTGAAGCTTTTGATGCAGCGAAGCCAAACATTGTGCACCTCAAATCGAGATAAATGAGAAAAGCTATTTGCAACCAAGAATTGTGGCAAAGAGGAGTTGTATTAAGTGTATACTCACAGTTGCTGAATATAAACCTAAATAATTCAAAGGTGTACAACCCTTTTAAAGGGCAAGGGCACAAATGCAGGTCCATTGACAGGCATGGCATAGTGCTACACTATGCAAAAATGCATGTTTTTATTTTCGGCACCAATATCAGCTTATTGTAGTGTATGAGAAAAGTGGAGGGTTTGTTGCGTGTGCTTTTGCCCTAAGAATGGCCAGTAAGCTATGCCTCAAAAACAGGCCAGGGACGAATGTGTACTTAATCTACCACCAAGACTGTATTACACAAATTAATATATAATCAGATTTGTGCTTCAGCTTTTAAATGCTACATATTTAGCTTCAATTAACAATACATCTGAACATAAGCCCACCTTGCAAAGCATGGTACAATGTAAGGAGCTCTCACCCTGGTGGTCTAGTTGTATGGCGGGGGCGCCACTCTCCTTCCATCTTCCTAAGTGCGTGCCGGCACGCACTTCCGTGTTTTATAGCGCATGCGTGCTGGCAATGACGCGAGGTTTAAAGGTATTTAAAGGGGCATTGGGATTTGATCATGGCCCGTGATAGGTTCTTGTACCTAATGCTTTTGCTTCTATCTCGTTTGCTATTCCTGATCTGATTCCTGTGTTTTGACTCTGCCTGGCTTGACTATTCCGATTATCTGTATCCTGACCCGCGCCTGTTATTTGACTACTGTTTCTGCTCCATCTTTATCTGATTGATCACCCGGATTTGACCCATTGCCTGCCTGACAGCTCTAGTTATCTTCCTGGCTCGACACAGCCTGTCTGATTATGGATCTGCCTTCTCCTGCCTGTATCGTGGCCTTTGGCCTTAAAGACTTTCTATACAGTAGTGCCCCTTTGTCTGCTCAGAACCCCACGCCTTGCACCTCTGGTTTTAAGACCTGGCGGCATCCAATTAGCCGAGGGCTCCTCCCGAAAACAGAGAATGGAAGTTCTGACAAAATAGTTGGTCAAACGTATATGGTGTCTTTTGTAATGATGCCTCAGTTCATCATACATACATACATACATACATTACATTACTAGAACAAATAAAAGAACATAAATAAATACAATTAGATTCAATTTTAAAGGGTAAGTGTTGAGATGCACAAGGGGAAAGAATTCCCTGTCCCAGGGATGCTGAAATGAACCATAGGGCCTCTACACCTCTACATCATCCATCCTATATAATAAAGTTGAAGTATCTCTGCGTCCAGTCCCTGTGTCTGTGGAATTCGCTACTGGCATGTGCCGACAGACCGAATTTACCAGTTTTGGCCACTAGAGGTCGCCAATCACTAGCTAATGCTATCAGTACCAGTACTTAGACTAGAGGCAATGGAAGCCTGTGGTGAAGTGTATAAGGTAAATGCCTCTGATCAGTGCTTTTAGTGTTCAATTCCAATTGAGTGATCATTTATGCTAGCAAAGTAGATAGACGCGCAACTTCGCACCCTTACGATGTGCTGTGTTTTACCATTGTGGGTGATAGTCTGAAAAACGTAAATACGTTACCATTCGCCGACCAGAGTGTAAATTCGCACGTTAGTGAATTTGCGTAGCGAAGGCGAAAATTCGCCTACAACAATTCTGTTTTTATAAATGTTTGACTACATATGTTCTAGCGCCCATTAATTTAACGGGATTAATGTAAAGTTCAAGTGTCTCTGCGTCCAGTCCCTGTGTGCGTGGAATTGCGCTACTGCGCATGTGCCGCACGGACCGTCTCTGGCGAATTTACGCTAGCAAAGTAGATAGACGCGCAACTTCGCACCCTTACGCTGTGGCGTGTTTTACAATTGTGGGTGATAGTCTGAAAAACGTAAATACGTTACCGTTTGCCAACCAGAGTGTAAATTTGCACGTTAGTGAATTTGCGTAGTGCAGGCGAAAATTCGCCTACAACAATTCTGTTTTTATAAATGTTTGACAACATATGTTCTAGCGCCCGTTAATTTAACGGGCTTAATGTAAAGTTCAAGTGTCTCTGCATCCAGTCCCTGTGTGCGTGGAATTGCGCTACTGCAGATGTGCCCCACAGACCGTCTCGGGCGAATTTACGCTATCGAAGTAGATAGACGCGCAACTTCGCACCCTTACGCTGTGGCATGTTTTACCATTGTGGGTGATAGTCTGAAAAACGTAAATACGTTACCGTTCGCCGACCAGAGCGTAAATTCGCACGTTAGTGAATTTGCGCAGCGCAGGCGAAAATTCGCCTAGAACAATTCTGTTTTTTATAAATGTTTGACTACATATTGTCACGAACGGCACCCAATACCAGAACAATTGCCAAACACCTTTGTCTCAGCTCGGCTTCACCAGTTAAGTGACCGCCTTTGGCCTCGGGAGGAGCCCTCGGCTTACTCAGATGCCACCTGGACTTAACGAGAGGTGTAAAGCAAAGGTTCTGGCTAGCACAGGGGCACGATCGTCTCACCAAGGAATTGGATAGAAGAATACCACCAAGCGGAGTAGGCAGGCCGGAACAGCACAAGCTGCGTAGAATAGTCAGACAGGCCAGGATCAGGATTAGAGAGTGTAGAGTAGTCAGGGGACAGGCAAAAGGTCAGGATACCAGAGGACAGAAATAATCAGACAAGCTAAAGGTCTGGATTGGAGAATAGCAGGATAGTCAGGCAAAGCAAGGG
Organism: Xenopus borealis; assembly: GCA_024363595.1. Taxonomy (NCBI): domain Eukaryota; kingdom Metazoa; phylum Chordata; class Amphibia; order Anura; family Pipidae; genus Xenopus; species Xenopus borealis. Next base: position 78,381,392 of record CM044431.1, on the reverse strand, counting down.
TCAAATACCAATAGATCAGACAGGAATCAATCAGGAAACACACCCAGGAACTAACAAATAGAACCTAACAACGGGCAAGGTTCTGCACTAAAAGATCCCTTTAAATACAGTTTGAATTTCGCGCCATTGCGTGTGACGTCATCACGCCGGCGCGCACTAGGGAACTGGCACAGAAGGAGGCAGGATGCACGCGGTGAGCGTCCTCGCCAAAGGCACGGCGGGCGCTCCCGCGTGCTTGGGGGGAAACCGCTAGACCACCAGGGTAAGTCTTTACACATATGTTCTAGCGCCCGTTAATTTAACGGGCTTAATGTCTAGTACTGTATAATGTAAAGCCCAGACACTTTCACTAACGTTGTTAACTATAAAAAAAAAGACAAAAACAATATAAGTTGTTTTGGTGACTGTGAGTGCTGATGTATTTTCTACAAAACCTAATCTTGGATGTGACTCATTTTCTAGTTTTGTGAAAATAACACAGTATGACTTGATCAAGTGTTTTCTCTAATAACAAGCATTTTGCAAAACTGATGCAATTCATTTTTCACAAGGAGGCAAGGAGGTTTCTATAAATTAGTGAGATAAGCAAGCTACAGCTCAAGTGATGTCTGCTTTAGTGTTAGGGCTGTCTTCATCTCAAGCATCCATTTACCTGTAGGTAACAACCGTACCTTCCACAGGGCACACTGCATTTAATATAACAGTAACATCAACAAATAAAAGTGCTTTCAAGTAATTTAAATATAATGTAGTGTTGTCCTGAACTGGTAAAATGCGTGTTTGCTTCAGAAACACTACTATAGATTACATAAACAAGCTGCTGTATAGCCATGGGGGCACTCAGCCATTGAAGATACTGGTTAAATAGCAGATTCTACCATTGTATTCTATTACAAAGCGTATCAGTTATCTGCTAAGTATCCTGTGCTTTTTCTCCTTTAACAGCTTGAATAGCTGACCCCATGGCTTCACAGCAACTTGTTTATATAAACTACAGTATAGTAGTGTTTGTGAAGCAAACACACCAGTTTTACCAATGCAGGGCAGCAGCACATTATATCTGAATTACTTTAAAACACTTTCATTTTTTGGTGTTACTGTTCCTTCAATCTTCCACTTTATACTGTCATGTGGAAAGTGTGGGACCCTATGGTTTCCAAGTACATTTAATAAGTGTAAACAGTTTTCACAGACCTTCTGTTGATACAAATAATGTTTGTTTACCAGTGGGCTTCAGCTGATCCATGGCTACTTAACAAGGCAGAATACAATTTATTCTATTACATCTTGAATGGCAATCACCTCTTGCTTGAAGGTTAAGGAAATTCATGTCTACACGTCTCACATATGAAGCCCAAAAGAAGACTGCTGATATTTATTAGGGTGATTAGGAAGTAGCCAAGTAGGAAGTGCTCAACAGAGGACATACAAAGGGTATTTACATTTGCATATAGCGAGCGATTGTGAAGACAAAATATGATGTACCATAGAAAAGCCCTTGGGTGCTAAATGTATCTTATATAAATTGATGTTATCCTAACATTTACAAGCTACTGGTTTTTCCACTTTTAATATTTGAAAAAATCTTTTTAAAAATGTATGTAAATGTCTAGAGATGTTCCAGGTTTAATAAAAGAAACGCCTGTTATTACATTACCAAGGGAACCAAGCAATTTCTGTTTTGATAGCTTCTATATGAGACTATAAATTGAGAATTGAATGTGTTCTTTCTTGGCAAAATTTGAAAATTCTCCATAAGGTAACTTTTCATATTCTGTTCTATTTAATTGTGATGGTGTTGGTACTGGCAGTTGATAGAGCTTTATTAGAACCTCCCTTGCTTCTTTTATTAGTGAGTTCAACACTTACACCATGTTTTTGACTTGCATACGTTTATGTTGGTACAACACTGGGTGGAAAAGAAGTGGGAATGCACAAGACATAGATAATATTCATATATATTCATGAGCCACGGTATGTATACTTAGGGGCAGATTTACTAAGGGTCAAATTCGAGGGTTAAATAACCCTCGAATTCGACCATCGAATTTTAAGGGAATAAAAATCCTTCGAATTCGAATATCAAATTCAAAGGATTTTACCACAATTCGATTGGTCGAACGAACGATCGAATAGGAACGATTTTAACCATTCAATTGAATTTTTTTATTCATCAAAACTAATGAAAACCAATTCGGTAGGTTGAAACTGGCGAACTAGGCAGTCGAATAAAAATTTAAAGGGGACGTTATTCGACTGTCAAATATTCGAATACATTTTATTCTAATTATTCTAATCATTCGAAGTGGTCTTCAAAAAATTTAAAAATTTGAATTGAATCTTTTTGAGAATTCGATCGAATCATTCATGTGAATTTGGTAAATCTGGCCCTTAGTATACCAGTGAGCCACATTCAAATATAAAGAGAGTTGGGGAGCAACACAAGCATGTAAAAAATGCATTGGGGTGCCAAATAAGGGCTGTAATTGGTATTTGGTATCATCTATGTAGACTGGCAGCCTACAGGAGGCCCTGCTTGGCACTATACTTAGTTTTTATGCAATTCAAACTTGCTTCCAAGCCTGGAATTCAAAAATAAGCACCTGCCTTGAGGACACTGAGAGCAACATCCAAGGGGTTGGAGAGCAACATGTTGCTCACGAGCTACTGGTTGGGGATCACTGATATACATAGATACATTGGTGTATACTGTAAAGGCTATCAGAAAATAATTAACTAAAATTAATAAAATTAAATAATTAAAATAATTAATACTAGAATGCATGTCGTACAGTACATACACAATTAACGAGTAAACACTCTAATATAAATTAAGGACCTCTTTGTTGATGAATAACATTGTCAGAATGACTAATGATGAATTGGCGAGTGGTGTATCATGTATTCAAAGTACTAGTTTTTAAGTGCTTATTTGAGGAGAGGACTAAGAAATACTCAGAGAAAATAGTTTTTACCATTTTTTTACCAGTTTTGTCATTGTATTGGCAGTAATATCCTGGATTATTTTGCAGGCTCTAAAATGGTAACATTAAAATATACCATATTATTTCTAGAGGGCTCTTCCTTTGTATCTCTCTGGGTCATCACCTGCACAATAACTATTAGATAGAGCTGACTCTAGAGAGAACAATAAAGCCCAAATTTTACCAATCGTGGGAATACTGGCTTTGTAAAATAGCTGAATTATACTGGACTCATTAGGCACAGCCGCTGTACAAAATTGGGCAAAGATAACGGTCCTGGTCACTTATTTCATTTGATTTTGGAAATGCACATGCTACTTAATGGTGTACAAAATGTTTCCACTCATAACAAAAGTATTACGTAACTCAATATTCATAAAAATCATTTTGTTAATTCAAAATTACATATAAAAAATTATGATTTATGCCCTAGGAAGTGGCGCAATATCCCATTAACTCTGGCCCATTTTTGACATGCAGTTTTATTCCTTTAAAAATAGTTTGTAAAGCTTTTGTTGTCAAGTACGGTAAGAGGATAAGTCATTTTGTTGCAGTGGTGGTTTATTTCACGTGTTAGACTTAGAGGGAATAATAGAGAGGCCTGGGTTACATAACGGGAACCCCTAGGCCCGCTTACGTTCATTGTATCCATCCCCTCAGTTTTATCATCGGGACTGGAGCAGTGGCGACTGGCACACAGGAAATTAAAAAAACGATCTCCTGCTCATCTCCCATGTTTCTGAACCAATGTGGGTGTGGATGGGCAGCATGTGGTGGGAGTATCACAAGTGACTAGTGATTTTGTTGAATTGAAAAACAACAGCTAGCATTTCTGAATTATTAAAAGGTTTTGCTCTGATGCCATTTATGTGAACAAAGGCTAAGGTTATATATATATATTCTGGTGGAGGGTTTTGCCTATGAGGATCCATACAACATGGATGGTGGATGACAAATGGATTATGAAAACAGAGTCTATTATAAGGCCCGGATTTGTGGAAAGGCCACAAAGGCCCAGGCCTAGGGTGGCAGAATTTTTTTGGGGGGGGGGGGTGGCATGCTGCCCAACAACACCCGCATAGGTTCAGAAGCACTGGTGATTTGCAGGAGATACAATAGTTTTTCAAATTTTCTGTGCGTCGATCCCCAGTACTCGAACTCAATGCTGAAAATGTGTGTATGTACACAAAGGAAGGGGAGGCGGCAATGAATGGCCATGGGCATAGGGGTGCCTGCAATGTAAATTCAGCCCTTATGGTAATTGAAGGAACAGTTCAGTGTAAAAATAAAAACTAATACTGTGCAAAATAAAAAATGTTTCTAATATAGTTAGTCAGCCAAAAATGTAATGTATAAAG
>CM044431.1:78347385-78363164 GCA_024363595.1 Xenopus borealis | reverse complement strand
GAAGTCGCCAGGCGACAAAATGCCCCCGAATCTCCCCGTCTGGCCTAGCCCTAAGGGGTTCCAAAAAGTTAGGCGAATAGAGCTTTTCAGACATCATTATATTTTCAGTCCAATTTAGATATTCAGATAACAGCAAGATGACTGATATACTGCTGAATAACAATATTCTTATTGGTACATTATCTTGCATGTATAAATAGTTTTTTTTTCATGAGAGAACTAGGGGTGGCACAATGTTACAGTTATAATTATAACCAGCTGGTCTTTTCTTTTGGAATGTCCAGATATTTCATAGTTCACATTATTTGGGGTGTTTATTTATAGTTTCATAATTTTTATTGGTCTGCATACTATTTGTGTTGTCAGAACATTACTTGATTAATGTATACTCTCCTATCATAGTTTATATTACTGCTCCTCTTGATGATGCACAGATCCTGGAGCTTTGTTTGTTTTTGCTAGAAAATTGTGTTCTGAAGGCTAAAGCTGTTGTTTGCCTTAATACATGTGCTCTTTTTCTTTAGCTTAGTGGGGCATGCTAATAAATGCACATCTGGCAATGGTAAAGTCATGTAGCGTTTTATTCTGAGCACACAAACTAGGACTCTGCTCTTAATTAAGGCAGGAGAAAGCTCCATATTTCTCCCTGCAGAGAACAAGTGGATGGGAGTAACCAGTGCTTGCAGTCAGCTTGGTTTTAATTATCTTATGTGCTTATTAATTTTTAATTGCATTTCATTGGAAAAGACTTTGTAATGCAGGCCAAGACTCTGCTTGATGTTTTAGGGCAATAGCATACTGAGTATTTTTATCCCTGCTACCCATTGATAATCTCTTCTTATTAAAGTGAATGTAAACCCCATGCGAGAATCCCCACGGTGCTTCACATCTCACTGGGAATTGAGCGAGTGAAGAAAGAGGACGATTTGACTGCAGCTACAAGTAATGGCAATAAAAAAATCTGCTTGCAGTTGTCCTTGTACACATTTGTAGCAGGGGTGTTCCTATACCCCTTGCCACGCCGAGGTGGCCTTACCTTTGCCTCCCCCACCCCTGATTTGTAGTCAGCATGCTCAAAAAAGAAATCAAAATAAAACAGCATTTTTACATTGCACTTGCCACAAAGTACTGAACATTTAGCTTGGCTGGGTACCTGAAACTTTGGGTGGTGAGAAAAATGTGTAGACTAGTAGAGGTCTGAAAGAAGTAGGGTTTTGTAAAATGTACTTCATTAAACAAAACATTTCCATCAAAAGATTCTGTAATTTAGATTTACTTCTTTGTTGAACCATTACTAGTAATTTGTTTCAGTTCTGAAATCTCTGGCCTCGAATTTTAAGCAGCCACATAAATCCTCTGCATCAATTAGTGGGTATGTTGTAACTAGAATGGAAACAAATGGCCCAGTTCTGTTGGATACGCTGGCATGGAACGATATATTGAAGCCACATGTTTTTCATAGGAATGTGTACGCTTCTCTTAGGCTTAGTCCAGACAGGGAGATTCGGGGGCGATCCGTCGCCTGGCGACTTTTCGCCGCGACGGATCGCCCCCGAATCTCCGCGAATAGCTAGGCACTAGCATAGCTTAAAAACGCCTGCACTTATTCACACGGAGCGGCGCGACTTTTAAAATCGCTCCAAATTGCCTCGCCAGGCAATTTGGAGCGATTTTAAAAATCGCGCCGCTCCGTGTGAACACGCGCCGGCGTTTTTAAGCTATGCCGGTGCCTAGCTATTCGGGGAGATTCAGGGGCGATCCGTCGCGGCGAGAAGTCGCCAGGCGACGGATCGCCCCCGAATCTCCCCGTCTGGACTAAGCCTTACAAGCATATATTTTCCCTTAAACAGTAGTTATGGGTATGAGTGACCTACCATGTCTTACTTTTCCTTCCGAGCAATTGCAATATTATCATTTAGTGCAAATAGGGATGCACCAAATCTTGGATTCGGTTCACAATTCTTTAGAACCCTTACCTATTTTGGCAGAATTTTAAGTACCTGGATTAACTGAATCCAAACCCTTTAAATCACATGACTTTAGATTTATGAATGATGGCAGGTGCTGATTTTATTTAGTTTGCCAACTTTTTCTAGGATTTTGCTAATTTACACATGCAAGATCCTGTCCAGGATTCATCTGAATCTTATGTGGCATATTCACCCAACTAAAACAAAAGTAATTTGGTGTTTCCCAAATTGCAGCAGTGAATGCTGTTGTTATCTGTAAAGGATCATCACAAGTCAAGTACTCACAGAAAAATTTTCTGGTTAGTTTTTCTTACACTGGCTTTAATCTAGGGATATAGCAAATCCACTATTTTGGATTCGGCCGAACCCCCAAATCCTTTGTGAAAGATTCGCCAAAATATATAATAAAATTGCATATGCAAATTAGGGGTAGGAAGGGGAAAACATTTTTTTACTTCCTTGTTTTGTGACAGTGGATTTCCCTCCCCACCCATAATTTACATATTAGCATTAGCATAACTGCATATTAGGCCAGGCAGAAGCATTCGGCCAAATCCTAACTGTATCCCAAACCGAATCCTGGATTTGGTGCATCCCTACTTTAATCACATTTGGCAAAGTCAGATTTTGCAGCAGGCCAGGTTGGGCTAAGCCAATTGTTTGACCTAAGAGCAAACAATCATATGATAACAGGGGCCTACACACCTGAGGGGTGAAGGATTATATTATCAAACTAATGAGGCCTTTTATAAGGCAAACCTGCCCTGTAATTATTGGCATAATACTGTGGAGCAGGCCTTTGTTTCGGGCCAACTTAGTTTTGATGTTCCTCATAATTTGGTATCCATAATGGGATAATCATAATTTTTCTCTAAAGTAATTGTAACCTGGTTCTCTCTCCATATCTATATCCTGTTTTTATAATGTGCTTGTCTGTTCCAATTTATTTTGTTAATAGGCCTTTTTTCTTCTCCACATACCAGTTCCTCATTGTTATATTTCCTTCTACCACTTATTAAAGGGCAAGGAAAGTCTAAAATAGAATAAGGCTGTAAATGCTGTATTTTGTATACTAAACATAACCATGAACTTACTGCAACACAAACCTAATCAAACAAATTATTTATGCTTTCAAAGTTGGGCGCAGGGGGCTGTCATCTTGTAACTTTGTTATATATCTTTGCAAGACTAGACTACAAACACATGCTCAGTTTGGTCTGGGCTTCTTAAGGATTGTCATAAATTATCAAAAAACAAAGCTGCTGGAGTTCTGCATGGCTGTTAAATAAGGGAGGGGCTCCCCCTGCTGTTCATAAGTATGATTTTTTCCCTGCCAGAAGTTAGGGACTGTCTGACAATTCCTATCCCCAGCACTAAATGAAGGAAGAATTTCACTGCATACAATCAGGTTTCTTATAAAAACTTTACACATTTTTTAATTACAGTACATTGGAGATAGATTTCTTTGTCATTAAAGAAAGTAAAAATGGGATTTAATTTCTTTGCCTTTCCTTGCCCTTTAACCCTAAGGGTTATATAATTATTGTACATACATTGTCAGGTATAGAAATTAGAAAAAGGAAACCCCAGTTGTGATTGCTAAGTAAAATCTAATAAACCCCACAAGTTTGGTACCAGTAAATTAGTAAAATTGTAGTGTTAATAAATTAATTGAATTAATTTCTATAAATTCATTAAACACATTCTCCAAAAAATCAAAATTCTGAAATTAATCAATTATATTGAATCAATTATATAAATTAATTAAAGTGCTAGATTTGAGAGCGTACCAGCTCAATTAATTTAGTGATATACTGAATAAATACAGTGTGGTGCTAAAAGGGTACTTGAAATTCTAATTAAAAAGAGTTAATTGATAAATAGATTTGTATGACCAGCATAAAGAGGTAGGTTAAAAAGCCCTGTTGTTAAAATTCATTGCAAAAATAATTGGAAAATACAGAGTGGCGGAGCTGTCCCAAAGAGAAATAATTTAGAACCTGTATGTAATTCTAAGGCCTGGGACACCACAAAGTAAAGGCAGGTCAGGGAAGCCGAGACTGTGGCGTTGATGGTTACCTTGCCCTATCAATTAAGGAGAACTAACTAAACCTAAAAGGCCACAAATCGTCGGCCCCTTGGAAAGGAAGAAAGAGTTGGAGAATCAAAGGAAAAAACAACAGGATCGAACCACCCACTTTGTATTAAAAACCCCAACCAAGAGATAATTAGGTAGAGAATCAAATAAGTAAAAATTGTTTTGTACATACATTGCCATAAAAATTTAGGATTAATGCTTCTGAAAATCTGTGATAAAACACTACTAACATGTCTTATGAACTTAGTTGGCCTTTGAGCTTCTAACTATCTAGCACAAATTATTTTGCTAGTGAACTTTCTCAAATGTATCAAATGAGAACATTGAATTGAATGAGCTTTTTATCATATCAATTGCAGATTTTTATTATATATTCATATATTGCGCAATACCTTGATGACTCGGGGATAAACATTGTGATTGTTTATTGCAAATGAATTGTTTTTTTTAAGATTGGAATTATTAACCTATTAAAAAAAAACCAGATAAAAGAATAATGGTTTTGCACTGAACTCAAATCCAAACGAAGGCAGCTCTTAGTAGTGTAGAATCCTCAGCTTCACACACACACCAATCAGAAAATGCTTAAAAAAACAAAAAGTCTGAAAAAGATCGATAATTTTTTTGGGGGGGTTACCCTTCTTCCCCCCTACATTTCCTAACATATGGCAACACAACTATACAGGGGGCACATGTAGGTCAATAGGACAACTTTATATAATTTATTAAAGGTTTCCTGGGCTTGTGTAGTGGAATGTAGTGACTGTAACATATACTTCTATTATAAGTTCCCGCTGTATGCAAATTAGGCTTCGCTAGTGTAACAGCGCTCTGCCTAGTGAAGTAACACTAGTGTAACTATGCTACCGTTCGCCGACCTGAGCATAAATTCGCACTATAGTGGATTTGCGTAGCGCTGGCGAAAATTCGCCTGGCGAAGTGTGGCGGACGCTAGCGAAGCCTAAGCTGGCAAATTTTCGGGTCTTAGAGAATCTGCCCCCTAGTGTATCACACATGGTATAGTTACAAGGTTTTAAAATCCTGTTACCAATTAACAGGGGAATGTAAGCATCCCTCCTAGGTGTATACTCACAGGCACAATATTAAGGATCACTTTTCAAAAGGCAACTTGATCGCTCAGCATTGCTGCAGTAGCAATCATTCAATCAATATGTGGAAAAAGATAAAAATATACAATTGCGTATTAAAATTTTAATGATGTGTAAATAGTTAAAACAGATGTCTACTCACAATAGGAATAAAAGGACAAGCAATAAACATATCAGGAGAAAAGACACTGACTGCTCCTGACTTCCGAGTCTCATGAGGCTCCGCCTCACTTCACAAAAGTGTCAGCGTATATAGCGTCTTTAAAGCACAAATAGTTACCATGAATTGACCCCGGTAACAGCTGGACATTTATGTTACTACAATAAAAAGTGCACATGTGCATAAGAGTGCAAAAGGTTGCTAGGACTTTGCCCCAGCAACCACTATAAATGTTTTACAGCGGAAAACACAAAAATATATATATATATATATATATATATATATATATATATATAAAACACCGACTGTTACTTTACTGGTTCTAAATCAGTTTTCCTTCATGCCCAAGCTGATTCCCTCATCTCAGTTGAGGGGCTTGTCAGAACATACTTTCTGCCCATTGTTTTAAAGGGGTGGTTCACCTTCAAATTAACTTTTAGTATATTGTAGAAGGGCCAATTCTAAGAAACTTTTCAGTTGGTCTTCATTATTTATTTTTTATAGTTTTTTAATGATTTGCAATTTTCTTCTTTTTCTTTGCAGCTTTCAAATGGGGGTCACTGACACCATCTAAAAACAAATGCTCTGTAAGGCTACAAATGTATTGTTATTGCCACTTTTTATTACTTATCATTCTATTCAGTCCCTCTCCTATTCATATTCCAGTCTCTTATTCAAATCAATGCAGGGTTGCTAGGGTCATTTGCATCATAGAAACCAAATTGCTGACACTGCAAACTAGAGAGCTGCTGAATAAAAAGCTAAATAACTATAAAACCACAAACAATAAAAAAAATGAAAACCAATTGCAAATTGTCTCAGAATATCACTCTCTACTTTATACTATAAGTTAACTCAAAGGTGAACAACCCCTTTAATCACAAAAAAAAAAAATGTTTTTCTGTTATGTCTTTAGCTATGCAGGACAAACATGAACATTCAGTCAAAACGCTAATCTATCGAGATTTATTAGCCCCCGAAGCTGGGAATGGCTTGAATCTGAAAATGCTCCATCTTAAACCAGTTGGGTCATTTAGAAGTCAATGGCAGGGGTCCCTTGAACCATTTGAAGATGATAATAGCCTTTTTTCTGTTGGTTTCACTCGAAAACTCAATTAATTCGAAAAGTTTTTTCACCAAAAACTCGATCAATTCCAGTATTCAAGTTTTTCATCTTGACCTTTGATAAAGAACCCCCTTAAATGAAAAGGAAAGGTCTTTTAACTTGGGGGTGCCAAAGAGTTAGGCACCCCCAAGTGATCACATGTACCTACCTGAAACCCCCGGGCCGATTCTCCTATCAGAAGAAATCTGCACTGGCCTGGGACTCTTCCAGCGAGCACCATGGATCGATCGTCTTCCGGCTTCTTCTTTCCTCAAATTTCCCAGGGCAGACGCATGTGCAGTAGAACTAAATAGGTGACTTTTTCCGTTAGCTCAGATTTTCACACTACTGCGCATGGCAGCTGCAAGAAAAAAGAAGAAACCAAAAGATACTGGAAGAAGCCTGGCCTGTTACAGTTTTCTTCTGATAGGATCACTTGCCTGGGGTTTCAGGCAAGCACATGCAAAAACTTGGGGGGTGCATAACTTTTGGCACTCTAAAGTTAAAAGATCTTTCCTTCTCTGCTTACTTTGTGGTACTTGCTATGTAGATAATTAAATTACCAATATGTATCCCCTCCCTTCACCCTTTCTTGTGATTATTTCATTATGCAGCGGGATTATTTTTGCACTAGTAATCTAATTATCTACTGCGCAAGGACCAGACATGAAGCAGCTTTAACATTCTTTGTTGCCCTGTTTAAGAAATAGAAAAAAAACATAGATTTTTTTGTGATGAAAACAATAAGCAAGGTATGCACAGCACTAGCCCTATTCATTGCACTAAAACAAGCTAAAAACAAATGAACCTGGTAAAATACAGCCAGAATGTATAGGTGTGGTTCTAGAATTTGACTATTATGATCAAGTTCATTTGGCAGATACATTTCACTTCACAGTTTTGGGTGGAGCACTTAGTTACTTCATATGTAAGGAATGCTGCTTATCTTTTTCCTCATAATATCCCTTATATCCATTATGACTAAGCCATAGATACACGGTCTCTTGCTAAAAACCAACTCCCAACATAACCTTCAAGCCAGTAAATGGCAATAATCATCTTCATGATTTATTTGATTTATTTATATAATTTGCATCAAACAGGGCTCGTACAATAACAAGAGAATTAAAGTATAATCAAGGAGCCCTGCTCACAAGAGCTTGCAATTAAAAAGCGATGAAACCTTCAACTGAATCTATTCTATATCATTTATATCTGAACCTCATTAAATATTGTATGCTTAATGGGCATGGAAAGTGTAAAATAGAATAAGGCTAGAAATGCTGTATTTTGTATACTAAACATAAACATGAACTTATTGCTTTATGCTTTCAAAGTTGGCCACAGGGGGCTGTCATCTTGTTATACATCTATGCAAGACTGGACTACATACACCTGCTCAGTGTGGTCTGGGCTTCTTAGGGATCATCATAAGTATGAGTTTCCCTGCCAGAAGTTAGGGACTGTCTGACAAATCCTATCCACAGCACTAAATGAAGGGAGAATTTCACTGCATACAATCAGGTTTCTTATAAAAACGGTACTAATTTTTTAATTAAAGTATATTGGAGATAGATTTCTTTTTCATTAAAGAAAGTAAAAATTGAATTTTATTTCTTTGCCTTTCCTTGCCCTTTAAAGCTGCCCATACACAGTCTGATTTTATTTGCAAATTTGACTTCGCCAGACCAGTCAGTTGGGTTGGACTGGGCCGGCAGGACACTTTTTTTTTTCCAGTGTCCTGCCGGCCCAGTCCAACCCAACTGACTGGTCTGGCAAAGTAAAATTTGCAACTAAAATCAGACTGTGTATGGGCAGCTTTAAAGGGCAAGGAAACGCAAAGACCTGCTCCATTCAGAAATTATCTTCTGGTGGCGCCCAGAGGGGGTACCCGAGACAGCAGCTGCGTTGGCCCCCGGGCCCCCCAGTTCGACCCTGAAGTAAGTAGCTTATTAGACAATGTATCGGCCCAAACCAATGGCTTGCCTAACATCTTCAACAACTTAGGGGCCGATTTACGAAATTCACGTGAATAGATCGAAGTTCAATCGAATTCGATCGAATAACGATCGTCCAAATTTTCCGTGAAATCGTAAAGTGAATTTTGGCCTCTTCGATCATCGAATAGATCGAATGATTGGATATTTGATCATTCGATCATTCGATGATCGAAGGAATAAAAATTTTAAAGTTATTCGACTGCCTACTTCGACAGATTGAACCTACCGAATTGCAATAGAAGCCTATGGGAAGCTTCCCATAGGCTTCAGAGACTAAGTCCTGCTCGAATACCGTTCGATCGTTCGAATCGTACAAATTTTTCGGACGCTCGAATGAAAATTTACGATGTTTTCGTGAAATCGAACGATCGGTATATGATTCATCGAGAAATCCTATATCGAGCCAAATGATAGCCTAAAACTATTCGATAAGCATTCAATGGTCGAAATCGAAAGCAAATTTTTGGGAATAATAGTAAATTTGCCCCAAAGTGTCAAACCCTGAGTTTATGTCCCCTCAACTTTTTTTCTGCATTTTGTGTTTTGTTTTGCAGTCCTCTCCAAATGCATTTTAGTGGGTGCAATTCCCAGATTTCAAATAATTTTTTCTGCCTGTGTAACTAATATTAACATTTGTATTGCTCTTTGCTGCATGTAAGATTGATACACCAATTAAGCTCCATAGTAGGGTCAGACTGGGCCAGTGAGCAATGTTACCTCTAAGGTGTGGCTTGTGCACGCACAGACATATTTTTTGTGAAAACACAAAATTTTTTATTAATTCTGACATGAGTTTTTAAAAACTGCATGCAAATGTTTAAAATGTGCACATAAAAGATTTTTTTTACCCACATAGCTGAAAAGGAATTCGAGGGAACATTGCTGGTGGGACACCAGCAAAAGAACACGGTGGGTCCCGCTGATCTACACCTGCTCCCCACCTGGGTGCTACACCCATGCCTCCACCCTGCCTCTGATATGGGGCCCAGAGGATATGGGGGGGGGGGGTTGCAGCAGGGGCCCAGGAGAGGGTTCAGGCCCCTCTGAGGCGGCAACCCTGGTGGACCCCAGAACCCCAGTCCAATGCTGCTTCAGAGTGTAGGTTTGTAGTTATTGTGCTTCTATATCCGTAGCAATGGTACCTATATCCCTACATGTGATAATATATAACTATACGAACACAATGCAGAGGGAAGTCAATTTTTGGATGACATTTGCCATGTTTTGCATGTATATTTTTCTATGAAATTGGTACAAATTGCAGCTAACATTTTAAAACCGCATCCATGACTGGACCACTTAAGTTGGGGTGGTGGGGGAATGGTCACCTACCTCTTCTGACTGCTTTACCTTAGTTTTTGTCCATCTGTAAGTCTGGGATTCTGTGTGTGGTGGGGAGTGTTGGTTTGGCCTTGGACACTGTCAATCTTGAGCCTGGCACTGCCTCAATCAGAAAGCCAGACATGTGATTGTCAGAGAGCAGGATAAGTGAAAGTTAAATAACACCAATGGGACCCTTTAGCCATTAAAGTGCTTTTACATGTGTGCACCAACCTGGAACAACCAGGACAGAAAAAGAGCTGATACAGGTTAATATTTCTACACTTTACAGTTATAAGCCAATTTTCTGCCATTCTACCAGCCTTGCTCTGAGTCAGTTATCTGGCAATGTGTATTTGGAGCTGATGTTTAAGATGTTTCACTCATATCGCTAATTAAAAATTAAAATTCACTCATAATCCTCAATTGCAACTGAATGTTCCTTAGGGATTATTCAGTGTATGTGGATGGGTGCTGTGCAGTAGGAGGAATCTATGAAATTATTGCAATTCCTTCTCAGCGCAGAGGTTCGTTTCTGCTTACTGGATCCAGTTTATCAATTAATTCCAATACATCTAATTTATACATAATTGTTTCATGAACTGCAACATTCCATTTATTGTATTTTTTAAAAAAAGGTTAAATGAATTAACATCAACTCTGTACACATGATCTGGAAAAAAATTTTTTAATAGTGATGAATTAAAATTTATACTTTTTAAAAATATATTGTGTCATAGGCATCTTAAATGGATGGCTAAAAGTACTGGAGTTCCTCATAATGACCATATGTTAGTATAAGTCACCGTGTGCAAAATGGAGACACTGTCTATATCTTCTTAATTACTGGATCCAGTTGGACAGCTGGAGTATGAATACAGCCCACATACCTGTGAACATAAACACAAGTATTTCTTACGCAGAAACCATCATATCATACTTTTTTTTGGCATCATCTGCTGCCTTTTATCTGAAACTCTCATTAAAAGACCAATTATACCATAAAGTGAAATTTATATATATATATATTTTTTTTTTTTTTTTTTAAATCATTTGTATCTGTCCAACCAGCAGCTACAAATACAATTTCTTGGCAACAATTGTCCTTTTTTATATGATGAATCTTTTTTAATATAAATAACAGAAACCCAGTGGGAAGTGATGCCTCCTGATGCTACAGCTACCCTCTGCAGAGACAGCAGTAATAATATTCACAGTTACATGAATTTCTGGTATCAGCAAACACGATATAGAGAGAATTAATAACTGGTGCTCAATTAGTATTAGAGCTGTAAGGCTGGACATCTATATATATTCAGATTACTATATGTTTTGTTTATTTGTAAGTAAAAGGAGGAAATGTCTTTTTTTAGTACGTATTATCAATACCAATAAATTATTTAAGTTGTCTATAAAAATAAATGTCCATAGGAGCTGGACATATTCATATTCTGCATTTGATACTCACTAATAACATCTAAGTGTGGAATTCCCTTAAACTGGTCCCGTCACTCAGACACAAAATTCTGTATAATAAAAGTCCTTTTCAAATTAAACATGAAATCCAATTTCAAATTTTTATTAAAGCATTCATAGCTGTTTTAAGTTAATTTAAAAATCTCAGCTGTCAATCAAATATTGTCTGCCACTCCTCTATGCCTTAGGCATAGAGGCGGGGCAGACAATTACTTTCACTTTCCATTCAGCACTTCCTAGTTGTCACTGCTCCCCACACATTCCTCCATTTCTCTTCACCATTTAATTGTGTAGCCAGGACATGGGTATAGACATCTGGTCCCCCATTCTGGTGCACAAACAAGATTCTGAGATGATGCAAGGCTTGCCTTAATAACAGTATCCACTATTATAATTATGAATTCCCAGACTGAAGAAAACAAGATTAAAATTATTTATATAGTGTAATTAATGTTCATTTTGCTTGACTAATGTGATAAAATTTGATTTTGAATATTTTTTTGGGGTGATGGGTCCACTTTAGCCATCTTCTGTATGGTTAAGTCAACTTTTATGGAATTGGCACAAATATTAATTGTACTCACTCACTTGAAATGCATTCAGGAAATATTCAGAAAAAGTAACGAGACAGCCTTGTAATTTAAAGGAGTTGTAAACCCAAGTATTTACAGAGAATGTGACTTAAGCCTAATAGATATTTATCCAAAATGTAAAAGAGGCAATTGATTTAATTGGATGTACACCACAATATCTATTTTGCATAATAAGAGAAAACAATTCTACTTTCCAATGCAATTTGGTTCTGGCTATTATATTAGACATCCGGTCACTCAGGCTTTAGAGATTTTGGCTGACTATATTAGAAACATTTTTTATTTTGCACAGTTTTTTTTGCATCTGTTTACCCAGTTTTTATTCTGAACAATTCCTTTAAAATTCCCTTTTAATCAGAAATTCGACCCTTAGTAAATCTGCCCCTAAGGGTCATATTTATCATTGGTCGAATTTCGAATGAAAAAAAATTGGAAATTCGACCATATGATTAAAAGGGATGTAAAATCCTTTGAATTCGATTATCTCATTCGAAGGATTTTACCGCAATTTGATCAATTGAATAAAAAAATTCGATCGACCGAGCCATTGTTTGAATTGATCGATTCGAACGATTTAATTGATCGATCAAATTTTTTTTATTCGATCTAAAGTAATGATTCCCAATTCGGTAGCTTGGTTCTGCGAAGTAGGTGGTCGAATAAAAATTTAAAGGGAAAGTAATTCGAATTATTCATGTGAATTTTGTAAATCTGCCCCTATCTGCCGACTATCGAATGCTTACCGAATAGTTTTAGGCTATCTGTTTGCTCGATATTCGATTTCTCGACGAAATCGTACAATCGAATACCGAGTGTTCGATTTCACGAAAAATTCGTACTTTTTCCTTCAAGCCTCTGAAAAATTTGTACTATTTGAACGATCGAGGCGTTCGATCGTACGAATGGTATTCGAGCAGGCCTTTGCAAAAGAAGCCTATGGGGGGTTCCCTTAGGCTTCTATTGGTATTCGGTTGGTTCAATCTGGCGAAGTAGGCATTCGAATAAATTCTAAATTTAAAATCCTTCGATCATCGAATGGTCGATCTATTCGAATATTCGGTATTTGATAATTGAAGATGCCAATTTTGCATATTCGATCCTCCGAAAAAATTGTATGATCGAATTTGATCGAACTTCGATCTCTTCACACAAATTTTGTAAATTTGCCCCTAAGTGTTTGTGTAAGTGTGAATGTGTGTATTAGTGATATTACAGCGCTACGAAATAAGTTGGCGCTATAGAAATACATGTTAATAATAATAATAATAATAATACATGTTGATAAATAAATTGTGGTAGTGGTAGTTAGCACCAGTGTTTGGAAATAAACCTTTATATGTCAATATTTTATGGCAGTTAGCGCCACCGTTAGCTCTTAAAGGGAGCTCTTTATTCACAAAAACAATTTTCTTCCTGGTGAAAATAGAGAGAAGGTAGCATAATGAATCGAAAGGGGTTGTTTACCTTTAACTTTTAGTTCGATGTAGAGAGTGTTATTGTAAGACAATTGGTTTTCATTGTTTTATTAATTAAGGTTTTTTTGTGATTTAGCTTTTTATTCAGCAGCTCTCCAGTTTGCAATGTCAGAAATCCATTTACTAGGGTCCTAATTACCCTGGCAACCATGCCTTGATTTGAATAAGAGACTGGAATAGACTGAATAAATTGATGAGTAATAAAAAGTATTAATTAACAGTAAATTTGTAGCTTTACAGAGCATTTGTTTTTAATTGGGTCAGTGACCCCCCCCCCCACTTGAAAGCTGGAAAGAGCCAGAAGAAGAAATAATTCAAAAACTATAACTAATAAAGGACAATTGCAAAGTTGCTTAGAATTAACATACTAAAAATTAACTTAAAGGTGAGCCACCCCTTTAAAAGAAAAGAAAGAGAGAAGTCAGGATCTTTTTAATCAAATAAAATTATGTACTAGGAGCAAAGAAACACCCATTGTTTTAAAGGAGAAGTCAACCCAATCAGCGAAAAAATCCCTCCCCTGTGTTACCCCCCCAATTTACCTCCCCTAAGTTACTACTTACCCCTTGGTGCAGGTCCTGTCCACGGAGTTCACAGGCACCATCTTCTCCCTTGAGGTCCTTTTCCTGGATCCATCAGCATCTTCTGGCTTATACGCAGTAGGTGGCGGATCTCTAACCGAGTGATCCCGAAGCTCTCAGTGGTTTCAATGCAGATACTTTTTCTGAATTCCAGGCTTTGAGGCACCTTTTGGTTGCAGGCTTCTAGTCCATTTAGGGACTACCAGATAGCTAATCAAGTCCTTATTTGGCATCCCCAGGGATGCTTCTGTTGCTTTCCAACTCTTTTTACATTTGATTGTGACTCAGTAGTATGCGTGATCCTAAGAGTTCAGATCCAAGCCAAAGGTAAGTTAACTTAAACACTGGAAATATATTTTTTTTTGGTTCAAAATGTAAAACAAAATGTAGCTGAATTCTGCTTTTTATCAAGCCTACGTCATCCCTAATTAATGACAGCCACTAATAGATAACGTGACAGCACAGCCTTGGTGCTTTCAGACCTGTCCAAGCACTGTGTAATGTGGTCCAGCATTTTTTTCACTTCGAATCAATTCGACCCTTAGTAAAAGTTCCCCAAATGTAATGATAAACTCTTCAGGCTATTGTGTCCTGTGACCCCCAAACTTAGCGACAAGTTTACCCTGATAAAAAAAATGGAGTAAAGGTGGCCATACACGTAGAGATCCGCCAAAAACGAGCGGATCTCTCCCCGATATGCCCACCTTGAGGTGGGCGATATCAGACTGATCTGATCGTGGGCCCTAGGGCCCAACGATCGGATCAGTACGGGCGGTCGTATCGCGGGACCGCATCAACGAACAGATGCGGCCGTGATCCGACGGGATTTTTAATCCTGCCCGATCGACATCTGGCCGACTTTCGGCCAGATGTCGATCGGGAAAGCCCGTCGGAGGGCCGATAAGCTGCCGACACAGTCTGTCAGCAGCTTTTATCTGCCCGTGTATGGCCACCTTAAGAGAGATGGTTCAATAGACCCTCCAGTCTCCACTCTTGTTCAGATGCCAGCCACCATCCTGCATGTGTAGCAAAATCATACAAAAACAGCATTTAGGAAATTTTTCACAGCCCAATGAACCCCACTTCATTTTAATATCATATGGAAAGGAATGATATCTCTGGAAAAATTAAGGTTTGCAGGTACATCGGCTTTGAAAACAGCTGCCATGAAACCATTGGTTGTCTTCACAATGGCACCATTCAGCAGCATCACCAACATGTGTAATAGATCCTTCCTTTGGGCAAATTCACTAAAGTGCGGAGTGGCTAACGCTAGCGCTAATTCGCCAGCATTTCACAACTTCGTTAATTTGCCAACACTCTGGCGAATTTTGGCTAGGGAAGTAGATAGACTAACGCAACCTCGCACCCGTACTCCAGGCGAAGTTGTGCACTGACGAAGGGTCATTACTACACTAATTCGCTAAGATGTCCATTTTACTGAACGTTACCTCTTGCACTAGACTTTACTTCGCCAGGGTCAGGCCTGACGAAGTTCAATACAATAGATAGGAGATTGGAAAAAAAAGTTGAAATTTTTTTCTAAGTCCCACAAAAACGCTGGCGTTTTACTTTTTTTAAGGGTGATAGGCTGATAAAGATTGTACATTTTTTTTAGGTTAACCTCCTTCCCCCCTAAATTTCCTAACATATGGCAACCCAACTATATAGGGGCACATGTGTAGAGCAACAGAACACCTTTATTTGAGTTATTAAAGGTTTCCTGGGCTTGGGAAGTTTAATGCAGCATATACAGCTATTATACTTTAACTTTGCGTTGTATTCAAATTAGGCATCGCTAGCGTAACTTTGCTTTGCCTGACGAAGTAACTGTAGCGCAACTTCGCTACTGTTCGCCTCCCTGAGCGCAACTTCGCATTTTAGTGAATTTG
>CM044431.1:78298458-78328280 GCA_024363595.1 Xenopus borealis | reverse complement strand
TTTTTTTTTTTTTTTTTTTACAGTTTTTTTTATTATTTCTGACTCTTTCAAATGGGGGGGTCTCTTTCAAAAGCTCTGTAAGGCCACAAATGTATTGCTACATTTTATTACTCATCTTACTATTCAGTCCCTCTCATATTCATATTGCAGTCTCTTATTCATATCAGTGCATGGTTGCTAGGGATTTTAAAAATGCAAACTGGAGAGCTGCAGAATAAAAAGCTAAAGAACTCAAAAACCACAATTGAGTACCAGTTGTATTTATCTCAGAATATCATTCTCTGCATCATATTAAAAGTTTTAAAGGCGAACAATCAGGTATGAAGATCCAAATAATAGAAAGATCTGTTACCCACTGTCCTGCACATTCTGGATAACAGGTCCCATACCTGTATCTTCAAGTCACCCGAAGTTTCCCTGTGAGGCAACTTTGAGCAACTTCGAAAATTGCCGCAAGTCCATCAGCGCAGTCGATTCCTCATTGAAGCATATGGAAGGTTTGAAGAAGGCAATTGTGGGAGATTGTCGCCGGGCAGAAGAGGCAATTTGTCTCCTGGCGGCTAAATCTCCCCGAATCTGCTTGTCTGTCCCAACCCTTATGCTTAGTTACTTCTATTTCTATGGTTCCCTTTTGGTTAATTTTAATGAACACACTCAACAGGCTCATTCTGTTGTTTGGCTCTCCTGGAATACTTTGCCTGTAATTGTCTAAGTTTAAAATAGGAACAATATTGACATTGTTGTATCTTTGTGCATGGAGGGTGGTATACATTACTGAGAGCTTGTTCAAATACCAGCGAACAAATAGAGATCTTTATTTCTAAAACTAGAAAGCTGAGAGCCACTTGCATAATGTAGCCAGTGTTCCCTCTCATTTCTTGCTGTGTGCACAGTGCAGTCAATGGTTGTAGGTTGTGTGTCTGTACAATATTTCCATTGTGCTCTGTGCTAGTTATTGACTGTGTCAAACAAGTGCTCAGATTAGAGGAAGCATCATATACATGTTGTGTATATACACAATATGAAAAAAGGATGTGGACACCTCATAAAACAATGGCCTGTCTGACACATATCTGATTTTGTGATGAGCAACCATCTGTCAGGTAATCAATACTATTGGATGAGGGTGAGGACCATATCTGGCCTCTGGTGTGGTCTTCTCCTAGCACCTATTACAGGGCACCGGTCACCTTAAAAATGTTTCC
The DNA here is from genome assembly GCA_024363595.1 of Xenopus borealis. NCBI lineage: Eukaryota > Metazoa > Chordata > Amphibia > Anura > Pipidae > Xenopus > Xenopus borealis. The sequence continues at coordinate 78,327,075 of CM044431.1, read as the reverse complement.
CTCATAGGACATGCAAACTAATAGGACCCTCACTCTGGTTGGGGTCATTTATAAAGTTTGCGCAGCGCATAATTATTTGTAAATGGTTGTTTTGCCCATGCTTTTTCCTGAACGTCAAAATATTGCACTGCTGTGCCCGTCTTTGCGTTTTTTTGCCAATTCGCATTGTGAATAAATTTTCGCAAACAAGACGGGTCTTTGCATGAGTGCAGGCACTTTGCGAGGTTGTTGTGTGTGAATATAGCATTGACAGTAACGTAAATTCTTTTTTAGTGAAAAAGTTATCAGACCCCTGATATTGATAAGTCCAAGGAGGAAATCTGACTACGTCAGAAATTAGATTAATTTGAAAATTAAAAAGAGAAAAAGAAATTCCACCCTTTTTTTTATCAGATGTTACTAAAAGATGGCAGACACATAATAATAACCAAATCTCATAGATATATAATTAATTTGAAAAAGTGCTAGTGCATATAATTATTGCAATTCTAAATAGGATTCTTGATTGCAAAAATATTTTCCCAAAGCAGAACGTGCTGAGTATAATTAAACTGACAAGTGCTCTGTACTAAATTAATAATACATTCCAATAAATACGTTATGAATAAATTAACAACACTCTTGGTTTGATTCAATTAAATGATAAATTACTAAAGCCTAGTTAAAAAAGTGTAAATAGTTGATTGTGCGCCTTATAAATTAATAACATGAATTCTATAATTCCATAAACTTGTTTGGGTTCAATTTATCTCATATCGAACGAATTATGAACTCCCAAACCAAGACCAGAAAGAAATAGGAAAAATTTATAGTGGTGGAGAAGTCCTGTTATTTCTATCTGGTATTGGCTAACTACGGGACCCCACAAAGGTGGAGAAGTCTGCAACAAAGGGACTGTGGTCTCAATAATTAACTATTTCTAAACTGATATAAAGCTGTCTATTCTACAAAACCACAAATCCCAGTGTGCATAGGAAGGAAAGGAGCTTGGAGGAGAAGAAGCGTGACATTCAAGTAGTTAGCGGATAAATGTAGAGCTCAAAAAGGAAAAAGGGATAAAAACTGAAACCCCCCTAAAAACTGATAAAATGGTATGAACCGTCTCTAAGAGAAAAGTTTGCCAACGCGCGTTTCGCTAAAAGCTTTTTCAAAGGCAGATGCCGTGCCACGAGGACGCCGAGTTTAAATAACCTCTTGCTGAAACGTCACTTAATTGACGTGTCTTCGTGTACCGCGTTGTTGCGTACTCTCTACATTGTAACAGACAACGTGTTGACGTCATCCGCTGCTACCTTTACATAGAGAGTGCTCCCTGATTAGGCAGCCATTGCTTCCCCCAACTGGAGTGTGGGCTTTATAAACCAGAATGCCTGGAAGAGGAAACATTTTTTGGGTGCTAGGTGCCCCTTAATTATTCCTCAGACAACAAGGGTATACAACAAAACAATAATCACTGAGTACTTTAAAAAATATATAGATTTTTGTCAATTAGTGACAGAACACACTTTCACATTAGCGTTTATAAGTTGGGTTGGGTTAAAAATACATAAATGGTTAAGAGTAATTCTAAATGCTCTGAAGAAAAATAAAATGATAAAATAAGAAAAATCCTAAGTGATAGTGTTCCTTTGTCTGCTTGGATTCGGGCATATCTGGGTTACTTTACCATCTCTGTGTATTTGCAATTGTCTCTTCAATAGCCACATTCACTGAACTCCACTCTTTTTATCTTTTATTTAAGGTCTGCACTGTATTGCCGCCTCCGCTGGTGATAACTGTTCTTTGATATTGTGCTGGGGCTTGACAAATGCCATGTTCTCTGGCTCTTCTCCAGCACTGAATCAGTCCCACTTAAAGATGCAGCACCACTCTATAGACAAGAGTTTTCTATTAAAGTGTCAGTTTTCACAGACAGTAACAAATTCTCACCAACTTCTCTGATTTAATCATCATAAAAATGTCAGTGAATTTATAGTACATGGATAGCAAGCCAAGGGGCTAATCGTATTTTCTGGCAATAAATAGACACTTCATGCTAATTGTAACAGCTGTTAGTGTCAATGACATGTAAGTTAATGAGATCATTTTCACATGGAAATTGTTTAAAACATTTATCTTCCAAGCTGAAAATTAATTTACCAAATCTTACATTGTTTTACAACCAGAACTGCTTTTGCTACAAACTTTTGTGAGGTAGAATTTGCTTCTGTGTCTAAAAAAAGTATTTCTACATTGGGTTACCATTTATCTTTTCATTATCTGACTGTGTAGAATAAAAACAAGCTTACATCAAGCACACAATATGTATTTAAAATTAAACTGACACCTTCCAAGTCTACACAATATTGTGTCAGTGTCACTTTTACACTCAAGAAAAAGAAGATGAGAACATTTTCACTTGTTGAACCTACTGGTATATAAGGCTAGTGCTATACAGGGGCAGCCTCTACTTGGGCAGTAGCATCCTCTTCTATTCACATGAGACGGTTGTGTCGCCCACCAGAGCAAACACACTCAACTTTGGAGCGAAAATTCAAAGTCTGGAATTTCTTCGCCAAAATCAGCCAAGTGTGTTTGTGCCAGAGCCAACACAATGGTTCCTTATGTCATCCATGAATAAGATAGGATCAGGTATCATGTAATTCTTTATTTCACATAACCATACAGCTTCAAATCTGACATTTGGGTACACCTGGGGACCTTTCTCCAAATATATATATATAGAGAGAGAGAGTCTGAAGAGCAGCACACTCACCACTAGAAAAAGAAGCCCAAGGTGCTGCCACAAAAAGTAATATCAGCATAAAGAACATGGAGCACTCATGGGACTTAATTTACGTGCAAAGCTTTAATGGTCTTGATAAAGGTCCTCTGTGCAGGATTAAGTTGACTTACAGTTTTGCACATAAATTAAGTGACATGAGTGCTCCTTGTTCTTCATGCTGATATATATATAATGGGCATTCACTCAAATGTTAGCTTTAGAAATAACTTCTTAAAGCAGAATGGCTGCAGTTAGTAGGTAATAAATGTATTAAACAGAATATTTTGGTCATTAGTCAGATTAGCCTTGTTTACTAGCAGACTGATCCCAACCCACACATCACTATCATAGAATTGCTTTTTCCCCTTGGGAAGAACTCCCCTGCCCAGGTGGTGACCTTACTCAATATACCTGTATTTGTTCTTAGTGATGGGCGAAATATTACGGGTGTCAAAATTTTTTTGTTGCGTGATGCGGCTTGTCAAATTTTTTTTTGTCGAGCAACACATTTTTTCACACATTGGAGTCGATGGCCGTCATTTTGCAGTGAAACTTGGCGAAAAATTTCACTCATCACTATGCGTTATCCATTACCATCATCCTCTGTGATAGTATTACCATCACATGCTGATCCCCCAGCCTCTCTTTATGCTGTTACTCAGAGTATTCTGGGGGATATGTACCGTAGAGAGAGAGAAATTCACCGGCGCACACGACTTCTTTTTGCAGGACAAGCACTTGATGTTTAATAATGTGGAAGTGCAATATTTCAGCCCTTGCAGTTTAGAAAATGTGGAAGTGCAACGTTTCAGCCCTTGCAGTATAATAATGCGGAAATGAAACATTTCAGGGCTGTCTGTTTATCAAGCATTGCTTGATGGCCCTGAAATGTTGCACTTCCACATTATTAAACAGAAAGGGTTTGCTCTGAAAAAATAAGTCTTATGTGAGAGTGAATTTCTCTCTCTTGGCTACCTTAGAGGTCGCTGAATCCTCTATCATCGTGCACCAAGCTAATTATACTGGGAGAAGTAAGAGTGTGTGGTTGCTCCACACGTTCCTGGAGATATGTACCTTCCCAGCCACTATGCCACAATATATATTTACACAAAACCTATATATTACATGCAGTTATGCATTTGTTTTGGGAATTAAAGGTATGGCTATTTTTATTCACATTGCTATGTACAGTATAGTAAAAACGTGGTCACAGGCCCACTGATAATATTGTATAAGCATTACATTTAAATAACAGTTTTCAGTTTGCCATGCAATTTTCCTTTAACGGTGCACCTACCCATCAAAGCAGCAGATAACTACAGAGACCTTGTTGATCGTTCCTCAGGTTCTGGCTCACAATCTGGCCATATTATTATTACTAATAATAATACATTTGATATTGCTCATTGCATTTAAAAGCACTGTATTAACAAACATGAAGCCTTAAAGGGGTGGTTCACATTTACGGTAACTTTTATATAGAATGGCCAATTCTAAGCAACTTTTCAATTGGTTTTTATTATTTATTTGTTATAGTTTTATAGTTATTTGTCTTTTCGTCTGATTCTTTGCAACTTTCAAATGGGCGTCGCCGTCCCCTTCTAAAATACAAATGCTCTCTAAGGCTACAAATGTATTGTTATTGCTACTTTTTATTGCTGATCCTTCTATTCAGACTCTCTCCTATTCACATTCCAGTCTCTTATTCAAATCAATGCATGGTTGCTAGGGTAATTTGGGCCCTAGTTACAAGACTGCTTAAAATGCAAATTGAAGAGCTGCTGAATAAAAAGCGAAATTACTCAAAAACCGTAAATAATAAAAAATGAAAACAAATTGCAAATTATCTCAGAACGTCGCTCTCTACATCATACTAAATGTTCTCTCAAAGGTGAACAACCCCTTTAATACAAATTCCATGGATGTCAGTAGTTGTAATGCAATTCAAGTTAAAATACCCATTGTTGGGCCAAACTCCAATAAACTGAGGGTCATTTATCAACACAGGGCAATTTGTTGCATTTACTGTTCTATCTGCTATAGTTAACTGCTCATGGGCAAATTTGCCTAGATAAATGAGCCCCACTGTCTGCAGCCTCCAGCTTTCAAAGCTGAACATTTGTGGGGTAGTTAACAACAGTAAGTGCAGTGAGCAATATAGAGTGCAGACACCATGGGGTGTTTTTATTTCTTACAATGCAGCTTTTTATTCCTAGAAGTCCAGCTTTGTTGTGGTCACCAGGAGTAGTTATTCTTATGCAGCTGCAACCATTACATAAAAAATGAGGGTAATTGCACTCATTTGTAAGCTTGGCGTCATTTTCTGAATTCAACGTGTGCCCTATTTGGCACAGTTACACTATGGTGATTGACAGACGCCATTGGGGGAATCTTGAAGCTACCATCTGGTTCAGAGATGTTGGTATCTCAAAGGTTCCCCTCCATCACTAACAATTTGCAGTAGGAGCACCTCTGATGCAAGGAGCAACTTTTGGCACAAAGTACCTTTAATTTTGGGGCTTTTCCACAAAACTGACTGTGGGTATATTTGCAACAACTGCATTAGAGGTTTTAAATTACACTTTTGGTGTTGGAAAGTCATTGCACTTTTACTAACACATTCTGTCCCACATATAATGGGGCCATGGAGCAGTAACCCCTTACTTGATAATGTCTGAACACAGGCATGCATAAGTACTTTTACATATAAAAATTACTGTTACAAGGAAAATGTACTGACCATGGGTACTTGGTTATGTAACAGCGCTTGTCCATCAGACCTGAAGCCACAAGGTTTAAAAAAAAAAAAAAAAGCTTGGAGCTGCTGATCCTTTTCTAATACTGCAGCTTGCCCTGAATGACAGCCTGATGGCCATGTAATCATGGAGCTTGTGTCTGAATGTGGCAGAGTGGTCACTATCCCATTTATCAGTGAAGTGTAAAAAACGGCTGAGTGAGCAGAAATGTTATTTCAAGGTGACCTGCATTGCTTTATCTATTGGCTCTTAGTTATAGATTGTAATCTGAGGAAGAGTCCAGTGGCAAATTGTATATAATAACAGGGCCCTTCTACACAATTTGCAATTGCTCTTGGGACAAGCACTCTATCTACTGTATGTAATATTCTCTTTTTTCCTACAAGCTAGAATATAACATGTAATAGTGTGTCTCTGTCCTTTTATGGTGTAGCAATGTGCAATTTGGCAGCCTTGATTTCCAGTTGGGTTCTATTATTATTATTATTAACATGTATTTCTATAGCGCCAACATATTTTGTAGCGTTAAACGACATCCTAAAAGATACTTTAAGATACTTTGTTTTTTAAAAAATATACTGTATCGCTTATTTGAGCTATGGGCAACTGGGCACAATTGAAATCCCCAGGTAGGCTCTCATACAAAAATATTTCTGATTCCCTGCCACTTGGTCTCAGGCTCCCTGTAGTGTAACACCACTTAGTAGAGAAATGAGTGATCAAATTTAACTTAACAAATTTGCAATACAGTTAGAAAAACAGCATATTTATTATCAGGGTTTGGATCCTGCCCTGAGCTGGAATCACGTGGGCTGCAAAGTATTCACTACTGCTCACTATTCCTTTGCCCTTATGTCTCTAAACGCCATTAGGTAAAATTATCTGTGTATATGTTGTAGTGTTATTGTAAAAAAGTTTTCAGACTTCACTTTATTTGCAGTGCCTGCATATATGTAGAGCACAAATTGTCCCAGGTACCAGTAACAGATAAATAACAGTGGGAGCAGGATAAAACTGCCAACCAAGATACTACTAGAGAACCAAGAAAATAATTTATCAGTGCATATCAAATGAAACAGATATAATCATCTCAATGTTGAAAATGTTCCTTTTCTCGACATCAAATAATTGGTTTCACTTTTATGCACATTACTCCATCTTTGTATATTATTAACTGCATTACCTCCTCCCTAAGTGGAGCTGTATGGTAAATGAATCTCCATGCCTCTGTAATGCAGTCATTCTGGCTGTGGGGTTCCCCTTGACTCAGAGAACAAGCTAATTTCAGCTAGGTCTGTATGTTGCAATTTGTGCCTGTGCCTTGCTTGAGGCTGGCTTAATTGTCATACTTTGGGTAATTTCCTAGTAATTTCATTGGGATAGTTACTGTGGTGTTTATATAAATGGCCTATGGGTATCACTGTGCACATTACTTGTACAATGCAGATACACAGTAATTTCTGTACAGCTTGAGAGAGATAAAGTTCAAGTTACTGCTGTTGGGTAATGGCTACATGAACCTGCTAATAAAGCACTGTTATACCCTGCTCATCCTCGGCTACCAAAACACATCAGATTGGCAACAGGATGTCCCTTCTACCTCTGAAGCAGCCTGCACCTTTTCTTCCAAACCCTGGTGAGCCTACCATACCTTTTACTGCTTGGATCCGTATGTTTGATAATTACATTATTGCTGCTGACCAAGGGGAGATTTCTGCAGCTAGAAAGCGTGCTTTACTTATTCACTGCCTGGGAGCAGAGGGACAGCGTATATTTTATACATTGCCATTACCTGATGAGTCCTATGAAACTGCTCTTTCTGCTATTAAGAACTTTTTCGTGCCAAGAGTAAATATGGTTGCTGAAAGATATAAATTCCACCAATGTGGACAACGTAATGGCAAATCCACAGAACAATTTGTAGCAGCTTTGAGAGAGCTGGTTGTTACCTGTGAGTTTGGGAATCTAACAGAAATGCTAATAGACAAAATAGTGGAAAAAACAAACTCACAACGCATTAGAGAGAGACTGCTCCTAGAGCAGGATTTAACCCTTGCAAAGGCTATTATAGTTGCTAGCCAAATTGAAACAGCAGTGGCAGAGGCTAAAACTCTCAGAACTACTGGGAATGTACAGACTGTGACTTCAGCAATGTGGCCTAGTTATGCACAGTCATAGGCAAAATACAGTGCTAAGGAAAGGGATTCACTGCAAACACAAATAAAAAATACTGCTTTCACTGTGGTTCAACACAACACATTGCAAATTATGCTACATCTCCTGCACAAGCTGTACAGTGTCGCAAATGCTCAAAGGTAGCTCATTTGGCTAAAAACCTGCCGTAGTTCTGCTAAACATATTCATGAAGTCACTACTACCAATGTTACAATGTTTAGTGTGGATAAAGCTGATACATTTATTCCAGACAAGTTTATATGCACTGTCGATGTCAATACTGCTTCTGCTGATAAGGGGCACTCCAATAACCTGATGCTTGATACAGGTTCAGCTGTTTCTATACTACCAAAGAATATTTTCTTGAAATTCTTTGCAAAAGATACGCTTGTTGCACCTGCCCTGAGACTGGTCTGTAACTTAAAGGATCCAAATCCCTGTGCTAAAAATGGTTTTAGCAGTGGCGTAACTAGAAATTACTGGGCCCCACAGCAAATTAATTTTCAGACCCCCCCCCCCAAATGTCTAAGAGATTGACCTGTTTTACTGTTATGAATTAGGGCTTCATGGGGCCCCTATACCTCATGGGCCCCTTTGCAGCCGCAGGGTCTGCTTCCTCTGTAGTTACACAACTGGGTTTTAGTCCTAACACAGGAAGGTAAACAAGGGGCAAACTTGATTGAGCCTGCTCCATGAATTACAAGGTTAAGGTTAATTTCACACTTTCTGATTTCTTCTTTAGGTGTATTGCCCAATACCCCCCCCCCCCCAAATAGCTAAATAGCACAAGTGGATATGCTTATAACATCCAATTAAGAAATTTGTTTCCAGTCTACTGGTAGCATTCTGCTAGGATTACATTTCTGGTTTCTGTGAGCAACTGCACTGCTATAATGAGCCCTACTGTGAAAGTGTTTGTAATATACTATATAATGAACACAGAAGATATAAAACAGTTCTTTAAAGCACGACCACTAAATGTTGCATTATGATTCTGTTACAGCTCTTGGGAATTACGTTTCTTGGAGTTGGTCTGTGGGCATGGAGTGAAAAGGTATGTTTCATAGACACTTTTTTTAAACAATGTTTGTATATGAAAACTGTTACCTGTTAAACTGTGGGCATACGCAACAGTAGGCTATGCTGCTCACGGCCTACGTATTTTTTCAGGCTGAGATAAGCGGATCCACTCTGTGTCCCACCTCAGTTGATTTTGAAATGTCTGCCTGATTACGCTCACATGCAATGGATCGAAAGTCAGCCCAAATATGCCGACCTCCGCTGTTTGTGAGTGCACGCAGGCGAAAGGGGCTTAGATAAATGGAGTAGGGGCACAGAGTGAATCCACTTCTCTCAGCCTGGAAAAATTGAGCCTACACTCTATGCTCATAGCCTTAGGGTTTTGTGTCAATTTTAAAAATGAATTTAATATTCAAAAAATACACCTTCTAGCTGTGTTCTCAAATCAGGCTAAATTTTAAACTTTTGTTTTTAAACAATTTTTAAAGTACAGGTATGGGACCTTTTATCAAGAATGCTCATGACCTGGGGATTTCTGTAATTTTGATCTCATTACTTACTGGTCTACTAAAAAATCATTCAAACCCAATAGGATTGTTTTTCCTCCAGTAAGGATTAATTATATCTTAGTTTGGATCAAATACAAGGTACTGGTTTATTATTATAAACTGCAGCCGCTTCTGCCTTTGCTGGTAGTCCTATATGTTCCCGATTAACATACTCTTACTTACAGAAGTCTCTAATTAGTTCACCATCACAATAGGTTCCTAACGTTTAAAAACCAAACTTCCATTAATTGCAGTCCTTTGAAAAAATGCAATTAATATTAAATGGGGGTCTGATTTGCTAGTGCACCTGAAAAGAAGGAACCAAGAAGGAGGGAGGGATGGAGAAAGGAGCAGAGAAGAAGGAGAGGTGCCATGAAAGAGCTGTTGCAATGGCAAGGTTTTAGTTAGGGCAAAGAGCTAAAAATAATTGGAGCAAAACTGACTACATGGCTCCATTTGTTTTTTTTCTTAAATTTCCCCACGTATGTACACCAGCTGAGAAAACGACCCTTGGGGCATTAGCCTAGAAATCATCTTCCAGTTCATATCGCTGTTGGTCCGTATGTATAGATAAAAATGTCTATGTTACCTGGAGGCCACCTACCTGTCTTGCTAGAATCCAGTGTTCTTTGCTCAAAGTGCTTGGAACTGACAAAACTCAAAATGCGAATAAACAAGCAGAGCTGAAATGTTTATTTTACACTATGAATGCCCCCAGCCTGGTTCTAACCCACATAAAGTACTTTACTCTGCTGCACAGCAGGTTTTCTCTCCACTTTTATCCTGCAGATCTAAATATATTTCATTTTCAACACAATCTGTTTCAAGGATTAACAGTTTATAAAGCTGCCAACTTCATTGCCTATTTTAAGACAATACAGACACTTGAAAGGCAAATGAAAAGTGAAGGGCTGGACCAGACAGGGTTTAACTGGATTAGGTGGCAATGCAGAGAAATACTGGGTCAGACTGCAATGTATCAGTATGTGACAGAAGCACAAAGCGGTCCAGTAGTGTATTTGGGTCAGTTACTGAGGTACTTTCACTGTACTTAAAGGCTAACAGTTTATGTCATTTAGTGGTATAGACCATGTACTAGACCAGTGATCCCCAACCAGTAGCTTGTGAGCAACATGTTGCTCTCCAACCCCTTGGATGTTGCTCTCAGGGTCCTCAAAGCAGGTTCTGATTTTTGAATTCCAGGCTAGGAAACATGATTTAATTGCATAAAAACTAAGTATAGTGCCAAGCAGAGCCTCCTGTAGGCTGCCAGTCTACATAGATGATACCAAATAACCAATCACAGCCCTTATTTGACTCCCCAAGAGACTTTTTCATGCTTGTGTTGCTCCCAAACTCATTTTACATTTGAATGTGGCTCACAGGTAAAAAAGGTTGGGGATCCCTGTACTAGACTATCATTTTGTGTGAAGGCATCATAAGTTGGGTGATTTACTCAAAATTAAGGGGGGTATTAAAGGAGACGGAAAGGATTAATTACAGGAGGGGAAAGGATTAATCACGGCCTGTTGGGCACCCCAGATTATCATCACTAACCTTCAAGTGGGACATTCCCTGTCTATTGGTATCCACATTTTTTAAGGGTGGGTGTTCCTCCAGCCACGTTAGATAACACTTTCTCCCAAGTCAGAACATTATGCCAGTGTGAAGAGGGGTCAGATATGGCTCCCAATAAAGCTGAAAATAAATAAATATTTGGCCAACCTGTCAAGAGAAGTATAGGCTGTCTGTCACAGGTTGAAATTGAAATGAACTGAAAACCTGGTAGAGACTGATGAGGAGGGAACCTGTTTCCTGTCCAAATATAAGTACCTGTAGCTTTAACAGCCTTGTACTGCTGCCTAGTGCTTTTGCAATTTGAACTGTATCTTTGCTTTCTCCACAGGGTGTACTGTCCAACATCTCCTCTATCACAGACCTTGGGGGCTTTGATCCTGTGTGGCTGTTTATTGTAGTTGGAGGGGTCATGTTTATCCTTGGCTTTGCAGGGTGCATTGGGGCGCTCCGGGAGAACACCTTCCTACTGAAATTTGTATGTAACCTTTGCTTGCTCTCCATAATGACTTATTCATTTGTTAAAGGGATGGTTGACCTTTAAGTAACATTTTAGGATGTTATAGAATGGCCAATTCTAAGCAACTTTTCAACTGGCCTTCGTGTGTTCTGTTTTATAGTTTTTGAACTATTTGCTGTCTTCTGAATCTTTGCAGATGTCACTGACCCCATCTAAAAACACATGCTCTGCAAGGCTAGACATTTATATTTTGCTGAAAACGCAAAGTGGAGAGCTGCTGAATGAAAAGCTAAAAAAAACTCATAAACCACAAATAATAAAAAATGAAGACCAGTTGCAAAGTGTCTCAGAATATCACATTCTAAATCATACTAAAAGTAAATTTAAATGTGAACAACCCCTTTACTGAAAATCAATTCATCCATTGACACAATGAGGTGCACATAGCCATACTCATAAATAATGCCAGGAAAAAAATGTATTTGCCCAAGTGTCATTGCCTTGGTTAAACTTTTAAACACATCACCACCTTTTTGTGCAACTGTAACATACCTCCCAACTGTCTCCCATAATGAGAGGGACAGTCCTGCTTTTGACAACTAAACCCGCAGTCCCGGCTTGTTACTGCAGTGTCCCAACTTTCTCTTTGATCTTGTGAACTGAACAGGCTGAAAAATATTCAATATTTCTAACTTAATTGACTTTTGGCAGAGAACCCAGGACAGCCACCAGGTGCATTAAGATACTTTTGTAACAATTATGAGATAAGCAGATAAGTAATGGTAACAATTTAATATAAACATGTCTCTTGTGAGAACTTAGACTCTTAAAACACAGAAATATGTTCAAACTTTCATAACCTGCCAAATTTTGTAAAATGAACATGGTAATTAGGGGGTGTGGCTGCAAATATGGGCGTAGTCAAAAATTGACGCACTACATGCGGCAAATCTTTTTGTCCCTCTTTTTGTTTACAAAATGTTAGGAGGTATGCTGGCCTACTAAAAAAGTGTTGCAATTTAAAGGGAAAACTGTTTTTGTATGTAAAAACTGTTTTCAAATGTATGTAATGTGGTTTATTTAATGCTATTTTCCATAGGTAATGTTCATTCAATTCTATCATCATTTTGTCATGGGTGCCGTTAGGAATGATGGGGCCCCATACCATTAAGTTAACTGGGCACTAACTCCAAGGACCCTCCAATTATGTAGAACTGTTCTGGTAAAGAATTTTATATACCCATCTTGCTTGCTGATTTGTATCTGGCCATCCACATCTTCAGCCAAATTATTTAAATTTTCAAAGAATCAGTTGTGCGTGACTCAACATAGAGTTTTTTATTCCTCAAATGAACTCACAACTAGAATAGTTTATAATTTAAGAAAATCTCAATTGAAAGAAACCCGAATTGTTGAATCTTGGGAAATGTTAGTTTTTTTTAACCGAAATATTCAAATTTTGACCAAATAATACCCTCAAAAACTAAGTTTTTTTTTGGTTAAATACAACTCGTCTGCCCCTCAATCTACTAAAAAATTATAAAACCTTAACTAAACCCAATAGGATTTTTTTTTCTTGCAATAAGAATTCATTACATTTTAGCTGGGATCAAAAACAAGTTACTGTGTTATTACTACAGAGGAAATCACTGAAAATGTTTAAATATTTAATTAAAATGGGAACTTTCTTGATAACTGTCAGGATCTTATACCGGTAATGTTAAAGGTAAAGTTATTTCTCAGTGTTTCTTGTGTTCTTCTTTTACCTAGGGTTGTTGTTGAACTGGATACAGAGAGAGAAAACTAGACAGAAACAAGCAAATGCTTCTCAATACAGGAGGGCAAATGCTACAAGGAATTAGGGGCTGTTTTATTCAAATTATAGCCCACCCACTTCCTGTTTATTCCTATGGGATTTTTTAGAAGTGTATTTATAAAATGGGGCACTCTATCACCCATTGATAAATACATTTGTAAATATCCCATAAGATTAAATAGAAAGTAGTGAGCCCTAATCTCACACTTTGATCAATCTGCCATTTAGAGTGAATATCCCCTAGTCCCATTTGTATGCGAATGAGCAGAAATCCTGATGAAAAAAATCAGGTTTGTCTCCTAATATTTCTAATGAACACCCTGTTAACTGAAGCTCCCACATGCGTTTGAAGCACAGTCAGGAGGCTGCTCAACAGATCCCTACTATCCCCTATCCAAAATTTGACTTTCATTTCAGAATTCCCGCTGGCTTTAATACAAATGAGGACACAGTCACCTTACTCCAACTATGTCTACTGTTACCATGCTTTGTATTTAGAGGACTATGGGAGTAATTTAATAAATAGTTTTAAGTTTGCAACTTGTCTATAAACCCATAGCAACCAATCCACAGGTAGCATTTACTGGTCAGCTGTTTGGACACAGGCATTTGATTGGTTACTATGGGTTACTACATATAGGCAAATGTAAGACTTGATATTATATTTGACTAGAGTCTGGTCACTTATGGTCTCCATTCTTGCACACAAGATAGGCTTATTTATCAACACTGGGCAAATTTGTACCTGGGCAGTAAACCCTTATATTTTTAGCCAGCTGCATGTAGGACAATAAATGCAACAATTTGATTGGTTGCCACCCATGGACAAATTTAACCAGTGTTTATAAATGACCCCAAAAACTTTTGGTTAAACCCAATGTGTAAACTGACAGTTGCAAAATATGTCACCAGGGTTCCTAAATACATTACCTCTAATTGAGTCCCTCTCACTCTCTATTCATTTACATTGCAATTATGTGAGTGCTGATTACTTTGCTCTGTTCTTACCTACAATCATTTAAGAGTACTCCTTTATACATTTGTAGTTTTCTGTGTTTCTGGGAATCATATTCTTTCTGGAGCTCACGACTGGAGTTCTTGCCTTTGTGTTTAAAGACTGGATTAAAGACCAGCTGCAGTTTTTTATTAACAACAACATCAGAGCCTACAGAGATGACATCGACTTGCAGAACCTTATTGACTTCACACAGGAATATGTAGGTACAAATCTTATACTCAGCATGTCTCAGTTGGCCATCTATACACATGCATGCTTTCTACTTAACTAAAAATAATTAATAACACACAATCTGATCTGTTCTTTGTTACCGAATAGCTGAGATCAAATTCTGGGCAAGAGGGTCAAAACAAACTTGCTATAAGAGGCCTCTGGCCTGTGGTTGCTTCCAGAAAACACATACTTCATACCAGCCTTAACTGGCAATCGGTGAGTTCTGGCAACTGCCAGAGGGGCTGCTGTAAGATGCCATAGACAGTCACTGTGAAGTGGGCTGGTGGATGGACTACTTGGGTCTCTGTGTACCTGAAATGCCAGGGCCTTTTTTATCTCACCAGTCCAGATCTACTTGCAACATTAATACTTCTTGTGGTGTTCCCCATGCCAGTCATTTAGAATTTAGTACTGGTGATGTCAACCATTTCTATTATTGTTACTCATTAAAGGCAATGAGAATCCCTAGTGTGCCACAGACTAAGGATGCACATTGTTAGCACATCAGCAGTGAGAGGGGGAGCATCTAAAGTGTTTTATTAAAGAGGCAAAAGGAGCTGCCATTATATACACATGATAGATATGATTATATAAAATATTTGTCTTACCCGCCCTTTAAAGGAAATGGGAACAGCCATATTGAATAAAAAAACACACAGTAGTGAATGTTTCATAAATGGTTTTTTTATGCTTTTGTCCCTCGGCTCCCTAAGCCTTACCATTTAACCAAGTCAGTGACAGACAGCAACTTTGGTGTTAAGTTTTGGTCAGCCACACTTTACTCAACTCTTACACATATACTAATGTATGTTTAACATATTTTCTAGGGTTAAAATGCACTGGGATCTATAGTTCTCAATTTCTGGGCTGCATTTTGAAAGCTATATTGCTCAATACATTTTTTCCAACTGAAGTGCAGCAGAATCCACTAATGAGAATCATACCTGATCTTTGTTAATATGGCTCCATGCTCTTTATACTTATAACTAGAGCTATAGTACGGAACTGTTTGTATGGAAAGTTATTAGAGTAGTATGTATTTTGTTTATAGAATGGTTTGAGCAGTTCCATAGAATTCATTTTATTGGACTGTTTATATATTCCATAGTCGATTTCTTGAAACCTGTGTTGAAGTAAAATAACTTTATCTATATGCATTTTTATTACATTCACTGTACACACAGTGTAAGCTATACATTTCTATGGAAGGCCATGTGCTTTTGCACATTGCCCATATATTTTATTTACTTTTATATATTGCTGCCATACATGCAGTCAATGTATTTTGTTGTGGGTTTATTTTTCATACCAGTATGTTGTCATGCATCAGCTGGGTGTCAGAAATTCATTGACAGTTAGGTCAAGGGGGTGCACCCTTTCCTAGCAGATAAATTAGAATTCACTCAATTAACTGATTCCAATGCATGCATGTAGAGAGACATGATGTTGTGATGTGATTTTAATAGAGTGAGCTCTAACACATCTTGTAGGCAAAAGGAGCGCCCGATAAGAAATATTGGCTCTAACTGTCAATGATTACTTGACAGCCAACTCCTGAATGAAGAGAGAATGAAGAGAAACAGATAGTGAGAGGGAGATAAACTTGATTATTTCAGAAACAGTACAGAATTTTTTAATTGATTGTATTTAGAATGTTTCATGTTTCAGTATGAGGAAGCTTATATCAAATTTTCATTTTTGTGATTGTCCCCCAAACACCAGGCCAAGATTACACTAGAGTGGCTTGTCCTGCAGTGCCCCAGCCAAAGCCCTGATCTCAATCAATCTGATGCATTATTAAAAATATTATTAATTAATAATATTATAATAATCAGAACAAACTGAACGAATCAGTATGGAAAAGAGGAGGCATACACCCAAAAGACTTCTGCAAGCCAATGTGTATGTTGAAGTAATGGACATTATAAACAGGGCGATTTATTCTCTTTTTCACCCTCAATCTTGAATTATTGTCTCTTCCAGTGGCAGTGCTGTGGGGCATTCGGGGCTGATGATTGGAACTTAAACATTTATTTCAACTGTACCGACTCTAACGCGAGCCGAGAGAGGTGTGGGGTGCCATTTTCCTGCTGCACAAAAGATCCTGCTGTAAGTTGTGATATCACATTCCTCTGTATTACTTAGATCAAGTGTCCCCATCTTTTTCTGAACCACATTCAAACGTAAAGACTTAGAGAGCAGCACAAGAATGAAATAATAAGAATGCCAAATAAGGGCTTTGAATTTCTATTAAGTAGCCACTATTTGAGCACTGCGCAGCTGCATAAAAGAACTCCCCATGCCCTCTTACAGGGAAAAGTTTCTAAAACTATTACACTGCCCCCACAAATTATTCAAACTAAAGCTATGGTATCATAGCATCTACTCAAAAATGTAACCAAAGTGATGAAGATATCTTCCATGTCCAGTGGAAATGCCCAATAATTAAACAGTTTTGGAGAGAGGTGAGATATTTCTCAAACACTAACCTCAGTTATACCACAGTAACCAGGGATCCCCAGCCTTTTGAACCCGTGAGCAACATTCAGAAGAAAAAGGAGTTGGGGAGCAACACTAGCATGAAAAAATGTTCTTGGGGTGCCAAATAAGTGCTGTAATTGCCACTTTGGTAGCCCCAATGTGGATTGGCAACCTGTATAGAGGCTCTGTTTAGCAGTAGACCTGGTCCTTATGCAACCAAAACTTTCCTCCAAGCCTGGAAATCAAAAATAAACTCCTGCATTTAGGCCACTGGGAGCAACATCCAAGTGGCTGGAGAGCAACATGTTGCTCACGAGCTACTGGTTGGGGATCACTGCAAAGTAACCCTCAAATTGGCCTCCTTGGGCCTTACAACACAGCTTCCATCCAGACTGACCAGGGCCAGTAAAAGGCATTGAATCATAATCTCAGCAGTAGCAGGAAAACTATCCTTCAGGATTGGATTAAACCACAACCCCCACCCATCTATATTTTCATTTCCAAACTGTCCCATTTATTTAACATGGATTGAATTAAATTCTCTCTGCAGAAAGAAAAGCCGGTTAAAAAATTTTTTTGCAACACTGGAGAGCTAAATTACAACACCTATTAAAAAAGCAATCGCTAGCGCAGTGCTTCTAGGGGACTTCTTGGTACACAAAAATCATTTTCGAAGATCCGCCAGTTGTACAGACGCTACGACTATACATTGTAGCATAACCAGTATGAAAGATACTGAATGTGACCTATTGCAAATGGGATAGTATACTTCTCTATAACTTGTATCGTTTGAGCCAAGACAAAGCTTTTCTTTATTGAACAAATACAACAGAATATATATAAGGATGCTCATTAGTTATTGTAAAACCAATGTACAGGTATGGAAATGTGTTATGTGCCTGTCTCCCATAGACACCATTTTATACAAATAATCCAAATTTTCAAAAATGATTTCCTTTTTCTCTGTGATAATAAAACAGTACCTTGTACTTGATCCAAACTAAAATGTATTGAATCCTTATTGGAAGCAAAACCAGCCTGTTGGGTTTATTTAATGTTTTTATTAAACATGGGGTTAGTGTTGCTCACAAGCCAATGGTTGGGGATCACTGGCTTAGATTCAATTTAAGTGCAGCATATTTAATTAAGCCCCATTACCGCTAGGCAGTTTGGCTGATTGTATAAGAGCAGCCTGCAATCCTATAACATCACAATAGGTCTGTCCTCCTGTGATTGGGAGGGTGAAAAATGTAATGTGTTTTTTGGTATTTCTTGCAGGAGGACGTAATAAACACACAGTGTGGCTATGACATCAGACAAAAGCCTGTAAGTATAATGTTAATGTGAACAAGTGCATATCAGTTGTAGGCAGCCAAGCTTTTTGCATTAAATATGTGTGAAAATGTTCTCATGAACTGAAACAATTATCTAAATGGTGCAGACAGTGGCCTGCTTCCTTCCCTTATCAGTAAGTCATGAATCTGCTTGTGTCACATTGAAAATCTGCCTTCTGAATGTTCTTCATGAAAGATATGTGAATACAAAAGATATTTCCCACACCCAGCCCAGTAACAACATGTGAACTTCTGGCTCTGTTTTATCTTTTCAAAGGAATTGGATCAACAGGAGACCATTCACACAAAAGGCTGTGTCCCACAGTTTGAGAAATGGCTGCAGGATAACCTCACCATAGTGGCAGGGGTGTTCATAGGGATTGCACTTTTACAGGTATGTGGCATTTCACTCCTAGCCTTGGGCTCATGACATCGAAGAGGGGTCACACATGGGCAAACCAGGCTTACTAATATGGACCTAAAATAACCTTATGTTTGCATTAAAATGGATACAGTCATTGCATGTAGTGACCCTATTCGTTATATTATTCAGTACTTCCATGTATTTATGCCAAGTGTCTTTGCACTCAGCCAGTCTGTCTGATGAATCACATGCAAGACTCTGGGCTCAGTAGAATACTGGGGCTACTGCTACCATGAATGTGGTCATTTCAGGGTCTCCATTATGGGCTGCATCAATACACACAGCAGACTTGTGTGAATTACACACAAACATCACATAAACACTGAGCACTGGAAATGGTCCAACTCCCAATCCCAACATTTTTGACTGCATCTTATATATCTGATTTGCTTCTGAAATTGTGGTGTTCTGTGACCATGCAAAGGCTGAGCAGGGAGCTCCAATGAGGTTTCTAATATTCTTATGTAGCGCTATAGTAAACTTGAGTGCACCTTTCTCTATCTATAGACTCCACTCCCAATATATTGCTCCGGATGAGACAATAAATCTTAGGGAGTAAGCCCTCACAGCGAGGTGGAGGCAGGGTGTAGTGCAACTGTAACTGTATTCAGGGTGCAAATAATTGGGCGCCAGTGGGTCTTATAACTTAACCAAAGAACATATTTATTGACCAGACAATTCACATTGGAGTGTACAGCAATCACATCAGCACATGCAGGATAAACAGTGGATAGGCAATACTCACAGCACCTTTGGTCAGAGACTGTCCCCTTCACACATGGGAGACAATGTATATGCAGCATGGAGGAGGTACACCCAGCTTTCAGCCTTTTCCCTAAGTGGAACCTGAGGAGACACTTCTAGTCCTAGGTCTGTACACTTAGTCCCTACTCTGGGCAATTAGTACCCGGGATCTTAATCCCACTCACAATCCTCGTAGGAGCCTCAAACTGCTCAGCTAAATAATCCTATCTATCTGTCACTCCTAAAACGACCTATAACTGTGAGTAGCCTATCCTAACTAGACCTGACCTGTCTATGTTCCACTCGAAACTCTGCCTGCCTGCTCAGGCCAGAGCTAGCACAAGATGGACACTGAAAGCATGGCTTACATTGATTTTATACTTTACCAGTGCCATCTACTGGTCACTATGAATAACAGCAAGGGGCATGGACTATAGCAGGAATAGGAAACAGTTCCCCCTGCTAACTGTATTTTAGGACCCACTTAGGTGTCCAAAACAATTGGGGACTGCCTGCTAAATATATTGGGAGGTTAATTTACCAGTCCCCTACATTTATAAATGATTGGCCAGGGGTTTATTATCCTTTATAATGTTATTCATTTGTAAAACATAAAATCTTTTGTTAAAATGTGTGTGTAAACTGTGTGTTTAAATTCCACTTAACTGCCAAGGCATCTCTTAGGGGCAGATTTACTATTATTCCCCAAAAATCCTACGATTTAATTCGATAAGCATTTGAGGAATGATCGAATGCTTATCGAATAGTTTTAGGCTATCATTTTGCTCGATATTCGATTTCTCGATGAATTTGTGTACTGATCGTTCGATTTCACGAAAAAATCGTACTTTTTCCTTCGAGCCTCCAAAAAATTTGTACAATTCGAACGATCGAACGCTTCGATCGTACGAATGGTATTTGAGCAGGACTTAGTCAAAGAAGCCTATGGGGGGGTTCCCATAGGCTTTTATTGCAATTTGGTAGGTTCAATCTGGCGAAGTAGGCAGTCAAGAATTTTAAAATTTTTATTCCTTCGATCATCGAATTATTGAATATCCGATCGTTCGATCTATTCGATAATTCGTTATTCGATGATCGAAGAGGCCAAATTAGAATATTCGAAGATCCGATTAAATCGTATGATTGTAATTTGATCATATTCGATCGAACTTCGATCAATTCACGTGAATTTTGTAAATCTGCCCCTTAATGTGTGCAGGGCCGCCATCAGGGCGGTGCAAGTGTCCCATGCCAGGGGCTGAAGGGGGGCCTGGCAGTGCTGCAATTTTCAAAGAGCCGGGCCCACCTTGACCGCTCCGAAGCTTTGCCTCACTTACGAAGTCCCAAAGAGGCAGAATGCAGAAGTGCCGAACATACGAAGTCCTGAAGAGGCGGAAAGACCCGAAGTCACAAATGGAGCCGACACTGAAGTCCTGAAGCAGCGGTAAGACCCGAAGTCACAAAAGGAGCTGATACTGAAGTCCTGAAGCGGCAAAAAGAAACAAAGTCACGAAAGGAGCTGACACTGAAGTCCTGAAGTGGCAAAAAGACCCAAAGTCACAAAAACAGCTATAATTGAAGTCCTGAAGCACCAATGTGGGGTTTATTTTTTAATCCTCTGGCCACTAATGTTTTATTTTAATACTCTTATTTTTTTTAAATTGTAAGGGCGCCCTGGCGTTTTTTTTTTTTTTTTTTAATATTTTTGGGGCCCCAATTTTTCTTAACTTGTAAGGGGGGCCCTGGCGTTAAGGTTTTTTTTTTACTTATAAGGGTGCCCTGACCATCAATATGTGTGGGGTGTTTATTTTAGTGTTGATGTGTGTGTGGTCTTTTAACTGTGATGTGGAGTGGGCGGGACGGGATCAGGGGTGGGGCTTGGGTGCCAGGGTGGGCGGGCCCCGGGGCCCCGTGATTTCTAATGGCAGCCCTGAATGTGTGGAATTAGCATGTATGAACTGCATATCACTGAGCCAGGCCAAGTAGTATTACTGCCCAAGGCAATCTTCTTGGCCCCTTCCTGTTTCTCACACATTTTGCTGCTGACAGTGCTCCCCAAACCCCTTCTGCACCTAACTTCCTGGTCCCTGGTTTTTTTAGGGTTCCATTTTCATTTTGCAACCTAGTCATGTTTACATAGAATACAAACCCAATAATATCCTGTCAGGCCCTTATGCAGATAGGAGCAGCAGTGGCATCCAGATGAGACCGACAAGTATTATTGATAATACAGGTATGGGACCTGTTATCCAGAATGCTCGGGGACCTGGAGTCTTCAGGATAACAGATCATTCCGTAATTTGGCTTTTCATACCATAAGTCTACTCGAAAATCCTTTAATCATTAAAGAACAAAAATTTTTGCCTCCAATAAGGATTAATTATATCTTACTTTGGATCAAGTACAATGCTCTGTTTTATTATTACCGAGAAAAATTTTTTTTTAAAATTTGGATCAAATTGGCGACGACCATTCAATAATACAGAGCTTTCTGGATAACGAGTTTCCATATAACAAATCCCATACCTGTACTATATTATCCACCAGAAACCTATACTTCCTAGGTGCAGTGTTTTCTAGGAGTGTACAGAAAGACTACATGCCAGTAAGAGAGGCCTCACTCACAGGTGGGTGGTACACCATGTATAGCATGGAGAAAAATAAAATAATATTCCATTACTCTAACTGAATTTTTGAAGATAGTACAGAATTTACATTTTGTAATGAATACACAGCTATCACAACGCCATACAAACAATGCCATTTCCAATTTTTGTGTTCTGCTCTTTTTAGATATTTGGAATCTGTTTATCACAGAATTTGGTGAGCGACATTGAAGCCGTCCGAGCCAGCTGGTAGAAGTATTATCCTGGAAACAAAGTGCAGTGGAAAAGTGCATAGTGTCACAGCCCAGTATTACTGACTGGCTCTAAGGGTCAGAGCCGCAAACCTATTAAAGATTTGTTATTCAGACAGGTGATCTCTTCTAGTCTGAGAACTCCAGGACTGGGGCAGCACAAGGACACTGCTATGGGACAGTCAATGAAGAGACGATCATGTGCTAATTATTTCACTGTAAGATGCATGTCAGTAACTGAGGATCAATGTGCAGCCTGTTTTATTTCCAGTAAATAGCAGATAATGTTTTTACACTGATGGACTCTAGGCCAGGAATCTTCAATCTGTTTTGCATTCAATGTGGTTACACAGCTCCCAGCAGCACTGAAAGCCCCAGGCTCTGACTGGACACATCTCACCTCGACAAGGCAAGATGGATGTATAAACTGTGTTCCACAAACTGGCATATTTCAGACTCCTTTATAGACCTCTCCTCTGAATGTCAGAGGTTGGGGCTAAAGTGTTTTTTTTCTTATTCACCTGTATTTTGAGTGAAAGATGGGTGAGTGTGGACTGTGGCTATAATGTTTCTTTGCTGTGTTGTCCTATCACTATATAATTATTATTTCTTTGGAAAAACAAAACTTTACACAGTTGAATTTTCAATGAATTCTCAAATAACTGAATTAAAGTTTTGTTACACTTTACATTGCTTTTATTCTTCACTATGTTTGACACGATTATATGTGGTTGCACTATTTCCATAGGGAGCGCCCCTAGGCCCACTGCTACTCCTCGCCCCCTTACTCTGCCCTAAACTTTCATCATCAGGACTAGAGCAATGGGGATTGGTACAAGGGAAATCTAAAAAAAACTATTGTATCTCCTGCATATCCCCAGTGTTTCTGAACCAATGTGGGTGTGGTTGGGCAGCATGCCGCCCCCAAAAAACCTTTCACCCTAGGCCCGGGCCTATGTGGCCTTTCCACAAATCCAGGCCTGACTATTTCCGGCTAATTTGATCTGAAAATGACATTTTCGCTTTGCGAACAACAAACACAAAATTCTGGTGTTTAAAGGGGAACATCATGAAAATGTAATATAAGCTTCACATACTGAAACTTTCTATATACAATCAATTAAAAGTAATACATTGTTTCTGAAATAATGATGTTTATCTTCATAGCACCGGATTCGCTGGGCAACTGCGCGTCCTCGGTGCTCCCCATAGAGTGTCGGGGCCCCTAAAAATCTGCCACCCTAGGCCCAGGCCTATGTGGCCGCTCCACAAATCCAGGCCTGTATCTTCACTATTCCTCTCTCAGCATCTTTCTCTCTTCATTGTCTCTTCATGCAGTGTCAGATATAAATTGACAATTAAATCCAATATATCTTATGGGGATGGATCCTTTACTAGCAGATAGGGTTGCCACCTTTTTCCAAAAATTTTACCGGCCGGCAGGGGGCTGGGCAAAAAAGGGGCGGGATGTGCCGCAAAATGGGTGGGCTGTGACGCAAAAAGGGCGGGGCCACGGCGATCGATTGGCAGAAGACGCAAGAAAGGTACGTTTTCAGGGGATTTAAGGCAAGGCAAGGGCCTTTTTTAAGGGGTATTACAAATTTACCGGCAGCTACATTGCCGGTAAATTTGTAATACCGTCCCCGGCCTTGGCTGGTGTTTTACCGGCTAGGCCGGTAAAATACCGGCTGGGTGGCAACCCTACTAGCAGATGCATTAGAAAACCTAACAAAACAACTGCTTTTTGCACAAATTCTGCACGTAGAGAGACATGCATTAGAGTGAGCTCTAATGCATGTTCTAGGCAAAAGGAGCCCCCCTATAAGATATATTGAATCTAACTGTCAATGAATATCTAACACCCAACAGATGCTGAGAGAGGAATAGTGAAGAGGAACTTGATTATTTCAGAAACTGTACCGAATATTTCATTCATTCATAGTGTTTAGTTCCCCTTTAATGTGCAGTGGGTACCTTAAATGGATTTTAGGCCAGTCCCATATATTAAAAGTGTTGTGTTATTGCTTCCATTCGTAGTGATGAGAATAGGAAACATGAACTATATTCATAGAAGGAAACAAAACATTTTATAAATCATGACAGGCTTATAATATAAGGACCTTAGACCTATGGAGAACATACAAATTACTGAGAGTTGATCTCAGGCCCCCAGCCATGCAAGTCAGAAGTGCTACTCACTGAGCAATCATGCTGTGATGGAAAACATTAAAGCATATCTTAACAAGTGATGAGCAATAAATTAAAAAGAACAAAAAATATGAAACACAGAAACAGGATGTAAGAAGTAGTATTGTGAGTGGCACAAATAATGTCTAAATCTTTTCAGTAATATTACAATTGGTTATTCAGGGTGCATCTCAGGATGCTCCATTTTTTATGTGGCTTAGAATTGTTTATTCTATAGTCAAACTCTGATTTTACATTTCTCAGTGGATGGGCAAAAAACCCCATAAAATCCAGGAAATCATAAAACAGGGGGAAGAAAAATCAGGATTTCACTGTACAGTACTGTATATGTAAAATGCTAAACACAGCCATAATATATTAGATTTGAATTCTTATGTGGTCTTTTCAGAACCTCACAAGCGTTCAAAAATGTGGAATCACTTAGAATTGTAATATGTTTTGTACAATGGCATTCCATCCCCTGTGATCAGCACTTGCTCTGTGAAAATGTTATTATGCATCACATCAACAATCTGAAGCTATTTCTAAGCTATGCAAAAAAAAAAAAGAATTGGAAAAGAAACAAGAAGCCAGAACACTGTCTTTGAAGGACTGTCCAGGACAATCACCAGACCTCAACCTTATTAGTCTTGTGGGAATAGCATCAGCATAAGGTAAAGGTGGCCATATATATTATGGTATGAAATGAAGTTTCATATAATATTTAGCAAAAGACTTGGATATCGGCCAGCTCATTGACTGGCATAGATGGAAAATGTTGATTGGACGCCTTCACGGCCAGGTTTTACTGATGAATCGTCAGACAGAGATAGAATTCTATTGTTTCTACCTGTATATCTGATGATTCAGCTTTTAAAAAGCAGGTGACCTGAAGGCTGGAGTAGGTTTCAGCATAGTGTAGGTTAAAATCAAACCAGAAATTGTCAGCATTGCTAAAATGTGTCCATGTGCCATCTGGTGGCAGAGAGTACACAAATAGGAGGAAAAGCTATGTTGTATATGGGAGATAAGAACTGAATAGCTGGACTTGAATGATTCCTGATTCCATCAAAGTACTGACTATACTTGTAACCAGCAATCTCAGGTTATTGTTAGTGATGGGCAAATTTATTCACCAGGTGCGAATTTGCATCGAATTCACGCATTTCGCAGCTGGTAAATAAATGCTGTTTTCTTGGATCACTGCAGCCGTATTTTTGAACGTCTGCAAATTTTTGAAATAAGACGAAGGAGCTGTTTCGATGATTTTTTTGCCATTAAATTCCCGAAAAAAATTGTCGAAGCGATACGCAATACATTCGCCTATCACTGGTTATTGTGCCAGCGCTTTAAATGTTTTCTTTGTTGTTTTCCAAGCTGAACAAGCAGGATCAAGAATGAACAACGAGGCCCACCTAAACAACTTGCTGTGGCTAGAATGCCTTATAGGAAATAACACATAAATTATGTCATTGTGCTTGTGAAAGAGCCCATACTTCACAATGGAACTGTTTTCAGATATGCTATTGTTTCTTTAACGCAATGTAACTGGAGGAATTGTAGTGGGGCTTTGGTGTTTTGCTATTGAGTACTATTACTTCATGCACCTTCATCATGTGCACTGGAACATTTTTAGCAATGCATTGAGTTGTCCTGATATCTTCCTATTGTTCTAATGATGGGCTGCTGAAGAGAGGGAGGGGGTTGATATCACTCCAATGTGCAGCACAGCAGTAAAGAGTTTAGTCAACCCCCTTATAAAATGGAATACCTGTTTCTGCACAAATACTCACCTGAATATTGACCTGAGGCACTGTCTCTCCCTACTCTCCCACAGTCCTCTCTATACAGTGTGTATTTGCTTTAACAGAAAATCAAAGCAGATAATTCTATGAAGCTAAAACATAATAATAAAACATAATAAACCATTTTGGCTGAAATGTAGCAAATGTACAGAGACACAATCCTTGCCACGAGTTTGCTTGTGTAATGTAGGCATTAATTGAAAATAATTAGGAATCAAAAGAGTAATTTAAAAATGCTCCTGCATAATCATGTATGGCACTGAATGGCTGGAGCCTTCCTGAGGTCATATCCAAATCATAGATAGCAACAAAACTGGTCTCCTGCATATCAGTTTTATTGGCCAGGTGGCAAGCCTATCCCCAATGGACTGCTTTAAAGCCAAATGCTTGCTTTCAAAGGTGGATTTTCATTAAGGCTAGGGGAGGCTAAGACTCCTCAACTATTGTCACTGTCTACAGTGAACAACAGAGAGAGGAGAGCTAGCGTGCAATGAAGAGAAATGGTGTAGACTGTGAGCCTTATTCTGATGGTTCCTGCTGGCATAGGGACAGACCTGGGGCAATTTTTGCATGGCTGCAGAGGTACAGATTTGGGGGGCAATTTTTATGGCTGGCACAGGTACATACTTGGGGGCAATATTTTTGGCTGGTTGCTAGCACAGGTACAGATTTGGGGGCAATTTTTATGGCTGGCAAAGGTACATATTTTGGGGCAATATTTATGGCTGGCACAGGTACAGATATGGGGCAATTCTTATGGCTGGCTGCTGGCACAGTTATAGATTTGGAGGCAATTTTTATGGCTGGCACAGGTACATATTTTGAGCCAATATTTATGGCTGGCTGCTGTCAGGGGCGTAACTACAGAGGAAGCAGACCCTGCGGCTGCAGGGGGCCCCAGGAGCTATAGGGCCCCATAAGGCCCTAATTCATATACAATTACAATAAATATTGGTAAAACAGGTCAAACACTAGACATTTTGGGGGCCTGAAAAATAATTTGCTGTGGGGCCCAATAAGATCTAGTTATGCCACTGGCTGCTGTCATTGTGGTGTCAATTGTGTTGGTTGTCCAGATGCATTACTACCTCAGTCTGTAGTGTTGTTAGGAATAGGCTTACTATGCCAGGTTGTAGCAATGTGGTGACCTAGGGGGACTGCCCATTGCCCAGTTAATAATCAAACAGGAGAAGGTTACTCTATATTTGTCCCATATTCCAGTGTATAGCTCAGTCTGGTTATCCAGCTGGTATTGTAGTTATTTTCTGTATATTTCCTTTATTTTTTTAAATCAAAAGTGTCATGTGTTTCATGTGCGGCCCCAGAAAATTTTCTTCTTCGAATGTGGCCCAGGGAAGCCAAAAGGTTGGACACCCCTGCTCTAAGCCAATGCTGAAGAGATCAGTTGTACTCTGATTGGATATACGTGGGTTTGCAGCTTGTCCAATCAGAGAACAACTCTCTTTAGAGACAGTAAAAAGTACCAATCAGGTACAGAATAGGTTGGGCTGAGAAAACACAGATTGAAGGCACGACTGATTTAAAGGAGCTGAAATATCCAACTGCAAACATTCACAGCAACTTTCATTCCACTGGGACAGGTACAATATACCCTCTCGGGCACATACAGAAGCTTCTCCACCAGCTACAATAGCTAATTGCCTTTTCTCAGCATTTTTGTTTTAGGTTTTCTTTTTCCTTTTTTGCTGCATTTCTTGTTGATTTCTACTAGTTTTTCTTAAATGTTTCATTGTTTTTTTTTCATGGAATTGGCATTATATTATAACCACCATTTTTACTGAGGCTCTTATATATAAATAAGCACTTAATTTACCTTAATTTAGTTCGAAAATCAATATTATATTTTACTTTATACTGTTATTTTTAAGGGCTTATTATAATTGCAATTGGCCATTCATTTGGATGCATCCAACACTAATTTTCCACTGACTATAATATTATGTGCCTGGTGCTGTCCGGGACTGGTTCCTCGGAAAAAAACAGCTGCACACATGTCTGCGTGAAAACTCCACTGTGTATGATGTGCAAGCACTGTGTTGTGCTTTAACCCTGAAGAATAACAGAAGGACAAATCATATGGTTGGCCCCATGAATGCAACTCACTGTGCCTGAAAAGCCCACTGCACATAACACTATAGATCATTGTTGTCCAACTGTATGGTACAGAGGGCCGGACTTTTTCTGGCCTACGTGATCGAGGGACGATAATGGAAGCCAGTGTTACCATTCCCAATTGGTTGGTGCTCACTGCAGGGATATCACACTACATATATGTGAAAGAAATGAATTATGTCATATTAAGACATACCCTTAAATCCATATGCCTCATCCTCCCCCTGTGGATAGCACAGCAATCCCCCCCCAGCACATGATTAAACACCTTGGGGACCCCCTAACAAGTATTTCCAAATGCTAACAA
>CM044431.1:78240930-78292801 GCA_024363595.1 Xenopus borealis | reverse complement strand
GGGGCCCATCATTTTTTTTTGCAGGGGGGCCCTGTGACTTCTAGTTACGCCACTGGCAGGGGCCAGTTAATCTTTACACGTGGTAAGCAATCACAGCAGGCAGACTTTCATGTGGGGGCCACATGAAACTTTCATGTTGCGAGATAGATGTGGACAGAATTGAAATAATCACAGCACAATACTTTTTCCTGCAGAAAAACATCCAAATATTTCCAATTTATAGTATAAAACAGAGGATCTGTTCTACCTGTTCTACAGTGTGCACAGGGCCTCTGAAGATTTTCTTAGCGGGGGAAAGGCAAGACTAGTTGTATCAAGCTCTAAATACACAAAGATATCTCAATATGTCTCTGCTATACCATATCTCACATTTGAATTATTTAATATTGTTGTTCACAACCAACCTTTAGCAGCATAGATCATTTTAAAGGTAATTTTAAATAATTAATTAAGCACATTACAATTCCTGTAACACACACAAAGTACTCAGCCCAACTAGAGGGCCCCTAAATCAGCATAAATGCTTTTAGGTATAGCGCTTCCATGTAGCAAATTCCACATGAAGGAAGGCGGGACTTTCAAATCCACAGAAAGTATAATATATGACATTATATTCTAGCTTAACTGCACCCAATAATTTCTCCCACAGTCCATTACAGTCAGAAGGCCCCAAATCAGCTAATATGTCAAAATCATGTTCTATCCACTAATTTTCCAAATTTGGAAATTAGTCTCAAAACCTCCAACAAAATGTAACCCCTTATGTGCCAAAAAACAAGCAGCCACTTCTGTGACCCAACAACAAACAGGGACGGATTTACCTAGTGGGTGCCCCTAGGCCTGCCGTCGATGTCCCCCCTGTCCCCTCCCTTTTATTTGCTCAAATTTTCATCATCAGAACAGAGCAATGGGAATTGGCACTAGGGTTGCCACCTGTCCGGTTTTGAACCGGACAGCCCGGTATTTTGAAGGGCTGCCCGGTTCAATTCCTCCTGCCCGGTTTTCCATATAAGGAAAACCGGGCGGGATTAGCTTGATTGACGCCGCGATCGGCCAATCGGCGATCGCGGTGTCATAGCTCCGCCCACTGACGTCACGGGACCGCCCACTGACGTCACGGGACCGCCCACTGACGTCACGGGAACGCCCCCGTGACGTCACGGGACCACCCCCTGCCCGGCTTCAGCAGCAGGGAAAGGTGGCAACCCTAATTGGCACAAAGGAAATTTCAATTTCAATGTGGGTGTGGCTGGGCAGCATGCTGGCCCTAAATTTCTGCCGCCCTAGGCCTGGGCCTAGGTGACCTCAACACAAATCCGGGCCTGGCTGCAAATAACATATTTTCCAAAAAAAAAAAACAATATATGGTCTATAGTAGTGATACCCGTGGTCGGGTGAGTTCGGGCTGACCATGCACTCTTTTTCACAGGTAGCGGGTAGGTGCATTTTGAGCTCTTCTCCTGCTCTTCCCGCCCGCCACCTTCAAAGGCTGACTTCTGACTTCCAGTTTCTCCTTTTATAGACACTGTGCCTGTTCGCCCCTCCCCCTTTTGTGACATCATTGTGGGGGGGTTGGGGCGGGTCTATAAAAGGGACCCAGAAGTCAGGCTCGGCGGGCGTGGGTGGAGGGAGGGCCGGGACTCCTCAATGTCTGACAATATCCTTATAGAATATAATAGGGGTGTATAATTCACCATATATTTGATATATAGGGTCATGGAACTCCTTGGTGACATTACATACTTATATTTACAGCCGGGGTACATTATTCACTATATATTTGATATTATATAGTTAATAAATAATTGGGAACTTATTGGGATAGTTTGTTCTTTCCGTATATAATTTTCACTAGGACTCTTTATATTGATGACAAATGTTTGCCATTAACTGAAATTGGAAATGAAATAGTTAAGATAACCATGAGAGTAGGGATGCACCGAATCCACTATTTTGGATTCGGCTGAACCCCAAATCCATTGTGAAAGATTCAGGCGAATACTGAACCGAATCCAAACCCTAATTTGCATATGCAAATTAGCAAGGGGGAGGGTAAAAGCTAGGGTTGCCACCTTTCCCTGTGGCTCAAGCCTGACAGGGGGGCGGTCCCGTGACGTCAGTGGGCGGTCCCATGACGTCACGGGGCGGAGCTATGACGCCACGATCGCCGATTGGCCGATCGCGGCGTCAATCAAGCTAATCCCTCCCGGTTTTCCTTATATGGAAAACCGGGCAGGAAGCATTGAACCGGGCAGCCCTTCAAAATACCGGGCTGTCCGGTTCAAAACCGGACAGGTGGCAACCCTAGTAAAAGCATGACAAAAAGTCACATGATTTTTTGGATTCGGATTCGGTTCGGCCAGGCACAAGGATTCGGACAAATCCGAATCCTGCTGAAAATGGCCGAATCCTGGCCAAATACCGAACCGAATCCTGGATTCGGTGCATCCCTACATGAGAGTGGCTGCTATATGTCCATACCAAGAAAAGGGTTATCAAGCCCAATTAGCTAGCTTCCCTTGTAACTGTTTAAACATTGGTGGGAAATTTGTACTGTATACAATAGATATGAAATCTTAAAACACACAGGCATACTCTGCCTGTGTGTGCCATGCTGTGCCTGTGTGTGACCTACTCTGCCTGTGTGTGACATACTCTTCCTGTGTGTGCCCTGCTCTGCCTGTGTGTAACATACTCTGCCTGTGTGTGCCCTGCACTGCCTGTTTGTGACCTACTCTGCCTGTGTATGCCCTGCTCTGCTTGTGTGTGACCTACTCTGCCTGTTTGTGACATACTCTGCCTGTGTGTAGGGATGGCGCGAACGTCGGAAAAAAAGGGAAAACTTCGGGAAAATTGCGAACGGTTCGCGAACCCCATAGACTTCAATGGGAAGGCGAACTTTAAAAGCTAAAAAAGACATTTCTGGCCAGAAAAATGATTTTAAAGTTGTTTAAAGGGTGCAACGACCTGGACAGTGGCATGCCAGAGGGGGATCAAGGGCAAAAATGTATCTGAAAAATCCATTGTTGACACAGCGCTGCGTTTTGTGCTGTAAAGGGCAGAAATCACACTACTACTTGGCCAGTTCATGTATAAATACCCCAGAGTTCACACAAAGATGGCAAAGTGGCCAGTTCAGGTATAAATACCCCAGAGTTCACACAAAGATGGCAAAGTGGGCAGTTTATGTATAAATGCCCCCAGAGTTCACACAAAGATGGCAAAGTGGGCAGTTCAGGTATAAATACCCCAGAGTTCACACAAAGATGGCAAAGTGGCCAGTTCAGGTATAAATACCCCAGAGTTCACACAAAGATGGCAAAGTGGGCAGTTTATGTATAAATGCCCCCAGAGTTCACACAAAGATGGCAAAGTGGGCAGTTCATGTATAAATGCCCCCAGAATTCACACAAAGATGTTAAAGTGGCCAGTTCAGGTATAAATACCCCTAGAACTTCAAAGTGGACCAGTAGCCAGCACATCATCCAGGCACAACTAAAATAGAAAAGCAGAGCCACTGACCATGTGGGTGGGAGGGTGGTGAGCAGACTGCAGGCTGCAGTGTTTGTATAGCAGCTCCTTCCTTTTTCTTTTTCCCTGTGCTGAAATCAGGGAACTGTAGGGCAGTAGCAGTGCTGGGCTGGCCAATCTGATCAACAGCTGGATCTGGCTGCAGGGAATGTGAAGGGAGGAGCGAGCACCAAGGGAGCTTCCATTGGAAGGGGAGTCAGTGGTCCAGGGGGTGTGGGGGTGGTCCAGGAGGGAGAGCTTCCTTATTGGCTGCCATGTATCTGCTGGTCTGGGGTGAGAGGGCAAAAAAAAAGCGCAAAATTTGGCGAACCCAAAATGGCGAACCTTGTGCGAAGTTCGCGAACTTTTGGCGAGCGCGAACACCCGATGTTCGCGCGAACAGTTCGCGCCATCCCTACCTGTGTGTGACCTACTCTGCCTGTGTTTGACCCATTCTGCCTGTGTGTGCCCTGCTGTGCCTATGTGTCCCCTGCTGTGCCTGTGTGTGACATACTCTGCCTGTGTGTGCCCTGCTCTGCTTGTGAAACATAAGCTTGGTATTTGTTCTGAGGGTTTGTCAGCATTTAAAAAATGATTGTTAGGGGCCCCTAAGGTGTTTAATCATGTGCTGGGGGTGCTGTGTTATCCGCAGGGGAAGAGGAGGCTTATGGATTCAAGGGTATGATGACTTTTTTCACATATGAGTGGAGTAATATCCCTGCAGTGAGCACCAACTATTTTTTTTTTTTGGTGTGCTACCACAAACAATTAATGTGGACAGTGTCTTGTGGTAGCATGGGTGTGGTTTAAAAACAGGGAGTGGTCAACACTGACTTCCATTATCAGCCCTCCACTATGTAGGCCAGAAAAATGCTCAGTGGACTCTGAGCAGCTGGAGCAGCTGTTGAGAAGCTAAGCTTAGGGGTTGTCACAAATGATCAAGCAGAAAATGAGGTTGGCCTGTCATATAAGCTGAGGGCTGATTATTAAATTCTGATGCTAGTTGCACTGGTTTATGTGTCTTATACTGTGACAGTTATGTTCCATTCCATGTACTGTATATTTTGAGTTGGTCCCTAAGCTCAGTAAGTGACAGCAGCACAGAGCATGTGCAGTGACTCAGCAGAAAAGAAGACGGGGAGCTACTGGGGCATCTACTGGGGAGAAACAGATCTATACTGTTAAAGGACTGTGGTTGCCTTGGGCTGGTACAGAAGCACAAAACATAATGTACAACATTTCTAGCTACTTCTTTAGTTTAACTTTCCTGGTCCTTTAATAACATGTATTGCCCCCTTTAACATCAATGACCGCTTGAAGTCTTTTGTGGTAGTTGTGGATGAGGCACTTTATCTTCTCAGATGGTAAAGCTGTCCATTCTTCCTGGCAAAAAGCCTCCAGGTCCCGTACATTTTGGGCTGTCTTGTATGAACTGCACATTTAAGGTCTCCCCAGAGTGGCTCAATGATATTGAGGTCAGGAGACTGAGATGGCCACTCTAGAACCTTCACTTTATTTTGCTGTAGCCAATGACAGGTCAACTTGGCCTTGTGTTTTGGATCGTCATGTTGGAAAGTCCAAGTACATGCCATGCGCAATTTCTGGTCTGATGAATGCATTCATTTTGCCATCAATTCTGACCAAATTTCCTGTGCCTTTGTAGCTCACACATCCCCAAAACATCATCGATCCACTACCATGTTTCACAGTAGGAATGGTGTACCTTTCATCATAGATTCGAAGTTTTAAGGGATAACCAGCGCTCAAAGAAAGAGGTCAGATCCACGAAAAAAAGGAATATAAAAGAAAAAAAGAGAGAGATTTCCGCCAATCTAGTGTAGTATTTTCCAGATATATACACACACCTTTATGTGATTAGCATATACACTAAATAAGTGAATAGGTAAGGTGTCCCTTGTGTCCACTCCGACGTGTTATCCTAGACTTTATCTCATACGGATTTATATAGACGGGTACTCACAAACGTTTAAAGGATATCGTGCAGAAAAGAGGTGTAGATATCAGCAGCGGATCTTACATGCGACTCCAAAGCTTCATCCCACTATGGAAATTTCACTGTAAAATTGTAGATATCTTTAATAAATAAATATAAAAAAATGCACTCACAATGTTCCAGTAATAAAATCGCAAAAAATATTTTGTCTCCCACAATCACCGCTTCAGTCTACAGACTGTTGATGTTCCGGTGCGAAAATTCGCTAGCGTCTTTTCCCACCGCGTGT
This sequence comes from Xenopus borealis, assembly GCA_024363595.1. NCBI lineage: Eukaryota > Metazoa > Chordata > Amphibia > Anura > Pipidae > Xenopus > Xenopus borealis. The sequence continues at coordinate 78,287,048 of CM044431.1, read as the reverse complement.
AAACCTCAGGCGCTTAGTGATAGCGTGTTTGCCATGACGCGTTTCGTCCTTCGACTTTTTCAAAAGGCTTCAAATTGTAATTTGCGCATGCGTTTTTACGTCCTGGCGACAATTCCGGTGGCGTTTTTTGTCCTCGCTTCTTGTTTGTACTATCTGGCTGCTGGATTGTCATATATTCATCTCTATTGTTCATTAACTCCTTATGACCGATCCGTTGCCATGGAGTCCCAATCCATAGCAACCATCATACTTTTCAACAATTTTCTCAAAAATTTCACATAAATTTCTTTTACAACATTATATAAATATATTAACTTACAAAATTATATGTTAATAAATACATATTTTACTCTGATACAATATTGTTGGGTTTTCTCATAAAACCAATTTAAAATCAATTAAAAATTCCAGCATTATATATTGTGGGGGGGGGGGATTTTGGTTCATAAAAAGGCCCTCAAGTTGATATCTATATTTAGACCTTTTGGGGTAAATCCATCTGCTCTCGCTTTGCATAGTTATCCCCTCCTCTCCACTTTCTCTTAACCTCTTCTATACCCCAGTATGTTAAATGTGCTGGATTTTTATTGTGGACGTCTTCAAAATGTTTTGAGACATTATGTTTTTCAATACCTTTTTTTATATTGTTTACATGTTCTCTGATTCTGTCTTTCAACATTCTGTTGGTTTTTTCCACATATTGTAGGCCACAGGAACATTGTAAACAATATATTACATTCTTAGTTGTGCATTTAATGCATTGTTTGATTTTGAATTCTCTTTTATTCACTTCTGAAATAAATGTTTTTCTTTTTTTACCATATTTACATGCTGTGCATAGACAGCATGGAAAGAAGCCTGCCCATGGGTGTCCACTAATATCTAGTTGTTTGTCTTTATCTCAACAGTGGTTATTTGTCAAAATTTGTTTTAAATTATTTGCTCTTTTAAAAACAACTTTCGGTTCGTCTGGAATGATCTTTTTTAATTCTATATCACATTGTAAGATCCCCCAATGTTTCTTAATAATTCTACTTATATCCCCTGCTAGGGGGTTGTATGTAGTGGAGAACACTATTTCCTGTTTTGTTTCTTTCTCCTTTTTTCTCTCTGTCAATCGATCACTCCTCTCTATTTTGTCTACTTTTACCGGAGATTCTTGTAATAGCCTATTGTTATATCCTCTTTCTCTGAATCTATTGTATCATTTTTCCAGTTGTTTCTTTTGCACCCCTTCCTCGCTACAGTTCTTTTTTATTCTGCACACTTGGCTAAATGGAATGCTTTTAATCCATTGTGGATGGTGATTACTACTGGGTAGGACGTGATTATTTGCGTCCACTTCCTTGAAATAAGTTTTGAATTGTGTATTTATTGGCTAGATAGTCAGATAGTCAGATCTAAAAAATTAATTTCTTTGTGGCTATAGGTAAGGGATAGTTCTATATTTAGATCATTATTGTTTAGTCTTGTGACAAACATGGTCAATAGGTCAGTGGGGCCCCTCCAGACGATATATCATCGATGTAGCGACGCCATAGGACGAGGTTGGCCCCCAGTTTAAGGTATGGGAGAACATGACATTCCTCCCAATACCCCATATGCAAATTCGCATAGCTGGGGGCGAATCTCGTACCCATGGCGGTCCCACACAGTTGTAAATAGTACTTGCCCTGAAACCAGAAAAAGTTATGTTGTAATATAAATTCAATACCCTTTAAAATAAACTCATTTTGGGGAGTCAGGGTTTCACTGTCTCCTTCCAGGAAGTGAGCTGTGGCTTTGAGGCCTTGACTGTGTCTAATTGATGTGTATAAGGACTTGACGTCCAGTGTTGCCAGTAACATATTTGGTTCCCATTTTAAGTCTTGCATTACTCTAATTACTTCAGTTGAATGGGATAAAGCTTTGGAGTCGCATGTAAGATCCTCTGCTGATATCTACGCCTCTTTTCTGCACCATATCCTTTAAACGTTTGTGAGTACCCGTCTATATAAATCCGTATGAGATAAAGTCTAGGATAACACATCGGAGTGGACACAAGGGACACCTTACCTATTCACTTATTTAGTGTATATGCTAATCACATAAAGGTGTGTGTATATATCTGGAAAATACTACACTAGATTGACGGAAATCTCTCAGTTTTTTTCTTTTATATTCCTTTTTTTTGTGGATCTGACCTTGTGCTGTGAGCGCTGGTTATCCCTTAAAACTTCAGATCTTTGCTTTGAGTCTGAGGGAGAACAGACAGACGATATACCGGCAGAGGAAGCGGACAACCAGAACCCTTGATATACCTTTCATCATAGGACTTGTTGACTCCTCTCCAAATGTAGTGTTTATGGTTGTGGCCAAAAAATAAAACTTAAGTCTCATCACTCCAAATGACTTTGTGCCAGAAGGTTCGAGGCTTGTCTCTGTGCATATTGTAAGTGGGATACTTTGTGGCATTTGCGTAGTAATGGCTTTCTTCTGGCAACTCGACCATGCTGCCCATCTTTCTTCAAGTGCCTCCTTATTGTGCATCTTGAAACTGCCACACCACATTTTTTCAGACTGTACTGTATTTCACCTGAAGATATTTGTGGGTTTTTCCTTGCACCCCTAAGAATTTTTCTGTTGTGGCTGAAATTTTAATTTTATTTGGGTTCGTTTCAACAGAACCCCTAATTTTTGAACACTGATAATTGGCATTCTCAATTCCTCTGATATTTTCTTATAACCCTTTCCTGTTTTAGAGAGTTCAACTACCTTTTCACGCAGATCCTTTGACAATTATTTTGCTTTCCCCATGACTTAGAATCCAAAAAACATCAGTGCAGCCCTGGATGAAAGAAGCAAGGGTCTGTCAGGAGTCCAGAAAGTAATTGACCTTTTATACACACCCACTAATTACAAGCAAACAGATCACAGGTGAAGATGGTTACCTTTAATAGCCATTCTAACCCTTTTGTGTCGAGCTAGATTGCATGTTATCAGGCCAAATCACCCGGGTATGTAAACTTTTGATCATGGTCATTTGGGTAGTTTGTGTATTGATTATGATATAAAAAGAGTAAACACAGTTGTTTGACAATAAATGGCTTCAGCCAACCACTAACCATGAGTGAAAGAAAAGTTTTGTGTTATCATTCATATTCTCTGAAAAATGGTTAAGAAATCATAAATTCTGCCAGGGTATGTAAACTTATGAGCACAACTGTATATTATATATATATATATATATATATATATATATATATATATATATATATATATATATATATATATATATATATATATATATATATAGGCTAAAAAACCTCAAATACCTGAATGTATCAAGTTTTCAAGCGCTAACCACCAAAAGAAAAACAAAAAACATCTTCAAATGGAGAATAGAATTTAAGGGACCCTGCCATTGACTTCTACATTACTTCAGTTTTAGATGGAATATTTTCAGATTCAGGCTTTGGCAACTTTGGGGCATAATAAAGCTGGGAAAATTCAAGCCCCTCCCCCACAAAAATTGTAGCTTTTTAGTGAAAAAGAAATCCCTACAAATTTTCAATTAAACAGTTTGACCAAAGTTAAAAAAACCTCTATATGTTTTGGGTCTAGCCATTTATCAAGTGTAAAGAGGAGAATGGAATTTATGGGCATCTTAACCGTCGCATTTAATTAACACTCTTCGACCATTTAGAAATAAAGTAGGAATGCACTGAATCCAGAATTTGGTTCAGGATTCAGTCTTTTACAGCAGGATTCAGATTCAGCCGAATACCTTGTGCATGGACTAATTTAATCCTAATTTGCATATGTAAATTAGGTGTGGGAAGGAAAATCAAGTGACTTTTTGTCACAAAACAAGGAAGTAAAAACATTTTTTACCCACAAAGGATTCTGTTGAATCCCAAAAAGTGGATTTGGTGCATGCCTAAAATAAAGCAACATCACAAGTGTGAACTGGAACTTAATTTTTCAAATAGAGTCTACATTTATTTTGCTATTGAATGCCTATGAAGCCATAATGTCCAAAAGAAAGCCATTACAGTCTATGAAGAACCCCTATGCCTGTCCATTACTGTATGAACCACACAGTAATATAGAGGCCATTAAACATAAGCCTCCTGTACTGCACAATAATTAGATGTTCAATTTGCCTTGCATGGCAGGAGATCCATATAGTAGTAGGTGGCTTCAAAGAGCTGGCATGATTATGGTGGCCAGGTCAGGTTTCCAGATCAGGAGGAGCAATCAATGAAGGATTCTGCCAGAGAGGAAAGATCTACAGTTTTGAGCCTCCAGTCCATTTGATTTCCAAGCACCTAGCTTTTGCAGTGCGGCTTCTAATTTTGGCATTTTGAGATAGGGTTTTTAGAAAATCATTTCTATGATGCTAAAGGTTCACGCTGGAGAAGAGGCGCTTAAGGGGTGATATGATAACTATGTATAAATATATAAGGGGGTCATATAATAATCTCTCTAATGCTTTATTCACCAGTAGGTCTTTCCAGATGAGACGAGGTCACCCATTCCGTTTAGAAGAAAAGAGGTTCCACCTAAATATTCAGAAGGGGTTTTTTACAGTGAGAGCTGTGAAGATGAATTCTCTCCCTGAATCAGTTGTACAGGCTGATACATTAGATAGCTTTAAGAAGGGGTTGGATGGCTTTTTAGCAAGTGAGGAATACAGGGTTATGGAAGATAGCTCATTATACAAGTTGATACATGGACTAGTCCGATTGCCTTTTTGGAGTCAGGATGGAATTTTTCCAAATTGGAGAGGCTTAGGATGGGTTTTTTTGCCTTCCTCTGGATCAACTAGCAGTTAGGCAGTTAAAATAAAAAAGGTTGAACTTGATAGACGTGAGTCTTTTTTCAGCCTAACTTACTATGTTACTATGTCTCAAGTCTTCACCCTCAGAACAAATTTTTAGGTTGGTCATTTTGCAGTGAAATTTTTCCTGTTCTTCAGAATTTTCTACAAAAAGTTTCAATAAATGTCCAGTTATTGTCAGTGAAGAGCTAAGTACTGACCTTTAAAGGGCATGTAAAGGCAAAAAAAATATTTACTTTCTTTAATGAAAAAGAAACCTATCTCCAATATATATTAATTAAAAAATGTGTCCCGTTTTTATTAGAAACCTGGTTGTATGCAGTGAAATTCTCTCTTCATTTACTTGCTCTGCTTGCTGTGTTTAGGAATTGTCAGACGGTCCCGAACTGCACGCCAGGTAATCAGTCATACTTATGAACAGCAGGGGGAACCCCCCACCTTACTTCCCAGCCATGCAGAACTCCAGCAGCTTTGTGTGTTTCCCTATAGAGCAGTTGGCGCCTATGTAGAGATTTGCATTGGATTTTATTTTTTTAACAGATTTTCTATTGATTTTCATTAACATATATAGAGAAAGAAAAGGAAGAAGGAAAAGGCAAGAAAAGATGAGCTACCCTGATTCACATTATTGTAACAATCCTATTGGGTATTACATATTATGTCTTTGTTCACCATCACTCAAAATTACCATATCCAGCAAAGGGACTGCTAGCCATTTATCCCAAAGTTTCCCAAATCAGGGCAGTCACGGGCTGCATAGGTTAATTTTTGTCTAGGAAGGGTGTCATCCACCAGTTTTTTCCTGAAGCCCAGAGGTTCTGGGGCCTTCCAAGTCAGTAGAAGGGTTTTCCTGGCATAGTGGAGCAACTGCTGTAAACACAGTCTATCGCTGGAATGGATGGTAAGTCCTTCAAATAGTCCCAGGAGACAAAATTCTGGTGTTCTAATATTGGGTAAACCCAGAGATATATTAATGTATCCTAGTATTGTAGCCCAATATTGCTGAACCTTAGGGCATCCCCAAAAAACATGCATGTCAGTGCCGACTTCTAAATTGCATTTAAAGAACAAGTAAACTTTTTTTTTTCTATCTGTAAATTTGCTCTAAACAGCCCCCCAGATTAATGTACCTAAGTCCCTGCTGCAAGTCTGCTCTGTTTTCTGTGTTATCAGCAGCTTGTTTCCCCTTCTTCCTGGTGCAGAGTGAAGCCCCGCCCCTTAGTTTACTGAGCTGACCTTATCTCTGTGACTAGTCCTGGAGATCATTTGCATACTGTGACATAGCAGAGACCAGTGTGTGCAGCACCTTTTTTTTTCTCCTCATGTGCACTCTCTGCTCCTTCTGGTTCATTCCAGATCACAGCAGCACTGAGAGGAATATTTCTCTGACACTGCTGATGTACTGTAGGTAAAGTAACAGCCCTTTCTCAATTTATAACACATTTTATAATGCTATTGATTGCTATGCCTGATCTGCTGTCTGGTTATGTAAAGAATAAAGCTGATTTTTTACTGAGTTTGATTAACTCATTCATGTGTCCCTTTACTGATCAATTTATGTACAAAGCTATTTGATTTTTTCTTTTTCCATTTATGCATACTGACATAGCTATGGTGGTTGTGCAAGCAAGATTGTTGATGAGGCTGGGGGAACTGATTTATTATCAGTTAGAATGGCAAGTGGGGATTTTATTTAGAATCAGAATGGCAGCCTGTTCTGGGAGTTGTTCATTACAGTGAATGTTCAGAGCCTTTTGCAAGAAACTTTAGTGATGCTGGGGGAAAGTAACTTACATTTAGGGTACAGTGGAATGTGTTAGAATTAGATTGGCAGTAAGTTGTGGCATTTGTAATTTATAGTAAAAGTTCAGGGATTTTTACAGAGTGTGCTGCACACACTGGCTCCCTCTTCCTCTCTATTGTGTAACAGCAGCAAATGGACTGCTCAGTAAGCTAAGGGGCGGGGCTTCACTCTGCACCAGGAAGAAGGGGAAACAAGCTGCTGATAACACAGAAACCAGAGCAGACTTGCAGCAGGGACTAAGGTACATTAATCTGGGGGGCTGTTTAGAGCAAATTTACAGATAGAAAAACATTTACTTTTCCTTTAAGAAATATATCTGGGTAACCCTGATACATACGTGCCAGCCTCTGTGGAGTTAGATATACCGTGTAGGAATTTATTGTGAATAAAGCGATCTCTGATACAAAACAGGAAATTGTTTCTTACTCACCGTAATTTCTGTTTCCTGGTCACCTTCCATGGCAGCATTCACTAATGGGTTAATCTGGCTTCTGACGCCCACGAACTTGACAGCGCTCTCGTAGAATGGGCCTTAAGATCCCGGGGAACCTTCCTGCCTGCTGAATTGTAAGCCTTTACAATAGCCACCACAATCCATGAACTAATCGTCCTCTTTGACGGAGCTTGACCCTTCCAAAAACCACAAGGAATGACAAATAGATGGTCCGATTTCCTCCATGCGCTTGTTCTTTGCAAATAACACTCAATCGCACGGACCAGATCCAAACAATGCCAACGGGCCTCAGTCTCTGTCTTCGGAGAAGGGCAAAATGATGGTAGAACTATCTCCAAATTCATGTGAAACTGGGAAACCACTTTAGGCAGAAATTTGAAAGCAGGTCGCAGGACCACTTTGTCCGTAAAGATCGTCGTGTATGGCTCGGAAGCAGACAAAGCCGCCAACTCCCCCACACGACAGGCAGATGTAACTGCCACCAACAGGACAACCTTTAATGTGAGATTCCAAAGAGAAACTTCATGTAACGGCTCAAACGGTGGTTGAGTCAAAGTGTGAAGCACAAAAGGTAGATCCCACAGAGGTGTAAACTTCTTAATGCAGGGTTTGACCCTCAGTAGTGCATTAAAGAATCTCTGGACCAGTGGATCAAGGGCCCAGCTCTGCCCCGTCAACGCCGAAATCGCTGATACATGAACCTTCAAAGTATTAAGATGAAGTCCCATCTTGTAGCCTTCGAATAGGAAGTCAACAAGCATCGATGCCGTAACACAATCGGGACCCCGACTCCTAGCACACGTGAATTGCACAAACCTATCCCAAACTTTGTAATACGGGGTCGAGGTTGAAGATTTCCGTGACTGCAGAAGAAAGTCAACAACTTCAGGCTTCAAATCCAGCTTCTCAAGCCCCTGCCTTTCAGTCTCCAGGCCATTAAGGACAGTCGCTCCCCCTCCTGGCAATGGAACGTCCCCTGTGACAACAAACCTGGAAACTGGCGAACCTTCATGGGACTCGTCAGGGTCAGCTTGTTCAACAGCGGAAACCAAGGCCTCCTTGGCCAAAAGGGAATCACAGCAATTACTTCTGCTGCTTCTTCGTCGATCTTCCGCAAAACTCTCCATATCAGAGGAAACGGGGGAAACACGTAAATCAGACCTACGGACCAATCTTGTCCTAGAGCATCCACTGCTGCTGCATCTGCGCACGGGAACCTTGAAAAGAATTTTTGGCATTTTTTGTTTTCCCCTGATGCCATGGCATCTACGTCTGGGAGCCCCCAGACATCTACTAAATCCTGAAAAACACTGTCGTGTAAACTCCATTCTCCTGGGTCCAACACAACTCGACTTAGGAAATCCGCTCGTAAATTTTCTGTTCCAGGAAGGTGAACTGCCGTCAGACTTTTCAGTCTCGACTCTGCCCATTGAAAAAATGTTTCCGCCACCTTTAGCAATGACATACTTCGAGTGCCGCCTTGCTTTTGAATATAGGCCACCGCCGTAACGTTGTCGGACATAACTTTGACATGCTTTCCTACCAGGAAATCTTCGAAAGCCAACAGAGCCCTTCCGATCGCCTCCAACTCCAGGAGGTTTGACGAGACTTGACTCATGTCCCAAGTACCTTGAGTAAACCGGTCTTCCACGTGGGCCCCCCATCCGTAACCCGAAGCGTCGGTGGTTAAGACCGTCCAAACCGGTTCCTTCAAATATAAACCTCTTTCTAGGTTCTCTTGGCGACACCACCACTTCAGCGTGTCCTTCAATTCCGGAGGCAGAACCAACCTTCTGTGTGGGCTCAACTGTGGGAACCTCACCTTCCGTAAGAGGAAGTTCTGTAAGAACCTTGAGTGCCATCTCGCCCACTTCACAACTTGAATCGTTGAGGACATTAGGCCCAAAATTCTTAAACAGTGGCGCACCGTAACCACTGAACGGCCCCTGAAATCTGTCATTGCCTAAACCAAGTTCAGTTGTTTTTCGTGCGGAAGACTCACTAAGTTCATCTCCGTCTGAAAACATGCTCCCAGAAACGTGAGGGTTTTTGACGGAACCAAATTGCTTTTTTCCACATTGACTATCCATCCATGTAACTGCAGGAACCTTAGCACCTCCTTTGTACAGAGGTTTGCTTCCCGTTCCAAACTCGCTGTCACCAAGATGTAGTCCAAGTAATGGAACACAGCAATTCCCCTTTTTCTGAGCTCGGCTATGAGAGCGACCAGAATCTTTGAGAACACTCTTGGCGATTGGGATAGTCCGAAACGCAGACACCTGAATTGAACGTGAATGTCCCTGACTGCGAATCTGAGAAACCTTCTGTGCTCTTGACAAATCGGAACATGGAAATAGGCATCTTTTAAGTCTATATTGGTGAGCCAATCTCCCACCGAAACGGCTTGAATGATTGACCCCAATGACTCCATTTTGAAGCTCCTCTTTTGCAAAAAAATTGTTCAGCTTCCGCATGTCTAAGACTGGACGCATTGTTCCTGACGACTTTGCCACCAGAAAAAGCCTTGAATAGAACCCTTCTCCTTGTTCGGCCTGAGGCACCTCCTCGACTGCCCCGGAGGCGAACAGCTGAGCCAAATACTCCCGAATCAGCTCTGAATTTCCTTCCGACTCCCGAAAGGAAGAAACCAAAAAATAATTTCTTTGTGGCAACACCGCAAACTCCAGGTGAAATCCATCTCGAACAGTGTCGCACACCCATTGATCCCTCACAGTTTCGGTCCAGACCCGATAAAAGAGGGCCCCCTACTCTCGCCTGAGCCAAGACACCATCATTGCCGTTGTGAGGTAGAGGCCGAGGTGGAAAAAACACCAGTCCGACGGGAATTCCCTCTCATAGGCTGACGTCCAGATCTCCATGTAGTCTGCCTGGAATACTCCCTGCCAGGCCTATATTGTCTCGATGACCGAAATGATCTATCACGATCTCTGGAAAATGGAGGATCGAATCTTCCCCTCTTAATCCTCCTCTCTTGTGGAAGAAACACACTCTTCCCACGAGACACTTTCTTAATAATGGCATCAAGCTTCTCTCCAAAAAGCATTTCTCCTTCAAAAGGCAGTTGGCACAAATTATACTTCGAAGCCGCATCAGCAGTCCAGGGTTTCAGCCACAATGCTCTCCTTGCCGCTACTGACAATGCCATAGACCTTGCTGTAAAATGGACCATATCCACCGAGGCTTCTGACAAAAAATCAACAGCAGTCTTGCAGTCTGCCAGCATCTCTAGCAACTTAGGCCTCTTCACATTTGAGGACACTGCTTCTTCAACATCAGACAACCAAACTTTAAGGGCTCTGGATACAGAAGTCATAGCCACCGCAGGCCTACACGCAGCTCCCGAAGCACCATATGACTTCTTCAGGTTAAATTCCATGCGTTTATCCATGGGTTCCCTGAACACAGACGCATCATCCATTGGCAGAGTCGTTCGTCTAGCCAAACGCACAACAGCAGCATCGACCTTCGGAGTCGAATCCCAGAACTTAGCATCACTGTCATCAAAGGGATATTTCTTCAAAAACTTCCCCGCTGTCTGGGGTCGTTTTTCAGTTTTCTTCCATTCCGAAAAAATAATATCCCGGATAGAAGAATGCACAGGAAAGGAGACCAACTTTTTCTTCAAAGATGGGAACAACTCATCTGCCGAGGTCAATTTAGAGGGTTCCACAGAGAAAGTAAGCGTTTGACGTACAGCTCGAATCAATGGATCCACAATAGATACATCAAAGCTGGTCTCCTCCTCCGAATCAAGTTCACCATCCTCAGAAACCAAGGGAGAATGCACATCCGATAAATCTGACAGCTCCCCTTCCGAGACCTCTGACAAGGAATTAACCGGCCTAGAATATAACCGCTTAGGTCGCCTCTTAACGTTTGCCACTTCCTGGAAACCTTGCAGTACAGCTTGCTTAATGACAGATGCCAAAGACTTCGCAAATGCTTGGTTCCCCTGGGAAAGATCAGTGCTAGACCCCTCCTGGCTCTGTCCTACAGGAGTAGACGCTTCTGGAGGCTTGTCCTTCTTTTCAGCGGCAGGAAGGCTGCATAACAACAACAAGTAGCCAAGTAAATAAAGATACAACAGATGTCCGTTCTCTCTTTTTTTTTTTTAAACATTCTCACCTTTTCCCCTTAGATTGAGGCTGTTTGGGCGGCATAGCAGAATCCATAAGCACAAGATACAATGTTATAACCAACAGAACAACCAGTTTCTGAAAGCTAATAGAACTCCACATACCATCTACCAGAGCATGAACGTCTCAGTCAGCGTATAGCAGCAAATACAGGAAGAGGCAGAGCAGCAAAACACACTCCTTTGAAGCATCTGGAAAAAAGGAATCAACTGACAGGCGCATTTAACAGCACAGATATGCCATTCCGCGCCAGCAAACAATTCACCAATAATGGCGCCAGGACGCTACTTCCCTGCAGCAATAGCGTCCTCAGTACTTCCGGTTCCTGGATAGCGCAGGGTATAGGCGCCGCACATAGTCATGCGCCGTCCGGCAACAACAGCTCCTGCCGACAGTACCTATCCTCCACAGCCTGCCGTTCCGCTTCGCTGATGACGTCATCCGTTCCGCTTCGCTGATGACGTCATCTTCAAGCGCCTGAGGCGCCACGCGGCAGTACCGAAGCGCTGCACCAGCCGAATAAGCCCACCTAACCCAATGAAGGGAGGTAAGGCTGGCCTCCCTGGTATCGAACACCAGATCCGGCCCCCCATAGCTAACCCCAGTCATGGGGAGCATCGGGCTTCCAGAACGCGACAGGGGGAAGAGAGAGAAACCCCCTGTATGCTGGGAAGAACAACACCAGATGATAACCAGAACTCCAACCGGCCACGGACAGGACAAAAAAAGATGGGTGAGTAGAGGAGGGGCTCACTATTTTATCTTGGAGGAGGTCCTGTCTAACTGGCCCGGAGGGATTAACCCATTAGTGAATGCTGGCCATGGGTGACTAGGAAACATTGGTTTCTGGAATTTGTTCAGGTATGCCCACATTTCCTCATCCACAGCTGGAAAGTCTAGGGCCCATTTTCCAGCCACCTGTCGTATGGGGTTAAATTTCCACTGAAGAATGATAGCATAGAACCAACTGCGGGGCTTGGTTAGCTCTGGGCAGCGGAGGTAGCACTCTAGGGTTGACTCACTTATCTGCATGGCCCCTTCTGGAAATTGAGCCTGAAATGCGTGTTTGGATTTTATTTTTGCCTTTACATCCCCTTTACTGTTCCCAACTCACAGATTTAAACAGATAAACTGGGATTCTATTTGAGGATTATTTTGCTGCAGCCACTGATTCTGCAGAGTTGTAAAAAGGTTGTATTAAACAATACAAAAACTATAAAATCTACATTAGATTACATGACAACAGAGGACCCAGTGCAGTCTGTATATTGATTATTAATCAGTCTCGCTGTATCAGCTTCTGGCAGATATTATTTGACTTGTGCGGTTTTGATAATTTATGATGATCCCTAAGCCTCTCAGACCACACTGACCATGTGCACAGTCTTGGTATTGCAAAAGATGTTTAATAAAGTTAAACCCCTTGTGGCCAACTTTGAAAGCATAAATCATTTGTTTGATTAGGCTTGTGGTGCAGCAAGTTCTGATTTATGCTTAGTATACAAAATACTGCATTTCTAGAGATTCTATTTTAGACTTTACTTCCCCTTTAATGTTGGTCTACATGTCAGGAATTTGCAGACATTCAGACAAGAGATTAACAAATTTTGCACCAAAGGACACAGTACTACCATGAAACTTTAATAGGGTCCTTTAGCGCAAACAGAAAAGTCTTGCCTTACTACACAGGGCAACGTATCAGTGGATCTTTATATTTGAATAGGCGGTTTTAGAATCTCACATTAACCAGGAATTGAACCTATCATCCAACCCCTTAGCTGGACAAGAAGTGCATTCATTTGCTTTATATTCACGTGAATAGAGGTGTTATCAGAGTTGTTTTCCAAGTTTTTATTCACGTGAGTAGAGGTGTTATCAGAGTTGTTTTCTGCTGTAATAACCAGAGGGAATGAGAAGAACATAAATGCACTGGAACAACCAAATGATTTATTGCAAAGTGGATTATTTTAGCTTCAACACAGAACTCTGGGCCTATAAGAACTGGTTTGAAGGACCAGCTTTTTTAGTCATCAACTTGCCTCAGTCACCCTATGAAAAGTTAATTTTATGTTCTTAATGATAAATCCTATCCTCCAATGATTTTAAATGGGGACACAGACCTCCACCTGGTGGAATTTGGACAACAAGTAGCCTGACTTGGAGCAGTACGTTCTACACACTCTTAAACTCTTGGATGTTTCGCCACTTAACATATAGAAACACAGGACAATTCCACACAGTCACCCAAATGGTTTCCTGCAAAGTCATCAACAAAAATGTTTCTGTGTATTGTCTGCACATCAGTCTGAGTATTGAAAACATGGGCTACTGCATGGAGAGAATTTCCTGATCTATGGAAAAACAGGTGATTAATATTACCACTGGGATGAACTGGAAGTTATCAGGAGCATTTTGTTGCCTGCCAAATGGGAAGTGAATTGCCCTCCCTATGTGCCATTACCTTTTCGGGTTTTGGCTCCAACCATGAGTCAGGACACCTAGTGTATAGGAAAGGGTTCCTTCTAATTAGCACCCTGCCTCTTGCTAAATGCACTGATCCCGGCCATGTCTAAATAAAGTATTTAAAAATAAGTACATGTATGGTATAAGTTACCCGGAAATCCATTATCCAGAAAATTACGAATGACGGGACAGCCGGCTCGCACAGACGTCTTTTTATCCAAATACGCTGAATTTTCAAGAATTATTTCCTTGTACTTAATCTAAACTAAGATATAATTAATCCTTATTGGAAGCAAAACCAGCCTATTGGGTTTATTTAATGTTTACATGATTTTCTGGTTTAATGAAGGTATGAAGATCCAAATTACAGAAAGATCCATTATCCTGAAAACCCAAGGTCCTGAGCATCCTGGATAACAGGTACCATATCTGTATGAAAGAAAATATATATATAAAATATATATATTTATAACTGTATATATATATTTTTCTATCACCAAAGGCAGAATAAACACAATGAGCTTCATAAAAGCACATGGGTCATTGTCTTGTATCATACAGCATCCAAAACCTTTGTGACATTTCTTTTTTTTTTTTTGTGGAGCATTATTAGGAATATTATAGGACCATTTAAACAAGGTTTGTGCGTCTCCATAAATACGCTTAGAAGATTAAAACAAAGGAAGCAAGTAGGGGAAATAAGTAATAAAAAAAACTGATGTAGCACACCAGACAAGGCCTAAAACTAGGAATATATAAGAGAACAGGCACAAAGCTAAATTCTTATGTAAAAGTTTAAAAATAATTGGCTATTGATTCAGTTCCTACATGAGAGTATTGGATGAGGCCCATCATTTCCAGGAAAGGTGATCCACATTAAGTTAACTTTTATTATGTTTTAAGCAACTTTTCAATTGTTTTTTTTTGTATTTTTTATAGTTAATTTGGTTTCCCCTTCTGACTCTTTCAAACTTTCAAGTGGGGGGTCACTGATCCCATCTAAAAAAAAACAAATGCTCAGTAAGGCTACAAATATGTATTCTAATTGTTTATTCCACATATGGGATGCTTGGGATATGGGGGTTTCTGGATAATATAAATTCCTGTCAGTAGTATTTTCATACCTTAAGTCTACTAGTAAATCATGTAAACACTGATGAAACCCAATAAGCTGGTTTTGCTGCCAATAAGAATTAATTATATCAGTTTGGATCATTTACAAGGTACTGTTTGATTATTACAAAGAGAAAGGAAATCATTTGGATAAAATGGAGTCTATGAGGGATGGCCTTCAATAATTCAGAACTTTCTGGAGAACAGGTTTCTGGATAACGGATCCTATACCTGTGCTCCTCTCTCTTCAGGCCCCCTCATATTCATATTCCATTCTCTTAAAGGAAAAGTAAATGTTTTTCTTTTTCTTTCTGTAAATTTGCTCTAAACAGCCCCCCAGATTAATGTACCTTAGTCCCTGCTGCAAGTCTGCTCTGGTTTCTGTGTTATCAGCAGCTTGTTTCCCCTTCTTCTTGGTGCAGAGTGAAGCCCAGCCCCTTAGTTTACTGAGCAGTCCATTTGCTGCTGTTCCACAATAGAGAGGAAGAGGGAGCCAGTGTTTCATTAGTAAGCTAGTTTCCCCAAGCAAAAGCTGCTACACACACTGCTCTCTGCTATGTCATAGTATGCAAATGATCTCCAAGACTAATCTGAGAGATAAGGTCAGCTCAGTAAGCTAAGGGGCTGGGCTTCACTCTGCACCAGGAAGAAGGGGAAACAAGCTGCTGATAACACAGAAACCAGAGCAGACTTGCAGCAGGGACTAAGGTACATTAATTTGAGGGGCTGTTTAGAGCAAATTTACAGATAGAAAAAAAAAAGGTTTACTTGTTCTTTAATCAAATCAATGCATGGTTGCTAGGGTAATTTGAAACTTCAAACTGGAGAGCTGCGGAATAAAATAAGGGATAATATAAATGAAAACTAATTGCAAATATCAGAATATCACACACTACATCATTCTAACAGATAAATGAAGAATGAAAACACCCTTTAAATTTCTGAATGTCAGTGTTCACAGGATATGGGGCCATTTTTTTTTTAAATTAGAGTCAAGGATTGCAATCACAGCATTTTTGTAATCTGTGCTTGTCAATCAATTAATGAAGTAATGATATAACTAGTAAACTCATTTCTGTATGGATGAGAAGTTTTCTTTAAATGTGATGATTTTAGGAATACAAGAACTGTCTGTACCAGATGTGACGTCCCTTTACAAGGAGGAAAAAAAAAATAAATGACAAATCTAGTTGTCTAAAAGACAATTCACTGTACACATTTTATTTACAGTTTTGTACACTGTATTAATGTATGAATGGTGACTGCTTTGCTACTTGAGCCATTTGGTTTTTTTTTTTTTTTTTGTTTTTTTTAACCAAAGCAAAATATAGTCCAATACAATGTGTTAAAATACTCCATAAGATACAAAAAAACAGACATACTATTTCTAGTAAGGAATGTCATTATGGTGCACATAAAAAAAAAAATTAAAAATCCACAACTATGTTTAAGAAATCACAGAAACAGGTCACTGATTCTACTGAAATGCATAAAGTTGCAGCAAAGCTGTTATGTCATAAAAAAAGAAAAAAAGGAGGATTTTATAAACTCACAAAATAACACTTTTATTTAACCCTTTTCCCCCAGATTCATCACCAATGTTACAAGAGCTAAAAAAAAAAAAATATATCACTAATGTTATCAAGGAGGGAAACAAATAAATTAAACCTAGCAGCCAAACATAAGCACAAATTACAGCCAGAATAATGCTGTTAAAATAAAGAATTTTTTTTAAAAATAAAACAAAACCATGAATCGCTAGAGAAGTTTGAATGCTTTTTAATCCTCCGCCTTGCAAATCACCAAACTACTGTACTGCATACAATGCAAATGTTGAGCTTCATTTTACGGTGGGTGATATAGGTGCACATTGTGGATAAATATTTCTGTAATAGCAGAGGGCTAAAATTCTATTACAGAGATAACCTGGGCAACAATTTTGGACACTGGAAGGATGGGCGTCTGCGCATTGAAATGTTTTGATTGGATAAATTTACTAAAAAAGAAGAAAAAAAAAAAAAGTGGGGGTGGTGAGATTTGAACATAGCACAAGACAAAAAGGCCAAAGACTTTTCACAAATCTTAGCAATATTTAGATGGAATCTGAATTTAAATGCAGTCCACTCTGCTTTTGTAGAGGCTTTGGTTCAGCTCCCAAGTTGCGATTGCTTGACGCAGTCTCCTATGAAAGAATACTTTGATGGCGTCTTCTTAAACAACAAACCTATTTTTAGTGGTGGAGCCGCTCTTAGTAGCTGTGTCTGCATGGGACTGAAAACCAATCACTACCTTTGCAGGAAGTCCTAATCTTTCTTTGTAGACTCTCCTGTTAAGTTATAGACAAAATAAGCACAATAGGTTATCCCGAATATTTCATACAAAATTTTGTTGCATTTCTAACAAAATCCTAAACTGTTAATACATGTAGCTTAAAGGGGTTGCTCACCTTTAAATTAACTTTTAGTAAGATGTAGAGAGTGGTATTCTGAGTTAATCTGCAATTGATTTTCATTTTTTATTTGTGGTTTGAGTAATTTAGCTTTTTATTCAACAGCTCTCCAGTTGGCAATTCCACAATCAGGTTGTTAGGGCCAAAAATAGCCTAGCAACTAAGCATCAAATTGAAATGAATACTGGAATAGGAGAGGGACTGAATAGATAGAGTATTAAAAATAAGCACTAACAATAAATGTGTAGTCTTACAAAGCATTTGTTTTTAGATGGGGTCAAAAGAAGGCAAATTTAAAAAAAAACTATAAATAATGAAGACCAATTGAAAAGTTGCTTAGAAATGGCCATTCTAGAATATATGAAAAGTTAACTTTAAAAGTGAACCACCCCTTTTAAAAAAAATAAATAAATAATTTCTAATTAAGATTAGCAGAACATCTATTGCACAGGTCACTGCTTAATATTTCCCATATTCATTAAAGTGGAAACATAGGACTTCCATTCAAACATTAATAGGCCCCCTTGATGCAATTGATCGCCACAACCCTGAACAAAGGTCCATTCAATAAAACCTCCAGAAATAACAATTGATAAATATATATGGAAAATAAAAATCGCAATATAAGGGGGGGGAAGGCTAGTCTTTCCTTGTGAAAAATGTTGACCTTTGTCGACCTTTAAGGGTAGGGACAGACAGGGAGATTCGGGGAGATTTTGTCGCCTGGCGTTTTTAGCAGGCGACAATCTCTCCGAATTTCCTTCTCCCTGTCTGCCGATCGTAAAGGCACAAAGCGTCAGCGCAGATGCGGCGATTTCCGGAATCGCCCGAAGTTTCCTCACGAGGTATCTTCGGGCGATTCCGGAAATCGCCGCGCCGCGTCTGCACAGGCGCTTTGTGCCTTTACGATCGGCAGACAGGGAGAAGGAAATTCGGGGAAATTGTCGCCTGCTAAAAACGCCAGGCAACAAAATCTCCCTGAATCTCCCTGTCTGTCCCTACCCTTAGTGTATACAGGTACGGGACCTGTCATCCAGAATGCTTGGGACTTGGGGTTTTCCAGATAATGGATCTTTCTGTAATTTGGATCTTCATACCTTACATCTATTAGAAAATCATGTAAATATTAAATAAATCCAATAGGCTCATTTTGCACCCAATTAGGACTAATTATATTTTAGTAGGGATCAAGAACAAGGGGCAGATTTATTCTTACAGAGAAAAAGGAAATCATTTGGATTCAAATTTTATTTGGATTATTTGGATAAAATGGAGTCTATGGGAGATGACAATTCCGTAATTAGGAGCTTTCTGGACAATGGATACCATAACAAAATAATGCACTTAATTTAACCCATGACCACTTTAGTTCTATGTTCCTACTAATATTTCTACAAAAGTAATATAGATATATGGATAATTATATAAACTCACCCTATATGTGTAATAGCATCCCTGTTTTCACATTCAGTAGTCCAGATTGCTATTTTGTCTCCTTTTGCTCTAATATTTACTACTGCTCCACATACATCGTCGCTATATTCATCAAAGGACTCTCCAATAAGGCACATGAGCTGTAAGATGAGCACACTTTGTAAGGAAAACATGTAACAGTCAAAATACTAGAGCAGAATGGTCTTGTGCATTGATCCCCAACCAGTAGCTCATGAGCAACAGGTTTCTCTCCAACCCCTTGAATGTTGCCCTCAGTGTCCTCAAAGCAGGTGCTTATTTTTGAATTCCAGGATTGGAAGCAAGTTTTTATTGCATAAAAACTAAGTATAGTGCCGAGTAGAACTTCTTGTAAGCTGCCAGTCCAACTAGGAGCTACCAAATAACCAATTATAGCCCTTATTTGGCACCCCAAGGGATTTTTCCATGCTTGTGTTGTTCCCCAACTCTTTTTACATTTAATGAGGCTCACGGGTAAAAAAGGTAGGGGACCCCTGGTCTTGTGACAGAAAACAGCCTGAATTTCTTTTTGTGCTCCAACACGTTTACCCTTTTACCACAAGTGTGAGCCATCTCTAAAAATTTGTCATGATAGTTACATTCATTTAAAAACAGTACTGCTACCTGATCAAACAAATGTTTTATTAATTTCCAATACCTAATTTCTGATCAGGATTCATAAGATGTCAAGCGAATGCAAAACAGCACAAAAAGTGAATAGTAATGCTTCCATCAGGAATCTGCCATTGAATTGTTACTTAAAGCAGTGCTGCATATTATTCAATATTGTTAGCCCAATTATACTGCAGGGGTACTAGTCATGCATGTGAACTTATATACAGATGTCACTTACAGTACTTAAATATACAACAAATCCAAAGTTTTTGTTATACTGCATAAATGTAGATCATGTAACCTATTTATAATTAAAAATGGAACAGTAATATAAATTTGGGTTGTAGCAGCTGCTGCCTCAACGATTTACAGCAATAAAAGCACCTATGCTAAACCCTACCCCAACCCCATTTCAGACCTAGAGTTAACACAAGACTGGTATATACAATTATGGCCTTGCTTTACTACAAGTTTTACCAGATTATAAAACTTTGTATCACTACTTGTTGCAAAGCTATAGATCCCTTAACAGCTGTTTGTGTACTATGTTCTAGCAACCTCTGCATTCACGGACATCTTTATGGAGTAGATACCAAAGGTTCAGGATTGCCATTTTTATGATGATTTTGAATGTTTTACAGTGAGCAATATAAATACAATCTATTTTTTTACATGAATAAAAATGACTAAGAAAGATCACGACAATAAAAAATGATTTTGCTTTTGGGAAGTGATTTATAAATTGTTGAAACTGGATAATTCCTTAGTTCTAAGGTTCCTGGAAAAGTGTGTGCATTACAGACCTGTTCCCAGCACACACTGCACAAGGAATTGTTCAGTATAAAAATAAAAACTGGGTAAAAACAGGCTGCGCAAAATAAAAAGTGTTTTCAATTTAGCCAAAATTGTAATGTATAAAGGCTGGAGTGACTGGATGTCTAACATAATAGGCAGAACACTACTTGGTTTCCATGGATTAGTTACCAGACAGTAATCAGTGATTTGAGGGTGGCCAACATGAGTCAGAATTGTTGCTTTTGAATCTGAGCTGCATGCTGTGGAGCAATTGCAAATTCACTGAACATGTATGTTCCACGTGGGCCCCCTTTACAGTCGTTGACTAAAGGTGGAATACATGTAGAGATCCCAGATATCGGGATGATCCGATCGTGGGCCCTAGGGCCCAACGATTGGAACGCGGGACCACAAGAACGAACAGATGCGGCCACGACTTTCGGCCAGATATTGACCGGTGAAGCCCTTCGGAGCGCCCCATACACGGGCCAATAAGCTGCCGACTTGGTCTGTCGGCAGCTTTTATTGGCCCGTGTATGGCGACCTTAACAGGGTTAGAGAACTGAAAAAAGGAAGTAGTGTTCTGTTAGAAAACTGCTCACACCAGCATTTATAGATGACATTTTTGGCTAACTATATTATAAACTTTTCTTATTTTGCACAGCCTATTTACCCCGTTTTTATTTTTACACTGAACTGTTCCTTTAATACCTTGTGAAAATAATTTGTTGCAAACTAATTTGAACATTAACATGTCAAAAGGATGAGAATAAAGGGATATAAAAAAATCATAATATAAATATTTACTTTTGCCTATCAACAGTAAACATTTCCTGACCTGTCAGACATTAATGGCAACCACCTGTGACTGCTTGTACAAGCAGTTGCCATTGAGGCATCCTAGGCAGTTAGTGAGCCGCCTTCTAACCAGTAAAAAGATTCTGACACCAAATGAACGTTATGACGTTACTCCAATATTTAATTTTTGATACTGCTCCATTGCAAATGGAGAATGCAGCATTCTGCACAGAGCTTATAATGAATACTTATTTCTGCTTAAGTAAATACAAAGGTTTAAAAATGGTGATGCAGAAGAATGAATGTAAGATGAAAAAAACAAAAAAAATGTAGTAGCTGAAAACAGAATGTTATAAACCTTTAAATTGTTGGCAGATTTAGTAGGTCATGTGTACAAACTTGTAAACAGTCCTGTTCCTCTACCATTTTATGTAGGAGGAGTGTATCAGTAGAACCCACGAAACTTGTAAAGATCTACTTTCTTTATCCTCCATATTTGTAATAATACACGGTAAATAATTTGAACTGCTGCTAAATATCGATTTAGGGATGAGAAGTACCTTAAAATGCATGAATGCATGAAATTCAGAACTTAGCACAAACACTAGAGAGCAGCATAAGGAGCATGAGAGAGAGAATGAATCTTCCCATGTGGCCTAGCCCTAACAAGCATTAAAAAAAAAAAAAAAAAAAAAAAAAAAAAAAAAAAAAAACTTTTTTAAACAAACATGTTCTTTATGACTTATATAAATAGATACTACACAATAGTTGCAGCAGAAACCTACCCACATTATTTGAACTAAACTCTCAAAACTGACGAAAATCTAAAACAAAATAAACTTGTAGCAAAACAGTATTTTGGAACAGAAAATAACGTTCTATTGGGCATTTAAGAAGGCCAACAAATCTTACCGTCTCTAGCCAAAAGCGGTCTAAATCATTTCTTCTCTGTTGTTTGTTTAGTGTGATTAGCCATCTACCTCCACGTTTGTTCTTTTCATCTTCCCACATAGGCTCAATCCCATCCTATTAAAACAAATATACAAATATGCTACTCAGAAGTCGGCAAAAATAAGCATTTAATTCACTGTAGGAGTTGCAAGAGCTTACCTTAAAGAGTGAGTAGTCACATCCTGAAATTAAATTACTAGACAACTGGATATGATTGTAAAGCCTGGAGACAAAAAAACCAAACATAAATGAATAAGTATTGTACTGCATAACCCCTTCCTTTGTGTCAGGTGTAAGATTTCTAAAGGTGTGCTAAGGCAGGCCAGTTATTGGCAGCTAATAATAATAAAGGAATGTGAATAACTAGATAGGGTCATAGATGTGACTTAAAAATTACCATGCACTGTGTGTAAAGGTAGTCAGTCACCTTTAAACATTTGTTGTGTTGCTTCCATCATCCCTTATTATAGGTTTGCTTTATTCTCTAATTTAAAAAAATTATTTTACATTAAAATAAGGGAAATATTCAAAGTAAGCCTCATCATGCTCTTGTTAAACAATGGTGACTATAGGAGTCTAATGACCCTTCAAAACAAGCCTTTATACCAGTGTCGAAGAATAAACATAGTTAAAAGGGATATAGCAAAATATTTACAATAAGGCTGAAAAAAAAAAGTTGCATTATTTGCTTGCAAACAAAATATAGAATTATCCATTGCGGTAGTCCAATGCAGGTACATGCAGTTGGTCCCCTGCAGTTTAATGAACAAATAAACAATCTATATGCAATATGGAATATGGCAGCATTTATTGCTGTTTGTATCATGCTGCTTCAGTGAAGAGAACAGAAAATCTTTGCAACTACAGTACTTACGCCCAAAAATCTTCAACTGTATCAAATTTTGAAATGAGGCGAAGATTAGCCTGCCAAGTTTTGCTTTTATCGTTTTTGAAGAACCACAGGGCCCATCTAAAAATAGCGAAAATGATAAATGTTAATACATATTTATAAAATTGTCATAGTATTGTCATAATATGCAGTCTTCTGTATTAAAAAGTATGCATGATATTGCTGAAAAAAAATTGCATACATACAATGCCAATATGCTATATCTGACTTTATATTAAGGTATAGAAATATTTTCTAAATATAATTTGACATATAAACAGCAGACTGCATTGTGAAATCCCAGAGGATTCCATAAAGATCAGCCATAAAAACATGTTGGTTCTTGAAGCAGCTGGTTTTTCTGAGAATTTCAACACAGCTAAATGGAAGGTGGTATGAGGCAATGCAGAGCAGGTGCAGATACAGAAACCATTGTGGCCTTACTTACACCATTCTAGTTTCTTTCAATTAGAGAACATTCTGGCTTAAAAGATGTTTGAAAAGCGTCTCTACTAACAGGACATAGCATTGTGTTATTTTAATGATGTGTAGATTGATTAGAAAAGTTTTATGAAAGATAACAGGTTACAAAGCAAAGATAGATATTAAAGTGACATTTTACATGATTATGCATGAGAACATTAATAACATTTAAGTTTCTTGACAACTACCATGTCCTGTTATTAAAGGGGGAGGCAAGAAAGCAGTCTTAACAGGCCAGGTTAGAGACCTGAACAGGTGATAGCACATGGCTCAGGAAATGAAATACTGCTACATGTGCACTGTGACCAATTATAAACAAAAAAAAAAAAAAAAAAACATTGTCTTCCTCAATGCTACACAAAGATTACAGTTCATAACTAGTCTCTAATTATGCAGCATATACAAACATATATAAACTTGCATCTATCATGTTGGGCACTTTAATGTGTTTTACCACACAGAAATTTTTTTTCCCTTTGGGTTATGTGCCAGAGCGTGGACACCAACATTGTTTTTGCAAAGTGGAAAACGAGGATTCTGTTTTACCTGTTCTGTAGTGGATGCTTAATGTACTGATCGGGGCTTACAATCTCCTGACCAGTCTCTTTTTCCTCTTCAGTAGATTGAGGATTGGGGTTTTCCTTAGGGGAAAAAAAAAATGAACACTTAATTTTTGGTATAAAACTTAACGAACCACTAAACATCTTCATCTATAAATACAGCACATAAATGTCCGGTATTTGTAGTTATGCATGACTAATTTTTAATAAAATTCACGAGTTACACGAGTTGCAGCATTTTTAATTTAGTGAAGGGTGTGTGATGCTTAAGTTTGTGAGTTGTATCTTCGCCAACAATGCTCTTTTAAATACAAATAACAGTTTGTGTTGCAATTGT
Organism: Xenopus borealis; assembly: GCA_024363595.1. Lineage (NCBI taxonomy): Eukaryota > Metazoa > Chordata > Amphibia > Anura > Pipidae > Xenopus > Xenopus borealis. Next base: position 78,262,906 of record CM044431.1, on the reverse strand, counting down.
ATTTTTTGATATTTAATAATAGTACTCGATAACGTGTCTATTTTGATGCTCAGATAATGGGATGCCACTTCTGGGACTCTCTGTGAGAAACATGGTGGTAAAATACAATAGTTCTTTGAGTCATCTCTTTTGCGCAATTCAAACAATTTTTGCAGCATCTCCCAGAAATCTCTCATAAGCAAGTGACCATGAGAAATCAAATTGTACACATTAACCATCCAACACACCTGAATATGGAGAAAATCTTCCTGAAATAACCAGTCAAAGCTTCATTCAATGAGTCTGCCCATGCATGTCACTGTACAAAGAACCATCTATGCTCCGAGATCAACATAGTCCTGAACTAAGTGCACCAGTTTGACATAAAGCCTGTTAAACACTAAACTTAAATAAAACAGAGTGCTTTAGACTCACTTCTTTTAAAACTTTAAACCTATATAAGATGAACCATTGAACAGTAAACAGAGCCCAACATCATTCTGTACCACCAGCTCACAATTAACTAAACATGAAACAGAGCCTAGAACTATATAAAAGTATATATTGTCGTTTCTTATGAAAGGCTGCCTTATAGGCTTTTATACAGTCATGTCAGAAAATCCTGACATTTTTAAAAATCGCTGGAAAGTCATCCCCTGTACCCAGTTTCCTGCAGAATACGCCACTTTCCCACACAAAATAACAGACGACTCTCAGTGGGACAGCCACACAAACTTTTAGGCCCAACTCATTTAGGAGTAAAGACCCACTTTTATCCCTGGGAAATCAGGCCTTGATTAAATTCTGATGACAACTCACTATTATACCTACCACAAAAAATACAAGATTGATGCTTATGTTGTCTCAGAGCACAGAATGTCTAACGTCAGGAAGCACTGAGCTGACTAGAGGAAAATTGGGCACATTTGTTTTCACAACTGCAACTTGCAGACTTAGCATCCACCCAGAAACTTCTGCCCACAATAAAGTTGCTGAAAAGCCCAGCAGAAAAACCTTTTCACCAACATCCATGCAGAAAATTGGCAGAAGGTTAGGCTTTTTAACACATTTAAAAAAAGAAAATGCACACAATACAAATCCAATAGAATCCAGGTCTAAAAAGCTATTAAATGCCTTTTGGTCTTAAAATATCAAAATATTTATATTTTTTTCCCACACACAATTACTAGAGGGGGCGTCACACACTTTTCCTCCATTACTTAGTGATGTACTCCCCTCAAGTTAAATTAATGAAGCTGTTCTTCTGTGGCTATTCATATTAGATTAAGGGAAATAATAAATTTTGAATGGGGTTTGCTTGAAAGCTTCTGGTGTACTATTGCGTCTTGAAAAAGCCACCTTGTTACACTAGGTGTTTCCAGATGATTCCATTCGAGTGAAAAAAGGGGAGATTTCAAGCGTTTGTCCCTTGCAAAAAAAATTTCCACATGCCCTGGCCCTACAAGTTTTATAGAGGATGACCAAAAGCATCTTAAATTATAACCGAAAGATCTAGACATGGTGTATGTACACCCCTAAATTTAATAAATAATGCACTAGCTGAAATTGGAATCTGGTGCAAACTATTGAACATAATTATCGAGGAACAATATTAAGGCATTAGAGCAAAGGGTGAACTTTTTCCACACAAGTTTTTTCCATGCATCTTTTGATGAATAAATGATGCAGTAATTTTTTTTAATGATTATAATCACTGGGCGGGTGCCTAAGAAATTGGCACACCCCAGAGTTTCAGCCTTTCCTCCTTTGCATAATGCAGAAGCGATTAGAATATTTACAATCATGGTTTGTGTTTCTTTTTTTAGTTATTTTGCCTTTTATTCAGCAGCTCTTCAGTTTCAGTTATCTGGCTGTAAGGGTCCAAATTCCCCTAGCAACTCTGCATTGATTTGAATATGAAATAGGAGAATGCCAGAATAGAAAGATGAGCAATCAAAAAGTAGCATTAACAATACATTTGTAGTCTTACAGAGCATTTGTTTTTTTTTATATGGGGTTGGTGACCCACATTTGAAAGCTGGAAAGAGTCAGAAGAAGGCAAATAATTAAAACACTAACAAATATGGAAGACCAATTGAAAAGTAGCAGAATTAGCCATTCTATAACATACTAAAAGTTACCTTAAAGGTGTACCACCCTTTTAAATGTTGGCATTTGAAGAGTTTTTCATGTGTCTTGATCACCTATATCAAACTATGAAAAGCCCCCAAAGAGATATATGTGCAACAGTACAGGACTTGAGCCTACTAACCAAAATGTTGGGACCTGGAGTTTGAAGAGAACAGGTTTTTTTTTTTGTGTCCACTGAGCTTACATTGCACATTACAAGCTCGTAGAGGTCCCTTATGCATCACACATGGCCACCCACATTGTAAGCTCTTCTTCAGTGGGGGGCGGGGGGGGGGTTTCAGAAAACTAGCTGAAATAATTTCTAGATCATATGATATGCATAGATCCACAGAAAGAAGTTGCTTGTGAGCACTTTAAAAATAAACCTGTTAATGTAACTGTAGACCAACTGCAGAACAATGTAGGCACGTTATTTTGGTAATCAATATAAACTGGATACTTAGCGCAGTAAATAGTGCATCTATTTTTAAATGCTGAATTTTGTTTTCAGCTAGACAAATTTTTATTGCAAATAAATTGGTTTATGACACAAAGCTGCCCAGTAGCTATAATTGATTTACAACCAGATTTCCAGCACCAATGTTTAAAATATGCACCCAAGTGTTACTTTAGAACAAAAGTCCACAGCACTGCAGCACACTGACGTGTTGATCCATTTGTTAAATAATATTTATTGACTCAAATATAAAGTAGACAAGGCAACGTTTCGGGCCTCGCAGGACCCTGAGTCGCAAAGGAAGATACAGAGGTGAGCACTCCAAACTTGTGTGGATACTTTAGAACAGTGATCCCCAACCAGTAGCTCACGAGCAACATGTTGCTCTCCAACCCCTTGGATGTTGCTCCCAGTGGCCTCAAAGCAGGTGCTTATTTTTGAATTACTGGCTTAGAGGCAAGTTTTGGTTGCATAAAAAACAGATGTCCTGCCAAACATTCTCTCCTGTAGGCTGCCAGTCCATATAGGGGCTACCAAAAAGCCTATCAGAGCTCTTATTTGACATCCACATGGACTTTGCTTGTGCTGCTCTCCAACTCTTTTTTAAATTTAAATGTGGCTCACGAGCAAAAAAGGTTGGGGACCCCTGCTTTAGAACAAAGGCATTTAAACAAAAAATGCCTGGTTTATGAAAGCAGACCTAACTATAGCCAACAAAGCTGACTGGGGATGGAAAAGTGACCATTGTTCTTCTGCAAGCACACCTCCTATGAGGCAGATAGGCCACTATATGCATGAAAGGGAAAACATAAGTACATTATTGGCACATTCTGAATGTTGTATTTCTCATAGGAACCAGTGATCAAGATGTCCCAACCTGCCAGCAGCCACTGTGAATAGCTATTGCTATTAATTTAAAGGAGAAAAAGTCAATCACTGGGGTGCCAAAGGTTAGTCATACCAGGGACAGGTTACACTCACTTCCAGTTCCCAACTAAAACCAGCTTGATGGTGCTAGCATATGTCACAGCAAACCTGGCCCTTCAAGGTGGCTGAAATGCCCCACATATTCAATAAATTCAGGGGCATATTTATAAAGAAGAGTATTTACACCAGATAAAAAGGTGGGAAATACAATGTAAAGCATATGTTGTAATATGCTTTAATATGTGTAATACTCCTTTATCCTAACATTACTTTACCCATTGTCATTTCTGACATCTGCAGGAAGAATACATTACACAGTTAAAAGTGGTGAAATCAAGAATGGAATATTTTCCACTTACTCTAGAAATACAAACGGTTTCTTTATACGGTGTTCGAGTTGGTGTAATCCATTAAAGTCAATATGATGGAGGAGAAGGATAAATTCAGAATATTTATAGGTGTGAATGCTGCAATTTCTGACATTTATTATTTTAAATACAGCTTGACAAATATGCTCTTTAAACACTCCTGTGTGGCTTAATCCCAGAAACTAGATAAGATGGCCTTCCAGAAGAACTGGCACATCACTACAATATATACCCAAGTGAAGGTAAGAAAATCCTATTAACCCAGGGGTGCCCAAAAGGTAGATTGGGATCTACCAGTAGACCTTTAGCTGGTGATCAGCAGATCTCAACAAACAGCTCCTATAAATCACCCTCCTATTTCACACTTTTCATTCAGATATGTATAATGTTAAAATTACAGAAAAGTAAAAAATAAAAGAAAGTGTTTTTCTAATTATAGAAGTATCCAATTTCCCAGCAGTCAACCTTGCATTATAAAAGTATAATGTTTTTGTACCACAGCATTACCAGACAGAGTACTGACAAAAAGGAGGTCTGCTTTTGCTGCTATAGCCTGGGAAAAACGGAAAATGTACTACACGGGGAAGTCAAGATTATGGACGGTCTGCACTAGAGACTATGATTCATGGCAACTAAGTAAGGTTATTAAACGGATTTTATTCACAGAACTCTAAAAGCCCCATAGAAAGCTGGAAGCTGATGAGATGGACCAATGTTACTTTGGAATAATGTGCACTTATGCAAACCTGTTGAAAGCAGCTTTTTCATTGTTCTGTGGCCCTATCTAGCAGCAAAATAGATTTTAACAATGAATAAAATTAATGACAAGTTGCTAAACTTTAGAATTCCTTTTACCGCATACTAAAACTGGCTGTAAATGGTGTGAGGATAGTTTAGAAGCATCAAGTATGAAGATCAGAGTCTAAACATAATTAGACTTTTATCTTAATCATACTTGATGCTTCTAAACTATCATCTCAATGGGCAAACAAGACTGCTTCATGGGGGCCTTCTGTTGGGCTGCTCAACTAATATCTAGCTGAAAGGTATAGACTGCATTGGTGTATTCAAGCAGACCTAATGTAACAGGTCTCAGACCAATAATATGATACAATAATAGGCAGGGGGGTCAATGAACACATTTGTGTACAGCCAAATGAATAGTTTGTACAACAATACTTTATTTCTTATATTGTACCACAGAAACTGAACACTCCCTGCCACAGATAACAGGTGGGCTCTAGTCAAGGCTGAATGGTCATGAATGGGCACTCAATGAGCACAACTGTTGGTATTGTAGAAAATATAACCAAAGCTATAAAAAAAAAAAACAAGAGACCTCTATCGAGGCTGGCTCAACTGGAGGTCACTGGGATTGATGCTGCAGCCCTGCACGAACTTTTAACTGCTCAAGGACTTTCTTTGAACGACATCATGGTCTTAAAATAATCTGGTACATGTAGTATAGTATAGGGTTGAAAAGGGACTGTGTATTAATCCACTTCAACCTGTAGCAACAGAACACAGCATTCCCACCACCAACGACCAGTAAAGTCGCAACACAAAATCACATACATTTGGAGAGAGCAAGAGAGAAATAGAAGAGGTATATTGCACTCAACCCATTAAGGATACAAACATTTTGTGCCTTAAGCTAAAAAATGTATTACCCTTTAAACAAAACAGGGATTGTTTGTCCATGTACTGCAATCTATTTAAGCTGGCCACAGGGTTGATCAGACATGACAACTGTCGGATGAAGACGCAGCTTACAGCATTTTCATCCAACAGTCGCGTTGGATCAACCCTGCGACACAGGCCTTCTTCCTATTACTTTACCTCGTTCCTGTCGGATCCAACTTGACACAGGCGTTTTGTCGCCCAGCGGCCAATCCATCAGCCGTGTAGTTCTGCCCTTAAAGTCATCCCCAGTATGGCCAGTCCTGCACTCAACTTGCATCTGATTTATAAAAGGGGTTGTTCACCTTCCAAGCACTTTTTTTACATTTGTTTTCAGATTATCCCCCAGAAATAAAGCCTTCTATCAATTACTTTTCATTATTTATTTACCGTTTTTCCAAAATCTAAGTTTAAAGTTGAACATTCACGTCACTGGCGTTTGCTCCTGAATTATTGAGCTGCCAGACTCCGACTTCAAACTGTTACACAAGTTTGCAACATTTTGTATCAGTTCTAACAGCTGCCTGTAATGAAATCCAGAGATTCTGCTCAGCAGGGACAAAGAAATTTACCCATTAAAGAAGTGATCCCCAACCAGTAGCTCGTGAGCAACATGTTGCTCTCCAACCCCTTGGATGTTGCTCCCAGTGGCCTCAAAGCAGGTGCTTATTTTTGAATTATTGGCTTAGAGGCAAGTTTTGGTTGTATAAAAAACAGATGTCCTGCCAAACATTCTCTCCTGTAGGCTGCCAGTCCACATAGAGGTTACCAAATAGCCAATCAGAGCTCTTATTTGACATCCCCATGGACTTTTTCATGCTTGTGTTGCTCTCCAACTCTTTTTTAAATTTAAATGTGGCTCACGAGCAAAAAAGGTTGGCGACCCCTGCATTAAAGCAATCAATTTAGAAGTTTGGGGGGGTTGGTGCTGTTTTAGAAGGTGAAAAATGACACACTAATATTAGAAAAACAGTCAGAAATAGAAAATGATTGGAAAAAGTTATTTTCTAAAACCAACTAGTTGCTTGAAGGTAAAGAATATTCTATTGCTTCATTATAGCGACTAAGTTTTACCTGCAACTTACTTGCTGCTTTCAAAGTAAAACTCCCAAACTTGGTTGCACTTTTATTAGAAACCAGTGGGATCACCCGACCATAGCTGGGAGTAGGGTTGCCACCTGGCCGGTTTTTTTGATGGTTGATCCAAATGTTATTTATAGGCAAAAAAGACAAATATATAGGAAGGCCGGTATTTTTTTCAAGAAAAGGTGGCAACGATACACAATATGTTGGTGCTATAGAAATACCTGTTAATAAATAAGAATAACCCTAGCTGGGAGGGATGGGAGCTCCAACATATATAATCTATAAAGACCTGAGGAACAGAACTGCCACCACTTGTTGCTGCCTGTAGTCAGTGTCACAGCTGTTTCAGTAGCGATCCATTGCTCCAGTTCTGATCAGAACCAGCCACGTGAAGCCAGGGATCCAACTGGTCACCTGCAAATCCCTCAGTCAAGCAAGTAAAAACATTTGCATCCTGTGTGGAGTTTCACAGTAGTGACACATACATGTTACTGGTATAAAAAGGTGTGTGTGTGACCAGCCAAAGATGGCCAACTTCTTTCAATTTCTGCAAAGAGTAGTAAGATAAGCGACGTCTTGGTTCACCGTTGAGCACTGTGTGTGTGACGAGAGCCGACAAGGCCGAGCACCATGTGAGAGGGAAAAAAAAGACTTACAAGGAAGTGAGTGTAGAGACATATGCATGCGCCTTTTCAATGAGTAAGACAACGTGCACAAGCTGAAGGAGGAGGGGACAGCCGTGCCATATTAACTTGTGCAACACCATGGGGGGCGGGGGTGTGAGAAGCAATACTACGGTATCGATGCAACAGTGACAAACTAGCTGCAGTAGCCAAACCCAACATGGACACGGCGCACTTCCACTGGAATGCAGGGACGCGCCCGTAAATGGCCAGTCCACCCAAATAGTCTCGCCTCCTGCAGTGTGAGAGCCCGCCACGCGGCCAGCCGGCTCCTCGTCACAAGCTGACGCGCACACACATGTATAATAATGGAGCAGGGGACGGGAGCGCGCACGGGTGTCCCACAGGCGGTGTAGGTAACAGCGATTCCCCTAGCCATGCAAACGGGACATAGCTTGGGGGGGGGGAGATGGCAGCAGACCTTACGATGATTTAACTGCAGTGAAAGCAAAGGAGAGCTGTAGAGGCGACACCAGCCGCCGCCTAGAACCCAAGAAACATGTTACTTGTTCGGACTCCTCCCTCGGCTTACTGAGCGCCTGGCATACAGCCGGCCGTCCCTTTGCCTTAATAAGTTTAATTCGCCCCGCAAAGCAGCATCTATAACCATGTGCTTGTAGGACTTTGCTCGTACACGAGTCACGCATCTACTCACCGGTTCCACGGCCGCCATTTTAGATGGATGTGACTGCACAGCCGCCGCTGGCAGGGAAGAAGAGGAGGTCGAGGAAAAAAAAACTATTTTCAAACCCGGTTGGTTTGGGGCGTGCCACGTGACGTCTGCCGGCAGCTGAGTCTGCGCAAGTTCCACCTACCAACCTGCAAAAGAGGGAGGGTCGCGAAAGGGGTGGTGGGAGTTGTAGTGTATATGGTCGCCTGGGAACTACTACTATTACGATTTGGCTGTGTGTCACTTTGTTAGGCATTGGTAGGCGGGCATCTGATCTTCCATTAACGTTGAAGGGCACAAGGGGAAGTGCCTGTGTAAAGGTGTAATAATTGCAGAGCTGCCTGAGAGGGCCTGTCTACTGATGTGAATCACACTAACACCAAAACTGGGCACTTGCTTAAACTTCTTACTCACGTGAAAGGTAAAGGTTAGTTAGCATTTCGGCGTTTTATTTTGTAAAAAATTTCCCTTTTATTTCTCAAGTACTTGGTCTGAATGGTGGGAGCATCCAATGAAAAGCAAACTGTACAAGTTAAATGGAAATGCTACTACTGATCTGCCTGAATTAGTACAAACATACAACAGAGAATGATTAATGCACATTCCCTCTGTTTGATTAGTGATTTATTATCTGTGCAAGTGTGTGCATAAAGCTGACAAGACACCAGGCCACAAAGGTAAACCCCGTATGTAGGGTTGCCACATTTTCTAGAAAAAAATACTGGCCTTCCTATATATTTTTTTCCCCTATTAAGAACATTGGGATCATCCTTCATTTTTACTTGCCAGGCCAGTAAAATACCAGCCAGGTGGCAACCCTACACATATGGTGGTCTGAGCTATTTACCTCCAATCATCAGTGCTGTATATAGGTCCAGTGCCAACCTAGGCACCCCTCCTCAGCTTGCCACTGCACATGGATGACATGTGGCATCACGTTTGGATCCACCAGATGTCACTTCTGCCATTGACTCGCTAGGAGACACGTACCCCTCACCCCATTAGCTCTGTTGCCGGATTTGGAAAATAAGTTTCTGGCAGCTGCTAAGGAGTAAACGAAGAATCATGCTGAAAGCCAATTTTAACACTACCAAAGTGTGGTAAGTGCAATACAAAAAACAAAAATGGTAAGAAGGAGGATATACTATTCACAGTTCACCTCAGTCTGTAAGTACATATATATGTATATAAATATGTGTTTACCTCCAAAAAAATAAAGCAAAAAGTAGTAAAATTACAGTTTTAACTGTAAAATGTAAAAATTACATTTATTAGGACAAGTAGAGGCCTAACACATTTGTGCATGTTGGGGCACTTACTCATAGTATGAGGTACTACTTTTTTGCTTAATTTTATGGAGGTAAACTCATAACGTTTTGCATCATGTAGCTGCGGGTAAATTTGTAATACTCCTAACCAATGCCCTCGGCCCACCCCCAATCCACTCAAAATTTACCTTTTTGCCTCCTTCCATCCCATGATGTGGCTCTGCCCCTTTTTAAATCACAGCACAACCGTTTTTACATCAGAGCCTGCCCCCTTTTACGTTACGGCCCACCCTTTTGTTCTCGCCCCTACCACCAGCCGGTGAATATTTTATTAAAAGGTGGCAACCCTACCCCCACCAGACTTGAGGGCAAATAAAGCCCATGCTCTGGCTGGAGAAAACAGTAGGTAAAAAATATCCCCACAAGCACTAGGCTGCTCACACCAGGAGAGCGCTCCCAGTGACCATGTTGAGGCACATGCATGCACATACTATGTAAGTGCCAGAACTCGCTCACTATGCACATGCACTTGACGTCCGCACATGAGACTCGCTTATTATGCGCATGCATGTTATGTAACATGGCAGTCAGCACCGAGAGCTCACTCCCGGGGCAGGTGACCTAGCACTGGAGGGGGCTATTTAAAATAAATGAAGCATGGTTCTGAATGGTGGCTTGGCAATTTTATGATTTACGTTGGACCTAAAATCCCTTGTTTTTGAAAATACAAAGGCCAAGTGTTTTTTTACAGTTCATGGAACTCCGAGGTGCCTTCTAATATCCTCATATTTGCAACTGGGGGTACTTTATTATAATTAACAAGTGAGTCATGTGACAGAAATGACATCAGAACTCACCGTTTATAACTGATGACATCAGAACTCACCATTAATAAGGATATAATTTACAAGATATTCACGGCTTTTGTGTATTATACAGTGGTGTGAAAAACTATTTGCCCCCTTCCTGATTTCTTATTCTTTTGCATGTTTGTCACACAAAATGTTTCTGATCATCAAACACATTTAACTATTAGTCAAAGATAACACAAGTAAACACAAGTAAACCCAAAATGCAGTTTTTAAATGAGGGTTTTTATTATTTAGGGAGGAAAAAAAATCCAAACCTGTGTGAAAAAGTAATTGCCCCCTGAACCTAATAACTTGTTGGTCCACCCTTAGCAGCAATAACTGCAATCAAGCGTTTGCGATAACTTGCAACGAGTCTTTTACAGCGCTCTGGAGGAATTTTGGCCCACTCATCTTTGCAGAATTGTTGTAATTCAGCTTTATTTGAGGGTTTTCTAGCATGAACCACCATTTTAAGGTCATGCCACAACATCTCAATAGGATTCAGGTCAGGACTTTGACTAGGCCACTCCAAAGTCTTCATTTTGTTTTTCTTCAGCCATTCAGAGGTGGATTTGCTGGTGTGTTTTGGGTCATTGTCCTGCTGCAGCACCCAAGATCGCTTCAGCTTGAGTTGACGAACAGATGGCCGGACATTCTCCTTCAGGATTTTTTGGTAGTCAGTAGAATTCATGGTTCCATCTATCACAGCAAGCCTTCCAGGTCCTGAAGCAGAAAAACAACCCCAGACCATCACACTACCACCACCATATTTTACTGTTGGTATGATGTTCTTTTTCTGAAATGCTGTGTTACTTTTACACCAGATGTAACGGGACGTGCACCTTCCAAAAAGTTCAACTTTTGTCTCGTCGGTCCACAAGGTATTTTCCCAAAAGTCTTGGCAATCATTGAGATGTTTTTTTAGCAAAATTGAGACGAGCCTTAATGTTCTTTTTGCTTAAAAGTGGTTTGCGCCTTGGAAATCTGCCATGCAGGCCGTTTTTGCCCAGTCTCTTTCTTATGGTGGAGTCGTGAACACTGACCTTAACTGAGGCAAGTGAGGCCTGCAGTTCTTTAGATGTTGTCCTGGGGTCTTTTGTGGCCTCTCGGATGAGTTGTCTCTGCGCTCTTGGGGTAATTTTGGTCGGCCGGCCACTCCTGGGAAGGTTCACCACTGTTCCATGTTTTTGCCATTTGTGGATAATGGCTCTCACTGTGGTTCGCTGGAGTCCCGAAGCTTTAGAAATGGCTTTATAACCTTTACCAGACTGATAGATCTCAATTACTTTTGTTCTTAGTTATTTTTAACAAGGGGGGCAATCACTTTTTCACACAGGCCCATGTAGATTTGGAGTTTTTTTTCTCCCTTAATAACGTAAACTTTCATTTAAAAACTGCATTTTGTGTTCAATTATGTTATCTTTGACTAATAGTTAACGGTTTTTGATGAGCAGAAACATTTGAGTGTGACAAACATGCAAAAGAATAAGAAATCAGGAAGGGGGCAAATAGTTTTTCACACCACTGTATAAGAATAACTGCACTCTTAGCCAAAGCTCTACCACTGCATACTAATCTAATATCTATTTGACTTATTTACTTCTTACCCATTGGTACACATATACTGTATGTTAAAGCAATATGACTCCAGAAAACAACATAATACAGTTTTAGAGACACACCTGCATTATTAATCTCAAAGGTTTACAGAAATTAACAGGGACATTTTTAAACCAAAAGAAGGCAAACCTAGTAACATAACTTTGTAAGGATTCAGACAAACACTAAAACAGTATGCATTTGTTAGTTAGACTATGTTTGATGAATGACAGCTATTTCCACAAATGTCCAAAGAATTATGCATCCAACCCTAATTTGTGTTTAAGAATGGTGAAGACCAACTAACTGATTCTGACAATTGTTCATGGGTTACTGAGAGAAAAGCCACTGAAGCAGTACTGCCTGCTAATAAATGTGTATTTACACAACATGTTTCAGGCTCAAGGTCCTTTATCAAGGGGCAAATTTACTAAATTCACCCAAAAATAATTCGTTTTTCCTCGTATTCAATTAGCATTTGATTTTCGAATGCTAATCAAATAGTTTTAGGCTACCCTTTTATTCGATCATTCGACGATCGAATAATGATCGTTCGATCATTCAAATGAATTATTCGATCATTTGAATAATTTGTTCGATCGTACAAATCCTATTCTATCAGGACTTAGCCTCAGAAGCCTAAGGGAGGGTTCCCATAGGCTTCTATTACAATTCAGTAGGTTCAATCTGGCGAAGTAGGCAGTCGAATAATTTAAAACAACGTTTTTATAATTTTGGTTCTTTAAATTACCACAATTAATTTTAAATTAAACAACTCAGATGCAGTTGAACTGCAGACTTTCAGCTTTAATTCAGCGGATTGAACAAAAAGATTGCATAAAAATGTGAGTCACTAAAGCCTTTTTTAACTCAATCATTTAATTTCAGGGGCTGATAAGTAATTGGACAATTGACTCAAAGGCTATTTCACCGGCAGGTGTGGGCAATGCCTTTGTTATGTCATTATCAATGAAGCAGCTGGAGTTGATTTGAGGGGGGTTCTTGTATATTGTGTTTTGTTGTGAACAGACAACATGTGGTAAAAGGAGTTCTCCATGCAGGTGAAACAAGCCATCCTTAAGATACAAAAACAGAAAAAAAAACCATCGAGAAATTGGTACAATATTACGAGGTACATCCTGAGAAAGAAAGAAAGCACTGGTGAACTTAGCAACGCAAAAACACCTGGACGTTCATGGAGGAAACAGTGGAGGATAATCGCAGAATCATTTCCATGGTGAAGAGAAAACCCAGACAGTGAAAGTTAATAATCAAAGAGTAAACCTCTTCACAACAGCCAAACAAGTGAATAACACTCTCCAGGAGATAGGCATATCGATATCCAAGTCTACCATAAAGAGAAGACTGCATGAAAGTAAATACACTGAAAGTTGCAAGCCACTCATAACCCTCAAGAATAGAAAGGCTAAATCTAAAAAAGCCAGCACAGTTATGGAAAAACATTCTTTGGAAAGATGAAACCAAGCTCAACCTCTAACAGAATGATGGCAAGAAAAACTTATGGAGAAGGCGTGGAACAGCTCATGATCCAAGACACACCACATCATGTGTAAAACATTTGGGAGGCGGCTGTGATGGCTTGGGCATGCATGGCTGCCAGTGGCACTGGGACACTAGAGTTTATCCATCATGTGACACAGGACAGAAGCAGCCAAATTAATTCTGAGGTGTTCAGTGACATACTGTCTTCTCAAGGAAGGGTGGGCTAGGAAGAGGCCATGGTTCTGGCCGTGGGCATGCTACCCATACGTGTCATACGTGCTTCAAAAATGGGCATTACCAGTATAAATACCCAATGCCCTGCCCTTACACTTGTAGGAGTGCAAAACTTTTTTACAGAAAAGTTGCCAGGTCCAGGGATGATGACACAAGAATAACGAACATACCTAATACGCTACCTGCACAGGGAGGAATACGAGAATATCCCCTTGGGACCCCAGCATACAGTCCCTATGACACACCATCATGGAGAGGCTGAGGTGCAGACTGAGGAGGTGGTATGACAGCCGTCTGAGGCTGCAAGCCATCCAGAGGATCTAGAGCAATCTTAAGCGTCGGAATGCAGTCTCATGAATGAGCTTAGAGCGGAAGTAGAAGGTAGATTTATTTAAACAGAATAGATTTCTCTTCTTGACTACAAAAAAGCGAGTTGATTCCTATTTATTTTGCTATTTTTATAATAGCATATAGAAACACATTTCTATAATGTGTGTTTAGGTGAATTGTGTAACATCAGTAACAGTTAACTGTCATAACTGCAGAGAACAAGTACCTCAAATGGAAATAATCTGCTACAAAAAAACTTAAAAGGACAACAAAAGTTAAATAAATCTCAGTAATAAGACTTACTTTTTAATCACTCACAGGGCAGAGTTAATCTGGTGTTACTGGTCTCTAGTAGAAGGAAATGCGATCTGCTGAGAAAGCAAGTAAAGGACCCAGTTGACATCACTGATTTCCCACAATGCTTCTACTGGCTGCCAGCGGCAGCCTTGAGCAGCAGTAGACTCAGTTTCTCTCCATTGCGCATGTAGGTCTTCATTCCTTTCTTCTCTGACACGCTGCATGTTAAATTTGAATGCGTGCCATCATTAATCCCAGGCAATCAGCATTGAAGCATCACCACTATGTGGAGAGGCAGGAAGAGAAACCATGTTTGAGGTGCAACGTTAACAATAATGCACTACTGGGTTCAGGGGGAGGAAGTTTTTGCACATGCACAATAGCATTTGTGAGGAGAAGGAAGACGTTCTTCCTTAAACAAGATAGAGACAGCAGCCTGAAAGAGGAGCTGTGAATATGAGACATTCTACACTTAAGTGAGCTGAAAACTTAGCAATGTAAGACTACTCTATAAGACCTATATAGGGAGGATGTTGATTTGGCTTTCCTTCTCCTTTAAATGGTGTTGCCCTCCCCATATATGCCATCCTTATAGATTAATTTTCCTGTAGTTATTTGACACACCTCATCCTGTATAATTCATACTGTACAAATGCAATTGCTGTATTACTCAAACTGCAATTCTTTCATTGCCAGTGGATTGGATCCAAGATGATCCAACTACAAACGTTGCAGAGTGCGAGGCAGCTGAAAAGGGAGAGCAAGAGTCAGGCTCCTTCACCTGAAGAGGCTCCCAGTCCCTAGTATGAAGGAGAGGAAGGAAATGTGGTGGGCGTGGCAGCAGCTGGAGCAACTGATGCTGCTACTCAAACCAACCAGCCCTACCTCCTCTTCGATATGATCTCTGGCCTGGTCCAGCAGGTCGCAGAGATGAGGGGGGAGTTACAGCTGGACTTTATAAATACATTGTGGGATAACCCTCCTCCTCCAGTCTTATAATTCTTTTCTTTTATTATTAATTCAGCACCATTGTGTTAGTCTTTATATTAAAAACATTTGGTAACCTGTATATTTGGAGTTTATTTTTCATTTATCTGCTACTCAGATGGTACTTGAAGTTGTTTGGAAACTATGACACAACTATGACTATTCTCAATTTGAGTCACTCATGTCACATTAAATTACGCAGTATTTCAGATTCCTTACATTTACACATCAATATTTGAGACCTGTCAGGTCACAGTGGCTGTTGCCACACAAAAGGGGGTTAACACCTCCTATTCTGTAATCTTACTTAACTGTACATGACCACTTTACTAAGGTTTCACATTAGTTCTTGCCTCACCTGACATCCATACCCATTCTCACAGATGCACTCTCCACATTGCTCCTACACATACTTGGTGGAGTAGATAAAACATACAAAACACAATGCATGATGTTTGCAAAAATGTTAAAACTTTTACTGAACAATAATAGCAACTATTGCAAATAATGTCAACACTATTATAGACACATATAGTGCATCTGGTTATCTGTCCTCCTTCACTGATACACCTCAGTGAAGTGTGGTCTCACACAGTCTCTCCTGCCCACTGATACTGCTCACTTGGAATCTATTGAGAACCTTAAAGAGGACCTGTCACCTTGAGACATGAGTAAAATATTTCTTTTCCCTCCTTAGTTAAACCCTTTAGTCAGCTGTTTTTGTCTATATCTGAAACGGATTAGAAAATATCCTTCATGTAAAAAGGGCTTCATAGGAGCTGCCATGTTTAAACACCCCTTTGTTTTCCGTGTGTGGGCTGTGCCAAACTGCCAAATCTCATTCATGCTTAGTCAGAGTATACTCTATGATAGACAGGCTCTGTATAACTCATGTCACACCAGGACTTGATATTCTATGAGGATTATTTGAAACACCTTCTATTGTTCTATTCAGATTGTGTGGGCTACTCCAGCCACTAACAACTGCACAAACCGGTGATATTGTGAGAGGTCTGCAGGACTGATTTTACCCATGATGCTTTGCTCTCCTGACTTTCTGGAAAGTCAGGGCTTCAGTTAGTGTCTCATGCACATTTGAAAAGTAGTTATAAATTGAGAATTAGTGAGATTTGAGCATAATAAATAGGGGTATGTGGTTTGTTTTAAAAGTTTTATTTCCTTCCTAGTGTTAACTCAATCATGACAGGTTTCCTTTAACATGGCCAATGTGGCCCAATAAACAAACAGGCACTTTTATGGCCTCAACCAGGTACAGTAGCCCATTTTGTAATCATAACAAAGAGTCTTGGCAGTCTCTAGATCATTTATTGAAACCACACTTTTGTGTCTCGGAAGGAGACATAATACTCAGGGTCCATTTTTTCTGTTTTCCTTCCCCCATCCAGCCTGACTTCCACTCTGAAAAAGTGCAGTGGGGCTCTCTTTCCGACATTTAACTGAGCACCTCTACTTTGGGATGCTTTACTCCAGGCGTCCAGGTGATCATCTTCCTCCTGGTAAATCCAGAGAAGGGAGCATGGCATATAGTATCTCCTTGAACACTTCCCTATTGATGACCTTTTGCACTCGGGAGAGTGCTCAGAACCGTTGGGTCTCTGCTTGGCCTGGAAGTACCCAGAAGGTACTCTCATCTTCGTGCGGCCTGTACCTGGGTGTGAGAGGGGGCAGTACCATGGCCTCAGATTCCTCCCACTCGGACTCCTCATGGCCCTTGGAGAACAAATCTTCCAGGCCCGGATTCTCCCACAGCCACTACTGCATCTGCTTCCACCACTACAGCTGACGCTTCTGCCATTGAAGCAGAAGCAGGTTGTGGTTCTCCAGCCTCTTTTTTTTCTTGCTCCTTGACTCCCCAGCTTCCTCCCGTGGCTCCTCGGGTACTCTTCCTGCTGATAATGACCCTGGTACCATAGCCTCACTTTGCGCAGGGGTCGGGCTGGTGGCTTTACTATTTCCTCCTCCAGCTGAGTGGCCTCCGTCACCGCCATGACCTCCATGCCTGATTCCCATTGGTCCTCTACAGCCAAGGCTGCCATGCACGGGAGGAGTTGCTTAGGCCAGATGACCTCAATCCTTACAGTTGGTTTTCTGGTAGGGAATAATGTACCCCGCAGCTTCGCCTGTACCACCGGGTCTTGCTGAGCCCCTTTTAACAGGGCCATCACCTCTGGTGGTATTATGCCACTGTACACCGTAGTCTGCAACGCCTCCACACACTTTACTCAGGTTTCGGGGGCCAGAACATCCACCGGGTGTTTATGAAAAGGCCTCCAATAGTAGGGCTGGGGGCACTTAATGCAACTTGCATTGAAATCCTGCAATGCCCACCCGATCTCTGCATAAAGCTGTAATCTAATGCCCCAGTCCAGTCTTAGGCCTGTGTTGCAGACTGGTAGGGTCTCTAGCGGGCTGAAAAATTGCCAATCAAGGGTGCTCCGCTCATCGAGTTCCTGCTGGCTCCCTACTCCTGCCCTTTACACTTTATAACCCGACATGCTGTTAACTGCAGGTCTCTCCGAGCAGATCTGTGTCAACGTGGCAGCCCTCACACTGGTGTATCACAGCAGGTCTATTGTCCGCAATAACTCTCCCTCTGATTCACTGCTTCTCAAAATGGCTGCCGTGGATCCTGTTTGGGGTGTAGTCTTCTTCCTGCGGAAGACCCTCTTCCTGACTTGCCCCTCCACTTTGGTGAGCTATCCCACCTGGAGCCCTCTACCCATATTCCTGTTCACTTCCTGTAATCTATCTTTTTGGTGCCACAGGGTCCTAGCCACTCTGACAGGTCCTCTCACCGTTTCCCCTTTTTGCTACTAGTGACAGTCAGCCCGCACATGGTGCCTCACACTAGTTGTTACTCCAGCTCAGCCTGTTTTCCACAGCCTGTCTTGGGACATACTCCCTATCAACAGTCTGCCATTTCATCTACACAGAGGCCCAAACAGCCCCCACCTGCCCACTAAATATTGAATTTCTATGGCACATTATAGCAGCCCCTCTGGCATTTGCCAGAACCCACAGATTGCCAGTCCGGGCCTGAGACAGTATTGATTGGTCGGATCCTGACTACTACACCAAATGTAAAAAGTATTGGACCTTAAGCGTCAGGAAGCCCTTCAAGTAACGACACAGGATACAGAGAGTGTGAAAGTTATTGTTGAACACGTCTTCTTTATTTCAGCCTTCAGTTGTACAGCAATACTTCCACAGGGCTCAATCCCCTGGCCTTTCCCACAACACACCTGTAATTGCACAATGGCAGGTGGCGGCTCTTATTCACAGGCACCGCTCTTGGGTCCTGGCCAGCTCACTCCGGATAGCCTCTTTAACCCTGACTGGCAGGATTCCTGCTGGGAACTGTATGCACTCTAACTCCTAGTTGGAGCATTACCTTGCTCACCATACACTCCTAGAGTATACTATGACACCCACTAGGCCTCACACTACTGAAATCCCGTGTGCAGGGAATTGTGGGGTTTGGAGGATGCAGGCTATGGACAGCTGGCTGCTGATACAAAGTAACAGTAGTCAGCCAGCTCAGCAAAGTGATGAGCAGGGGGCTAGGCTTAGGGAACTGTTCCAAACCATTAAAAATCATGAAAAGTCTGCATATTTTTTAATTGATGTAAATTGTAAAGTTGCTTGAAATTATGTTTACTTTTCAAAAAGCTTGTTTTCTTTGTGTGGAATTCCCCTTTAAACATTTATATTAAACCATGAACATTTTATGCTATTATAAGTAGATACTGTTACCAGTTGACCAGAGCTAATGTAACAAATCACAGATGTTTTTAAGAAACTGGCAAAATCTTTTGAAAAGATAGGAGTCCTCTAACAATGTAGGCAGGGCATGTGTGTAGCAGTATACTGAGCGAAGCATGTGTGAATTGGTCTTCCCATTGCCTGTAATGCAATTCAGCATTTTGACACAAAGCAAAACATGCCATATTCACTTATCATCACAGTCTACAAAGCTTGAAAATAAGGTAAAATGTTTTATTGCTAGCCCCAAAGCTGACATAAACAAAACACCCATAAAAGATGGGTTTCATCAAATTGCATTGCAAGTCAAAATTATTTTACTGTGTGCATCAAAAGTGTTTCACAAACTTTTCTACGTTTTGCAAATTTTTACGATAAATTGGCAAATTTTTCCAGTTTAAACACTGTAATTTAGAAATAAAAACTACACCATAAAAAATCATGACAGAATCCCTTTAAGAAGTTGGTGTAACATGAGCCTGCCAGCATGCAGGCACAATTCTAGCAGCAGGTGCAAATATGTGGAGAGCAAGGTGTATTGCTAGCGAAAAAAACATGACCTTTGGCACCTTGCTTACCTTTTGTAAATGAGAAATGATGTGCTTGTCCTATCAACTGTTAATTGAACAGATTTTTAAGGGAAATGAAGTATGAATGGCTCTTGCCAAATTTTTTTTTACTGGGCTCTGATGTCTGCACAGATATGCCTATAAAAATGGCAAAGGAATGTTAAAAAAAAAATATGGTTGGTATGCACATCACATGGCAAAATAGGGATTTTGATCTGGTCAAAATGCCTGCTGTGCACCACAGATCACTTCCCATTGTGACAGGGTTACAAGAGCCTGCAAACACTACTGCTAAATAAAATTTTCAATGCCTCTGCAAAAAAACTCACTGTTGATGCGATATATTTAGAATTTTCTAAAGCACTGGATACACTTTCACGTCATGGATTGGTGCATATAATTAGGGCACTTGGACTGGGGAAGACGGTTTGTACTTGGGTAGAAAACTGGCTGGCTGACAGAGACCAGCCAGAGTTATAAATAGTCAGAGTTGTTAGTGGGGTGCTAGAAAATAGGTGCCTTACAGGAAATATAATGAACATGTAAAATTATATGCAAAGGCAAAACACAAATGAAACAGCATTATGTTCCGCAAGACTGTAAAAAGGTCATTCAATAAAGGGGTAGTTCACCTTTAAAGGGATCCTGTCATGGGAAAAACTTTTTTTCAAAATGCATCAGTTAATTGTGCTGTTCCAGAAGAATTCTGCATTGAAATCCATTTCTCAAACAGATTTTTTTAATATTTATTTTGAAATCTGACATGGGGCTAGACATATTGTCAATTTTCCAGCTGCCCCAAGTCATGTGACTTGTGCTCTGATAAACTTCAATCACTCTTTGGGTAGGGGCAGACAGGGAGATTCGGGGAGATTTTGTCGCCTGGCGATTTTTGCAGGCGACAATCTCCCCGAATTACCTTCTCCCTGTCTGCCGATCGTAAAAGCACAAAGCGCCAGCGCCTGTGCAGACGCGGGCGCTTTGTGCTTTTACGATCGGCAGACAGGGAGAAGGTAATTCGGGGAGATTGTCGCCTGCAAAAAACGCCAGGCGACAAAATCTCCCCGAATCTCCCTGTCTGTCACTACCCTTTACTGCTGTACTGCAAGTTGGAGTGATATCACCCCCTCCCTTTCCCCCACCCAGCAGCCTAACAAAAGAACAATGGGAAGGTAACAGATAACAGCTCCCTAACACAAGATAACAGCTGCCTGGTAGATCTAAGAACAGCACTCAATAGTAAAACCCGTGTCCCACTGCATGGAAATGGATTTCAGTGCAGAAGTCTACTGGAGAAGCACTATTAACTGATGCGTTTTAAAAAAAAACATGTTTTCTCCTGACAGTTTCCGTTTAACCGAACTTGTTTGATAGAAGCAGTGATATTCTGAAACATTTTTTTTTTGTGAATTATAATTATTAAACTTTTTGTTCAGCATGTAAGGAAGCAGTAACGGAACTAGGTGGGGGTGGGCCGTACAGCCGGGCCCCCTCCCTCGTCCGTGCATAATTGCTATGCTCAATCTGCCGGGGGGTGCGGGCCCTGGCCCAATTGCACCCCCTGCTCCCTTGGTAGTTACACCCCTGTAAGGAAGCAAAAAATAATTATTTTTCAAAGTATAAATAGTTGGACAGTATTACAGTTCAGTCAGCAGGTGGCACCGACACCTATAGGTGGCCTGTGGGGGAATCTCCCTACAGGAGCCTATACAGGTATTGGATCCCTTATCCGGAAACCTGTTATCCAGAAAGCTCCAAAATATAGAATGGCCATCTCCCATAGACTGCATTATAATGAAATAATCCAATTTTTTTAAAATGATTTCCTTTTTCTCTGCAATAATAAAACAGTAGCTTCTACTTGATCCCAACTAAGATATAATTAATTCCTATTGGAAGCAAAACCAGCCTATTAGGTTTATTTAATGTTTATATGATTTTCTAGTAGATTTAAGCTATGAAGATCCAAATTACGGAAAGATCTGTTATCCGGCAAACCCCAGGTCCCGAGCATTCCGGATAATAGGTCCCATACTTGTATAAGGAAGTGCAGGAGCTGTGTGCTTCCTCTTTAGCCTAGGAGTATCAAACTGGCAGGATTTATACAGGCCCACAATCGCATAAGCCTGATATCGCCAACCTCAATGTGGGCATATTGGGGAGAGATCCGCTCTTTTTGCGACATCACCAAATGAGCTAATGTCTATGGCCACATTTAGTACCCACAGACCTGCAGTTTTCAACATAAATACTGTACTGTCTGCTTTTGGAATTGCTTTATTCACTGCCATGCTTCCAACCAGGTAAAGAAAATCTTGGTAAGTATGAATTGATTTTCCTGTACTTCACATGGCAGTGAGTACTATAGTGAAGTGTACAATTTGGGGGGTTGTTACAAAGTTATGATCATAAAGTTGATAAGCCACCATACCACATCAAGGTAAACCCCACAAGGTGGTCCCTAACTTATTATCACTGGTCATAGTATAAAGGATCTAGTGCCTCTCTGCATAGTAGCATTAAAGGGTTGGTTCACCTTCAAGTTAACTTTTAGTATATTGTAGAAGGGCCAATT
>CM044431.1:78114703-78222450 GCA_024363595.1 Xenopus borealis | reverse complement strand
GAAGGGGGAGGCCTTGCCTAACCTCATTTCGGCCCTAGGCGTGCTTCATTCCCTCAAAGGAGAAGTCTACACTCCCGGCGCATATATCTGTTCAGAGTGTGAATCTCCATAAGCAATATTTTAGTGCGGTAATGCACATAATTCATCTTTTGTGCAATATTAATTGGAGAATCACAGCACTTGTTTTACTACCACCATCTTGTGGTAATATACCTAATAGCGCCAGGTATAATATACAAGAAAGCCCTGAAAATTATTTTTTTATTGCAGTGTATCCAATAAAAATATTTATCACTCTCATGTTTTAAGAGTCGATATTTTCACCCAATGGACCACTTTGTCCTTCTTTGTATCACTTATAGTGCAACTGAGTTCCAGAATATGAATCCTCACTTCTATAGTGTTCTTGCTTATATACATTTTATAAGTGTGACAAACATTTGCATAATTTGATATCAATGGTATCCACAATATCACAACACCAAATTGCATTACAATAACTATATTAGGTCTGTTATAACTATATCAGTGCTGTTATAATCAGAAATATAAGTTTTATTTATTTATTTATTATTCAAACTCTACTTGTTTTTATATGAAGGAAGAAAAAGAAAATAGGTTAAGGGTGATTTCAGTCAGGTACCAGAAGCTATATGGAAGAAGTAGAGCTGAAGAGGAAATGTGAGAGATAGATTAATAATATAGTAAGAGAAAAAAGTACATAATAAAATGAAAATTAGTCTTTAAAGAGGGAAGAGCAAAATTAGAATATATATATATATATATATATATATATATATATATATATATATACATAAGCCAAAGGTGATGGCACTCGCAGGATTTAAGCAAAAAGATTAAATTTAAAAAAAGAAGTTTATTGATGCAACGTTTCGGTCCCACACAAGAACCTTTGTCAAGGAAACACAGTGCAGTGATCCAATACAACATTTATACCCAAAGTGAGGCTAAGTGACAGTAAGACCCACCCACATGATTGTCATCATAAAGACGCCACACCGTGAAGTTAAAACACCTGGTTATAGCAATGGGTTCTGTGTGTTGTACATACATCCAAAGGTCTGCACCAATAACTACAAGCACCTACGCAGGTGCCACCTGGTGGCAAAAAGACTAAGTCGACACAGTGTTTACTACAGTAGAGGTGGGCGAGCCCGGAGAGGGCATCAGAGTTAGACAATATGCACATACAAGACCTGTTAGAGGGGACTCCATACAGACCCCTAATCGGTTACCCATAGCCAATGAGCAGACAATGTCTGTCAATATCGGTTATAGTGGTTCCCAGTCTAGGGATAACCAGAACCTGAGTTAAAAACGTATGGGGCCTGGAGGGACCAATACAAACATAAATGCTTTGGGTCTAAGGGTCATAGTCAGGGCTATGCTTTTCGCACCTCTCTGCCTACATACCTGTAGAGTGTAATAAACTGAACTGTCACTCGTTAGCGTATTTGGTACGTAAAGTGCCTTGTCCTCCAAACAGGAGAGCGCTACTTACAGATACGACTCAGTGAATTTTTGCTGCATTTACTTGAACTGACATTGACTTTCTTTAGATTCGAGAACTTGTTTTATTTACAGGTCTCCGGGACCGTAATGGGCAATGGGCAGTGCCCTAGCACCCTCATATGCTAACTTATTCAGTTGTAACAATGTAGTCTATAGTTCCCTAGAGAGGATCTTTAGAAACTTTGTAGTTTTATCTATATCAATACGTTTATATAATGTTACAACGTTGTGTTTTTACTTGCATAATAAGAGCTATAAGATGACTTCGGATAGAGTTCCTGAGAGTGTATTAGTTCTATTCATGTTTTTATGTTTTTCCGTTAAGTGATATGCTAATGAGTGACGTGGTTATCATGTCAGCACAATCTGTCTATGTTCCCGCCAATTCTTGTATATAAGACAGTTTCTCTAACCAGTGTACACTTTGAGAAAGGCCTCAGAGGGGGCCGAAACGTCAGCATTTTTAAATAAATCATTTTTTCTTCTATTAAGACCTGAGAGTGTGGATCCCTTTTGTTGAGATATATATATATATATATCTCAATCACAGTCTTGATAAAGGTCCTCTGTGCAGGACTGAAACGTTGGCTTACACCATTAAAGCTTTGCACATAAATTAAGTCCCATGAGTGCTCCGTGTTCTTTATGCTAATATTACTTTTTGCAGCAGCACGTGGGGTTTTTTTTTGCCTTTTTCTAGGGGTGGTTGCACTGCTTGAGTTTGTAAGCACGGCTTGAGTTTGTAAGCCGTAACGTGGAAATAAATCTACCAGCTTTTTTTTCACTTATCAAGACCTATGTGTGCAGATGTTTTTTTTGCTTTGTAGATATGAATTTTTGTTCCAGCACCTAGGCATCACCATCTGAGTGCACCTATCTAGTTATATATAGATATATATATATATATGTATATATATGTGTGTGTGTATGTACAGTGTCGGACTGGCCCACTGGGATACCAGGAAAACTCCCGGTGGGCCCAGGTGTCAGTAGGCCTCTTGCTTCTAACAATTTTGCATATTCCATAGTCATTCCCTATTTATGTGAACAAAGAGGCTAAATAATGGAAGAATATAGAGTATAGTACAGTATGAAGTGAAAAGAGAGTAGGCGAACATAAAGGTTTTGAAAGTGGGCCCTCAGCCTAAGACTTTCTGCAGTATATGGAATACTTGGATTAATGTTTGGACCATAGGCAGGCGTGGTCAGAGTACTGTTACAGCACCTGGATCCACATCGGATTAAAAGAGGTAGAGCACTCCAATCTCGAGTGGAACTAAGACTTTCTGGTGGGCCCCTGGGATACCAGTCCTACACTGTGTGTGTATATAATTGTAGGCTGGTCACCCAATTCCGTCAATACCTAGCAGTACCCCTGACTGATGATACACCATTGGAGAACCAGCAGGATTATACCATTATAATTCTACATTTTAAGCAGCAGGAAAATACACTTGGTGCAGATTTACTATTGGTCAAATTTGAGGGTGAATTTAAGCAGGATTATACCATTATAATTCTACATTTTAAGCAGCAGGAAAATACACTTGGGGCAGATTTTCTATTGGTCAAATTTGAGGGTGAATTTACCCTCGATTTCGACCAATCGAATTGTGGTCGAATTTGAAACCTTCAAATTCAAATATCGAATTTGAAGGTTTCTTCAGCAATTCGATCGATCGAATAAAAAAAGTTTGATCGAATGATTAAGTTGTTCGAATCGAAAAAAAATAATAGCACTTCATTAGGTTTAATCTGGCGAACTAGGCAGTTGAATAAAAATTTAAAGGGCAAGTAATTAGGCTGTTGAATATTCGAATAGAATTTTATTCGAATCATTCCATTTGATCGAATTTTCAAAATTCGATGGTCGAAGTGGTCTTCAAAAATATTCGAATCCTTTTAAAAATTCACCCCTTACAGTGTACAGATATTTGACACTTTAAAAAAGCTGTCACTGCATGGCTTTCCTTACAGCTGGTTAGATGATAATACAATACTCCTGTTCCAGCACTCCTGTTTCTCTGGAGGAGATTTAGGTTGGTCAGTGCTTAGTTCCTATAACCATTCCCTCTCACTGTAAACATTATGGGGCAGATTTACTAAATTCACGTGAATAGATCGAAGTTCGATCGAATTCGATTGTACGATTTAATCATATTTTCGAAAATATGCAAATTTGGCCACTTCGATCATCGAATACCGAAAATTCGATAGATCGAATGATCGGATATTCGACCATTCGATGATCGAAGTACTTTAACTTTAAAATTTTATTCGACTGCCTACTTCGCCAGATTGAACCTACCGAATTGCAATAGGCTTTTTTTTTCCATCACCTGCTCGAATACCATTCGTATGATCGAACTTTGTGAAATCGAAAGATCGGTATTCTATCGTACGATTTTATCGAGGGATCGAATATCAAGGTAAAAATAGCCTAAAACTATTCGATAAGCATTCGATAGTCGAATGCTTATCGAATTTCAAGGGAATTTTAGCCCTCGAATTGGTTAATAATAGTAAATTTGCCCCTATATGTTGCTACTTCCGCTATATCAAGCCTATTTAGGTGTATCAAGCCAAAACAAAGAGGGATCGTGAGTGTTCAATCTAACTCACTGAGCCCCCAGCAACACAGTGCATTATGCACAACTGCATGTGACTGTAGTGGAGCTTATGCAAATCAGTTAGGCAATCCTCTAATATATTCCTAATGCACTGAACTATTTTGACTCTAGGGACACTAGCAAGAAAGTGGCAAGAAAGACTCTCTCCCACATATTCCCAGGCATTGATCTCTGGGAAATCACTGCTTATTCCTACACTGTATAGAGTTCATTCATAATGAAAGCTGGAGAATGAACAAAGCTAATTTGCATCTAGTACCTTAGGTGATGGGGCCAAAGAAACAAGTCACAGACAACGTACAGGACAGAAATGTGTTGCAATGAAGAGATTATAGAAGTCGTCATTACATGTCCCAGAGTCCCAAGTGCAGCCTTCTATATGAATACTATAAGAGAGCGATATGGTAGTATATGTGCTACCTGGTGTTTTGGAGTCAGACAAGAAGTAGGTTTCCCCCCATTATAAAAGAATGTATGGATCAGTCTATTCCAGAGAAAGAAATGTTCCACAATTCCAGTCTAACTACAGCTTTCATCTATTCAGAATTATTATTTTTATTTTAACTAAAAATAAGTTACAAAATGTAGACAGCTATACTACGAGCTTGGGTGTCTCATCAGCTCTGGGTACAGAAGTATAATCTCTTAATAAAGGCCTTCGACATGGTTGTGTGCGATTAGTCCAGTACAGGGTCAGACTGGGCCAGTGGGACACTGGGAAAAACCCAGTGGGCCCAGACTTTGTCCCTACCAGCAGGGTCAGACTGGGGGCCCACCGGGACTGCTGTCCAGGGGGCCCCCCTAATGCAACACTGTATGAGCCACCCACCACGTTACAAACCGGAGAGCTCCTGCATGCGTGAATGGCGCTGCATGGTGCAGAAAATTTTTCTTCCAGGGCCGGCAGATTGGGAGAGAGCGGGGGCCCATGAGGACCGGGCCACTGGGTTTTGCTCCCTCAAAGCCCTCCCTCCCGTTTGCCATGAAAAAAAGGATAGGATGTGAGGGGGAGGTAGTGGGTGAGCAGGCAGCAGTGGCCCTTGAGAGGTTGTGGGGGTCCTTAGAGTAGCAGCCCTGGTGTGCTGTGCAAACCCCAGTCCTATCCTGTTAGAGTATGCAAGAAGGGTATGCATACATGCCAACATCTTCAGGTTTATTTTGACCAGAGATGCTGAGTGTCCATTTATCATCACATTAGACAGAATTGTAAATAAATGAAATGAAAATATATATTTCATTTCTGTATTAAAGGAAAACTATATCCCGAAAATGAATTTTTGAGCAACAGATTTATATCAAATCAAGTGACATATTAAAGAATCTTACCTACCTGGTATATATATTTAAGTAAATATTGCCCTTTTACATCTCTTGCCTTGAACCACCATTTCGTGATGGTCTGTGTGCTGCTTCAGAGATCACCTGACCAGAAATATTTAAACTACTGTATAACTGTAAAGAGAAGAAGTGTTGAAGCCAGAGAACAGAACTCTGTCTGTTAATTGGCTTGTGTGACCTAACTTTATAGTTTGTTTGGTGTGTTTGTGTGCACCGTTGGATCCTAGGATCCCAGGAGGCTGTCCTTATTTTTTAAAATGGCCATTTTCTATTCATGATTACCCAATGGCACATGCTACTAAAAAAGTGTATTATTATGAAAATGGTTTATTTACACCAAGCAGGGTTTTACATATGAGTTGTTTTATGCAATATCTGTTTATAGAGACCTACATTGTTCGGGGGTATAGTTTTCCTTTAAATGATCTTTTAGTATGATGTAGGGAGTGATTCTGAGACATTTTTGATTTTTGACTTATTGAGTTGGTATTCAGCAGCTCTCCAGTTTGCAATTTCAACTATTTGATTGACAGGATACAAATTACCCTAGCAACCCTTGAACTGATTTAAAAGACTGAAATATGAATAGGCGAGGGTCTGAATATAAAGATAAGCAATAACAATACATTTGTAGTGATACAGAGTATTTGCTTTTAGATGAGGTCTGTGACCCTCATTTAGAAGCTGGAAAGAACCAGAAGCCAAATAACTGAAAAACTATAAAGATGAAAAACTGAAGGCCAATTTAAATGTTGTTTACAATTGACATTCTGTTTTATTATTACAGGAAAAATAGTTGTTAAAATGTGTATTATTTGATTAAAATTGAGTCTATGGGAGATGACCTTACAGTAATTCAGAACATTTTTGATAATGGGTTTCTGTATTACCAATCCCATAATGGTATATCTATATTGCCTGGACAGTTGGTGAATGCAACACAGGAGAACAGGGACTTTATATTCAGATATAGTTGTGCTCATAAGTTTACATACCTTGACAGAATTTATGATTTCTTAACCATTTTTCAGAGAATATGAATGATAGCACAAAAACTTTTCTTTCACTCATGGTTAGTGGTTGGCTGAAGCCATTTATTGTCAAACAACTGTGTTTACTCTTTTTAAATCATAATCACTACACAAACTACCCAAATGACCCTGATCCAAACTTGACATACCCTGGTGATTTGGCCTGATAACATGCACACAACTTGACACAAAAGGGTTAGAATGGCTATTAAAGGTAACCATCTTCACCTGTGATCTGTTTGCTTGTAATTAGTGGGTGTGTATAAAAGGTCAATGACTTTCTGGACTCCTGACAGACCCTTGCTTCTTTCATCCAGTGCTGCACTGATGTTTTCTGGATTCTAAGTCATGGGGAAAGCAAAAGAATTGTCAAAGGATCTGCGGGAAAAGGGAGTTGAACTCTATAAAACAGGAAAGGGACTTGAGAAAATATCAAAGGAATTGAGAATGCCAATTAGCAGTATTCATACTCTAATTAAGAATTGGAAAATTAGGGGTTCTGTTGAAACCCTACCACGGGTAGACCAACTAAAATTTCAGCCACAACTTCCAGAGAAATTGTTTGGGATCCAAGGAAAAACCCTCAAATAACTTTAGGTGAAATACAAAAAATACTGCAGGGAAATTTGCACTCATCAGCCCGAAAGCTGGACATGGGACGTACTTGGACAAGGCCAAGTCGACCTGTCATTGGCTACAGTAAAATAAAGTGAAGGTTCTGGAGTAGCCAATACAAGGTATTAAGAACTGGGGTATGTAAACTTTTGATCAGGGTCATTTGGGTAGTTTGTTTAGTGATTATAATTTAAAAAGAGTAAACACAGTTGTTTGACAATAAATGGCTTCAGCCAACCACTAACCATGAGTGAAAGAAAAGTTTTTGTGTTATCATTCATATTATCTGAAAAATGGTTAAGAAATCATAAATTCTGCCAGGGTATGTAAACTTATGAGCACAAGTGTACATTGTCCACAATGGAAAAAAAATGCCTGATCCTTTTCAGCAGTTTGAACTTAACACAAGCACTGGGCTATAAAATGAATTGTCTGCCTTGGAATTCCAGTGGCAGGCACTGCTTCACAATTCAGCTCAGATATAATCAAATGGTAGCACCCCTTGCATTGGCCTCCTCTTTCTTAAACAGATTATTACCATTCTAATGATTCACTTAATTCCTGGCACAATCACAAGGGACCAACTGACCGAGGCAAATCCTTTTGAAAATTTGATGTTGGCTGTCACTGAAATTGTCAGCTTCCTGGGAAACCTTGTATTTCACTTTGTTACCATAGGACATTCTCACAAAGGCATGGCTTCTAAATGGGCAAAAGGGGCATCTGTCAAGGGCCCACTGATTTGGGGGTCCACCGTACCACTATTTGTTTCACCCATTTCTACATGTGTATCAATGTGTGGTGACATCACAGGTGGATCCCAGACGCCACCCTCACAAAATGTTAGCAGCGAGCGAGCAACACTAATGATTTCCCAAAGGATGTAATTTACATGTTGACAGTTCTGTTAATGGAGTGCCATTTTATTACCAGTAGTAATTATACTAGTATGTCTGGGCTTTATTTAATATACTGGTTACTCATTGTCTGTAGTAATTATACAGGCATGTCTAGGGTTAATATGCTCATTGTCCATTTTCTGTACTTATACTGGCTGGGATGTTTTGGTAAAATGGGGGTGGTATTTAAGGGTGAAACCAAACCTGTACAATGCTTTAAAAATTTTGCCACGTTGGATCTTTGCCCTGGGTCCACCAAGACCTTAAAACGGTCATGACTTCTTTGCAAGTATTGCTGTGGTTTTACTCACAGAGGGGGTGCAGTTTGTCCTTATGGATATGATGTAGTGCAGGAGTGTCCATACAATACTAATGTAGGGTCTACATGTAGTCATGATTTCCCATTATGCTCGACATCCCTAAAAGCAGTGTTCCATGGAAAATATTACTTTATGGGAAAATGTATATTGCTAAATTAAATAAACCACTGGATTAACTAGCAGTTAGGCAGGTAAAAAAAAAAGTTCAAAGGTTGAACTTGATGGCTGTGTGTCTTTTTTCAAACTAACTTACTATGTTACTATTTCTTATGTAACCTAAGTGCAGAGACACACTGGTAGATTTGGGGAGATTATTCGCCCAGCATCAAATCTCCTCTTCTTCACGCAACTAATCTGCCCAAACTGCATTTCCCTGCCAGCAAGAGTGTAAATCACCGGCATCCCCCGAAGTTTCCTCTTGAGGCAACGTCAGCGACTTCAGAAAATGAAGTGCTCCGAGTGCCATCCTACATTCTAGCGGAGATTAGTCACATTAGAAGAGGAGGTTTGTCGCCATGCAACTAATCTCCCCGAATCTGCCCATGTGTCTCTCCCTATAACGCAGAGATCCCCAACCCTTTGAACCCGTGAGCAACATTCAGATCTTAAAGGAGTTGGGGAGCAACATTAGCATGAAAATGTTCTTGGGGTGCCAAGGAATATCTGTGATTGCCCATTTAGTAGCCCCTAGTAGGACTGTCAACCTACTTGATGCTCTGTTTGGCAGAATATGTGTTTTTATGCAACGCAAACTCACCTCCAAGTCAGTAATTCACAAATAAGTGCTTGGCTTGAGGCCACTGGGAGCAACATTCAAGTGGTTGGAGAGCAACATGTTGCTCACGAGCTACTGGTTGGGGATCACTGCTTAACGTTATAAATATATCAATGAAAAGTATGAAACAGGAGGGTGATTTAGACAAGCTGTTTGTCTTGAGATCTACTGATCACCAGCTAAGGGTAAGGTCACACGGCACGTTTTGCCTGTCAACTAATCACCTCTTCATCTGGGCGACAATCTCCCCGAACTGCCTTCCCGTGCTTGTGTCGCTTCGTTTTCCGAAGTCGCCCAAAGTTGCCTCATGAGGAAACTTCAGAAAACGAATCGCCACGTGTGCCCTTACCCTAAATGTCTACTAATAGACCCTGATCTAACTTTTGGGCATCCCTGCTGTTGTGTGTAAAGAAAGAAGCCCTTCCCACTTGGCTTTGCATATGGTGAACAAATACACAAAGAGGAAAAAATATACTGTGTGTGGGATCTTATTGGTCCCTTTCCTTGAAACCCCATTTTGTGAGTAACAGCTTATGGGAAATTCCATAAACATTAAAACCTTTAAAGGGCAAAGAAAATCTAGAATCATTGGGAGGTGGCAATTTGTATAGGCACCGAATCCACTACTTGGGATTTGGCCTAATCTCTGAATACCTCATGAAAGATTCTGCCGAATATGGAACCAAATCCTAATTTGCATATGCAAATTCGGATCAGCCTGGAACAGGGAATTATTCAAATCCTGTTGAAAAGGCCTAAATCCTGGCCGAACCACAAACGGAATCCTGTATTCAGTGCATCCCTACTTATAACTTACCTCTTATGGTCTTACCCCACTTATCATCGTTTATAAAGTATGCCGTGGCCAACAGTATTTTTAAGTAGGGTTGTCCACCAAAATTTCCCCTACCATCCCAAGCATCCCCTCCTCCAAGTCAGAATGATCCAGCAACAAAGGAACAGTTCAATGTGAAAATAAAAACTGCGTAAATAGATAGGCTGTGCAGAGCAAAACATTTTTTTTATATAGTTAGTTAGCCAAAAATGTAATGTAAAAGTTTGGAGTGAATGGAGGCCTAACATAATGAACACAAAACGTATTTATTAAAAATACAACTATATAATATAAATACGGCCCTGTGTGGCCCCCCTTCAAGTTGCTGACTAAGAGTTATAGAGCTGAAAAGCAGGGATCCTGTCATGGGAAAACATGTTTTTTTAATAACACATCAGTTAATAGTGCTGCTCCAGTAGACTTCTGCACTGAAATCCATTTCTCAAAATAGCAAACAGTTTTTTTTATATTCAGTTTTGAAATCTGAAATGGGGGCTGGACATTTTGTCAATTTCCCAGCTGCCCATGGTCATTTGATTTGTGCCAGCACTTTAGGATAGAACTGTGAATTATGTATAGCCCCATGTCAGATTTTAAAATGAAATATAAAAAAAATCTGTTTGCTCTTTTGAGAAATGGATTTCAATGCAGAATTCTGCTGGAACAGCACTATTTACTGATGCATTTTGAAAAAAACATATTTTCCCATGACAGAATACTTTAAGCTTCCAGTCTAAAGAGCCGTCCACCCTGGGCTACTCCATATTTCACACACATGCTTTTCAATGTAAGTGACTCAAGCGTTCCAAACTATGGAGTGTTTTCCAGTAAGTTAATAGCAGTGGATCACTGAGGTCTTAGCAGATCATTTGACAAGGCTACCTGCAGTTAGTGTGATATAACATTATGGTGCAACATTTGCCCAGGTGCATTAACAGGCCTGGATTTGTGGAAAGGCCACCTATGCCCGGGCCTAGGGTGCAGGGCCGGTCGTACCAAGTGCGGGGCCCAATTGGAACC
Source organism: Xenopus borealis (assembly GCA_024363595.1). Taxonomy (NCBI): domain Eukaryota; kingdom Metazoa; phylum Chordata; class Amphibia; order Anura; family Pipidae; genus Xenopus; species Xenopus borealis. Next base: position 78,211,454 of record CM044431.1, on the reverse strand, counting down.
ATTTTGGCGGGGCCCCCTAAAAGGAACTTTGCTGTCTGTCGCAGGTCACAGAGCTGGATGGGCAAATAGTGGCTGCCTTCCCCTCTGTCCAAGAAGACAGGCACTGCTAGGGTGGCAGGATTTTAGGGGGCAGCATGCTGCCCAACCACACCCACATTGGTTGAGAAACACTGGGGATACACAGAAGATACGATAGTTTTTTACATTTCCCATGCACCAATCCCCATTGCTGCAGTCCTGATGATAAAGTATGAGGGTGAAGAACGACAGTGGGTCTAGGGTCACCTGCTAAGTAAATCTGGCCATGTATTAACCCATTTGCTTTAGGGCTGGGACAGACAGGGAGATTCGAGCGATTCCGGAAATCGCAGCGCTGCGTGTGGATTAGCGCCGGCGCTTTTTCATTTTAACAGGCGACAGACAGGGGGAAGGCAGTTCAGGGAGATTGTCGCCTTCGATCAATCACCAGGAGACAGAATCTCCCCGAATCTCCCTGTCTGTCCCAGCCCTAAAACAGGTGACCACTAAATAGTAACACCTAATTGGGTTTCTTGCCACTACAGACACCAACTCTTCTCCTGCATTGTCGCAACAAAGACTTTTATTGAGGTTTCGGCAGATATTTTGGTGGAGGACTCCTTTCCTACAGAAACATCTCTGAAATTTCTTAGCAGGATAAACACACTGCCAACACGGGTGCGTCGCCTCCTCAGACATAATGAGCTCCTCGACAGCCCCGCACGTGTATGACTCATTATCCCACCCTGCATCCACTCCTCCCCCAGAAGCCGACTCTGGAAGCCACTGACGCCACATGGATCCGCCCAGTCCAACCCCTCTGCTTTCGACTCCACCCAAGTATTTCAGCACCACCCCATACATCTCTGTTACTCGGGTCTGCCGCATAGCTGACCTATCAGGATTGTTTCCAGGCATAGGGCCGCCCAGCTCTCATCCACGGCCCTGCCTCCTCAGCCATAGGACAGTCCCTCGTCCGCTCCGAACTGTGGGTGCAGCAGCCAGGGGAAGCATGGCCGCGGTGGAGAACCGAGTGTGTGAGACTGAAGGCTGCAGCAGTGAGGCCAAACTGCAGTGTCCGACCTGCATCAAGCTGGGAATCCAAGGCTCCTACTTCTGCTCCCAGGTACCCTTGCGCCTATGGAGGGCGGCGTTGGCTTCCCATTCAGTTAGCGTGCCTCCTGTAATATAAGCGGCTGTAGTGCATGTGCGGCACATCAGTGTGTCTTTACCTGGCAGTCACTACGTAACAGGGAACGTCCACACCGCGGCCCTCAACATTGTGTTTAAGTTAAAACTACCTCAAATCGAGTGCTGCCGGGCAATGGCCCAGTTATAGTTAAAGGGGTTGCTCACCTTGAAATTAACTTTTAGTGTGACGTAGAGAGTTAATTTCCAAGACAATTTGCAATTGGTTTTCATTCTTTGTTATTGGTGGTTTTTGGGTTATTTCGTTTTTATTCAGCAGCTCTCCGGTTTGCGATTTCAGCAATTCAGTTGCTAGGGCCCAAATTACCCTAGCAACCATGCACTGATTTCAATAAGAGGACTGGAATGTGAATAGGGGAGGCCTGAATAAAAAGGGAGCAATAACAAATGTGTAGCCTTAATGAGCATTTTCTTTTTAGAGGGATCAGTGACACCCCCCCCCCCATTTGAAAGCCCGAAATATATCGGGTAGACCAATTGAAAAGTTACTTACCATTCTATAACATAAAATGTGACACACATTTAGTACACTTATGTGGCTGGGTCTAAAGATATATTACTTCGCCAATTTTTTTGATAACTATTAAGCACATTTATTTAAAAACACTCTAAAATCTACCTCTGTAAATCCTGTTTAGTTATGGCAAATGACTCCCTAAAATTTGAGTATTCTAACAATACATATTTGTGTGTGTCTGACTAAATTGGGGTTATTTTAAGTTTGGAGTTGAATGGCCTTGGTGCCTTTATAAGGTCATGCTGCCCTGGGCTCAGAGCTTGGCCAGTCTCCTACACTAGAGCAAAGCTTTGGAAGCCTAGGGTAGAAAAAGACAACAAAACCACCATTGCATTAGTGCAGATCATGATTAAATACTAAAGCAGATCTTTTATATTGCCTTTGTTTCTTATTTAAGCACAAGGCTTGTATATACTTTGGCACTAGGTGAAACCAGTATGTCTCTATTGATAAAGTGTAGGCTATCATGTTTTTTTTATATTGTGTTAAGTAATTCCAATAATGTTTTTTGGCATACAACAGCCCCTCTGGCTTTTGCCAGAATCCACAGATTCTCCAGCCGTAACCTTCCCCTAACATAGCCAGCTGGGTTGGTGGCAATTGCCAGCTAGAAGTGTGTGCATTGGAAATGTGGACTGCTTAGGTGGTCAGCACCAGGGACAGAGGATAAAGAGGCCAGACATTGTGACTGGCAACACTGCTGCTCTACTTTGCTTTTTCAGTTCAGGTGTCGAGCATCAAAGCCATTCTATGATGTATTTGGTGTAGGTAGGAGGGGCAGCCTACTCAGGAGTCTATAATTAAGGCATGGGTTTACATCTCGTTTAAGACTAAAAAAAAGCTAGAACAATTTAATGCAACTGCAGAGGTAACATAAGCCAGGCTAAGATGCCCTTACATAGGTAATTAATGGCTGCCTTGTCTGTGTTCAGACCCAAATCAATGCCCTCCCTTATAGGTATGTTGTTCTTAATCTTCCAGGAATTGATATACATTATTGTTTTGCTTTCCTACCCAATGGCAGAAATTCAGGCTTTTTAGTAGTAATTTGACCAACAACACTCTAATTTGCATCTAGCATCTTTTAAAGGGGCAGTGCCAGCCAATCAAGCTTGTTAGCTAGTACATTTGCACCATGTTTTATTTAATAAAGCTGGCCATGCAGATCTCCCAAAATAGCATGCCATAGTATAACATTAAAGGGAAACTGTCATGGGAAAACATGTTTTTTTTTTTTTTAAACGCATCAGTTAGTAGTGCTCCAGTAGACTTCTGCACTCCATTTCTCAAAAGAGCAAACAGATGTTTTGAAATCTGACATGGGGCTAGCCATTTTGTCAATTTCCCAGCTGCCGCGATCATGTGACAGCACTGTAGGAGGGAAATGCTTTCTGGCAGGCTGTTGTTTTTTCCTTCTCAATTTAACTGAATAGTACACAGTGGAACATGGGTTTTACTATTGAGTGCTGTTCTTAGATCTACCATCAACTGTTATCTTGTGTTAGGGAGCTGTTATCTAGTTACCTTCTCATTGTTCTTTTGTTAGGCTGCTGGGTGGGGGAAAGGGAGGAGGTGATATCACTCCAACTTGCAGTAAAGAGTGATTGAAGTTTATCGGAGCACAAGTCACATGACTTGGGGCAGCTGGGAAATTGACAATATGTCTAGTCCCATGTCAGATTTCAAAATTAAAAATAAAAAAATCTGTTTTGCTCTTTTGAGAAATGGATTTAAATGCAAAATTCTTCTGGAGCAGCACTATTAACTGATGCATTTTGAAAAAGAAAAAAAAATTCCCATGACCGGATCCCTTTAAGATCGCTGCAAGTAAAGCCTATTACTCGTGGTGATCCAGCTTAATCTGGGGGGAAAAGGGAGATTGTTGGCTGCTTTAGGAAAGCTTTAACCATGGGCATCAAATCTCACAGTGAGCCATCACCTTAAAAGTGTTTTGATCACTGTGGCCTTTATCAATTGGTATATTTTGTACTTAACACAGACTATTAAATCATTTGTAAGGAATGGAGATTTATGGCATTGCTATTGCTTTTGTACAGGAATGCTTTAAAGGAAGTTGGGCAACCCACAAGCTCCTTCACAAGAAAGCAAGTGAGTGCTGTTTTTTTACAAGTACACTGGATTCATTATGCTTAATGCATTACAGTGGCGTAACTACCAGGGGTGCAGAGGGTGCAATTGCACCAGGGCCCCCACCCCCTTGGGGCCCATCAGAGCCACGGTAATGGTTATGGCAGGCAGTTATCTAGGGGGAAATTTTACAGCAGACATGCTATCAACACTCCAGCATGGGATTTATAGATGCAAGGGCCCGACAGGGGGGCCCATCCTTTACCAGGGCCCACCAGGGTGTAGTTACGCCACTGGCTGGGAAAATTATGGTAACATTTTCAGGAAGTCAAAGAACACTAGATCAAAATCTAGGGAAATTTACTCACTAAATTTAAGTATATTTAATATCTAAACATTTATGTTACAAGGTTTTATTACATTTTGGTCATGTTACGTTTTTTTTGGGGCGGAAGCAAACATTGCTTTCAGCAGTAAGATGTGCTAGAGTAATAAAACAAAGGTGAGGTTCAAACCACAATGTACACTTTTGTCCTCCACAAACAGTAACAACCAGGGTTCTCTTCTTTCCCCGAGAAAATGTTCAAAACAGATTCCAAAAAGGAGAGTTGTTTACCGTACCTCAAAGAGGGGGAGACAAAAAAACAAAAATGCAAGTATAGTGTAGTATTTCAAAATAAGTGAATTACACCCAGTGTATTAAATAATTTAACCACTTTCAGTGCGTTTTTAAATTCCCATTCGTGATTCTCTATAAGTCCATTGAATTAGAATGAAAAATGAATTTCAACTTCTCCACCATCAAACAGTGTGTAAAAATCCCAAAAGTAATAGTTAAATAATATCCAAAGAGATTACCCACATGGGTTGGGGTTTGTTTCTGATTATACTCACAGACGTTTTAAAAGATATGCAGCATTGAATTATATCTCAGTTTCCTCCGTTTGCACCTTTATCTGGATAGATGGCAATAAGAGTAGCATGTGCGGTAAAAGATATCTTAAAATCAGTTTAATGAAAATATTGCACTTACAAGAAAGTTGCTTTAAAATCGCATAAAAAGTTTTGGCTGGAGTCCCTGCACGGCTTCACATGCGGTTGCGTTGCTGAGATCGCGGCACTCGTGTACAGTCCCGAGGTTTCCTCCGCAAAAGGTCTTTCCCAGCAAATTGGTTGTTTCCGTGTGGTTCCGTGTCCTGCTCCGTTTGCCAAATGAACCGCTCAGTCTCTTCCGACGCGTTTCGCCGCTTACCAGCTTAATAATGGAAGTTCTAGAGTACCTTATTGCTTCAGGACCTGTTTGCACCAGGGATTTATTTAGGACTTCCTGTTTGTAGTTTACGTAGCAATTGGTTCCCAAAACAAAAGTTTGTCTTCAGTAGAACAAATGAAAAAAAAAATGGGTTTATAAATACAGAATAAAACCTTTCTAAAAATATTGTGCTACAACCTGAAATTAAATAGGATGTGCACCCCTCCCCCCCAAAAAAGTTGCCTAATGAAAGAAATTGTCGTTCTAATTCTACTTTCTTATATACATTAAATGCAAATGTTTTGTCTCTTCCTTTCTATTTTTTTTTACCTTGTGGTTATGACGGAAAAAAAAATATAGCAGAAGCAAGCTAGTCAACAGTCCTGTGAAGGATCATTTAAGGCTGTTTTCTGCTACATTGTTTCAAAAGACTGAATCAGCAGTGAAGAAAGGGCCATACAAATATTGATTACCGTTACAATAGTGATGTGCAGGTCCCGTTTTAGGGAATGGAAGCCGAAAGCCTGCAGTCTGAGGTCACGTGCGGGGAGAGTGGAAGAGATCGCTCAACTCAAACCAGATTTTGTTGCGGTTTAAACCTGTGGGTTTTGGGCCAGCACGCTCATTACTAATTGACAACTTCAAAGCCATAGAAAATATGCCACAAATGTTTACTGAAAAGTTTCATTTTCTTTCATTAGGCAACATTTAATTTGTGGGTTAATGTCCCCTTTAAAGGTTTAAACTGTGTTTTAATTGAATTGTAACAGTAGATGGCAAAATAAAAAAAAAAATGGAGGAATGAGAAATAAAAAAAAAAGTGATTTAATTCTAGTCTAACTGGTACCTAATTGTAGAAAAACATTGTACAATTCCTTATAAGATACCAAATCTGCATCAACATAGTATTTTGTGTTTCAGCAGAAATGTCCAGCTCAGATTTATCCTATGAAAGAGCAGCTAAAACTCTGTCCTAAGCAAGTGAAGGCCTAATCCACCAGGTCAATCTTGCAATGAATGAGAATCTCGGTTCTTGTCCAAAAAATGTTTGTGACCAATACGCAAATGCCTAATACAAAGGGCGGGTTTGGTTAGTTCGAAAGGTCCTCGTGCGAGGTACAATCACTGGTACGTTATTCAAAGGTAAGGAGAACAGAAGTAATAACCCCCACTTGGATCAAGGCTAAAACTGGATCTATAATATGATTATCGCTTTATTAATAAAATTAATTAAAATAGAAGAAGGACTTGCAGCTCCTGTGCCCCTGTAATCAACCTCCGGACAATTACTTAGACAAGTGCTGGTGCTAATTAAGTCACCGTTAGAAAGTGCTAGTGCTTATTTCAGTTAATATTTAGATTATAATTCATTACTCAGTGCAGTTATAAAAATTAATTGAAGTGATTCCTAATCAGACTCATAATTTCATTAAAAATCATTTAGGAATTAATTAGTTACAGTTCATTAGGATTAATCATTCAATCGATATACGCCAGAGAATTAGGTAGTGCTTCCTTAATAAATAGTGATAAATTAATAAATTATTATAGTGCACAATTCATGAGTTAAAAGTATAAGAAAATTGAAAATAGAATAGAGGTGGAGAAGCCCCTTTCGGGACCCCACACGGGGAGAAAGGCAGAGCACTGAGGACTGTGGTCTCGGTAATTTAACTATGCTTTTCAACAGAAGAGCTATCTAAAAAACACACAAATCCCCAGTGTCTTAGAGAGAAGGAGGTATAAGGATGAATTGTCGCTAGTTCTTTAAGGTCGCAGGAGCATCAGGGAGAGCTGTGAAATTAAAATCAAGGAACGAACGAACTTTCAGTCTGCCTTACGCAAATGCCATTCAAAATACATGCGCAACATGACCTCATGGGCTTCAGAAGAGACTAAGGGGCAGATTTACAAAATTCACATGAATAATTTTAAGTTTGATCCAATTCGATCGAATTTCGATCATACGATTTTATCGGGTATTCGAATATGCAAATTTGGCCACTTCGATCATCGAATATGCAAAATTTGAGCGTATCGAATAATCGTTAATTCGACCATTCGATGATCGAAGTACTTCAACTTTAAAATTTTATTCGACTGCCTTCTTCGCAGATTGAACCTACCGAATAGCAATAGAAGCCTATTGGAATCCCCCCATAGGCTTTTTTTCGATTACCCGGACGAATTGCATTCGTACGATCGAACGCCTCGATCGTTCGAATCGTACGGATTTTTCAGTGATCGAAGGAAATGTCACAATTTTTTCGTGAAATCGAACGATCGCTGTTCGATCGTACGTTTTTTTTTTTTTTGTGAAATCGGATAGCGAAGAAAAAATACCTAAAACTATTCGATTTACATTTGATAGTCGAATTTCTGCCGAATTCGAGGGCTAAGAGCCCTCAAATATGTGAATAATGATAAATTTGCCCCTAAGTAATAAACTAATGGTTTTGAAAAAAGTCCTAATAATTAATAAAGGTTTGTGTTCCTGTTTCCCAAAAACCTTATAAAAAGACATTTTTTAGATACAGGTATGGGTACTGTTCTCCAGAATGCTCAGGACATGGTGTTTTCTGGATAATGTTTCTTTATGTAATTTTCTCCATGCCTTAAGTCTGCAAAAAATCATTCAAACATTAAATAAAAAGGCTGGTTTTGCCTCCAGTAAGGATTAATTACATCTTAGTTTGGATCAAGTACAAGATACTGTTTTATCAATACATAGAAAAAGGCAATAATTAAAAAAAAAAATGGATTATTTGATTCAAAATAGTCTGTGGCAGGTGGCCTTCCTGTAATTCAGAACTTTCTTGATAATGGGTTTAAAAATCGAAAAACTGCCCATCAAATTCGATTCCAAGGATACATTTTTGAAACTTCTGTTGATGTGATTGTTGTATGGGATATTTTTTAAATTTTTAGTGTATTGTGTTGGGAATGTTATCCCTGCATTTTTATTTTCAGATTTTAGTTAATTGTGTATGGTTCATTGGGTTATTTTTGTTTGAAGTAGTAAAACTATTTCTTTCTAATATCCAAATTTGCTCTCTTTGCCAATTAGAAGATGATAAAATCAAACCTGAAGTCTCACCATGGACTATGGATGGTGATATAAACACAGATCCTTGGCCTGGTTATAGATATACTGGTAAGCTGAGGCCCCATTATCCATTGGTAGGTATTCCGGACTGAAGGATAACATTATTTGCATGAAAGCGAGTGAAATGAGCAGTGGCCCTTGTACTACTGTAAAAGATGCATTGTGTTCTTTATTGCTAGATATGTCCTGCTACATGTTGCTAGAGAATATTCTGTGGATAAAATGTTTACAGAAGACATTGGACATGACATTAAAGTAAAAGAAAATCATCAATAGTTTGTTTGGCTATTCGAGATGTGTTTGAGTTAGTTCATTTTTTTTCTTTAGATGCTTATGCCTCAATTTTGCATCTTTAGGACTTTCTCATTCTGGCTTTCACTCCCACCTCCTCCCAGCAACTGTTTGTGTGTAGAATCACAGTCATAAAGTAAAGCCTGTGGCAAATAGGGTAATTCTTGGCCACTTGATGTGGGCATAATTACCAAAGATTACTCAATAGCCCCCAAAAACAAGTGCACGTGAAAATATATTTTGAACGGTCTATATATTCGAGCTTGACTGGAAAAAGATTCATTTATTTGTTCAGGAAATGATACTCAAAGTAGTTCTGATTTCCAGTGCTTCTTGTCTAGACTGAAAATTACACGTTTGAGAGAAAATGGAATGTAGGAAGCAATGCTACCAATATTAACATGTTTTCCTTCCCTGCAGACTCCAATGAGACCAGTAGCAAGCTACATACAGAGGCCAGATTATGCAGATCACCCTTTAGGTAAATTAATAATGGAACATGTGTAAAAAATAATTTGCAGTCATCCCAAAGCTGATCACAATCACTGTTTTTTATGTTTGTATGCTACTACTGTTGTTTCTTCTAGGAATGTCTGAATCTGAACAGGCTTTGAAGGGTACCTCTCAAATAAAAACACTTTCTCCACAAGATATAGAGGGAATGCGGGTTGTTTGCAGAGTAAGCTTCTTTTTTGGTTTCTTTTTCATTGTACAAATAGCCTGCTGTGTGTGTAATATAATGAGTAAATGCTTTTTTTTTTATTTGATGTATAAATGCATGGACTAAACTGTAGGGAGATAAATGTACAATACCCACCAAAACTGCCCAACACAGACAATTTTTCAGGTTCGAAGAAGAAGCCACATTTCCTGGCATTGTGTTTTTGTTTAGAGCTGGCTTCACAGGGATGCATGCATTATTGATTGTACTTTGATATAATTTTCATATACTTTCAGGCCAGGGCTCTAACCTCTATTGACTAATCACAGCAACGACTGTCAACATCTCTGTAACTTACAAGGCTTTAAATGATTTCAGTACATTTGTGCAAAATAACTAGACTGGTGTTTCCACCTTAAAGGACACATAACACCATCATTTCATTTTTTTTATTTTCAACATTTTAAGCTTGGATCTGTTTATCCAGTACCTACAAACTATTTCTTGACAAATTACCTGTTTTATTTTAAAAAGTTTATTTTTTATTCTACAGTTTTGTGGAAATCCATAAATGGCATTTGACACCTTAAACATTTTTGTGCCGCTGGATCTTTAAAGGAGAACTAAACCTGTAATACCCCCTCCCCCCCACCACACACACAAATGCCCTTAATTCTTTATTTACCCCTCCTGCAGATTCTTGCCACGGGAGTTCAAGGGCACCCTCTTCTTTCTTCTGTTTCCTTCGTAAGTAGACATTTTCAGCAAATATTTTTCTGGTCCCGAACCACTGTGTATGTGCTGAAAGCCACAATCTTTTAGGAAATTCTTTTGACTTTCGGCGCATGCGCAGTGGTTTGGGACTGTAACTTTCCTCTAACTGCGTATGCGCTGAAACTTACAAAAAAGACAGAAGATGGCTGCCTTGAACTCCAGTGGAAAGAATCTGCAGGAGAGGTAAGTAGGGACATTTGCCTGGGGGGGGGAGGGTTTTTTTTTTTTTTTAATTACAGGTTTGGTTCTCCTTTAAGGAACTACATGATTAAAACCTATTCTTGTTCTTCTTAAAGGGATTGTTCTTTTAGTATGGAGTAGAAAGTGATATTCTGAGACAATTTGGGATTGGTTTTAATCTTTTATTATTTGTGTTATTTAGCTTTTTATTCAGCAGCTCTCCAGTTTGATATTTGAGCAAACTGGTTGCTAGGGTGCAAATTTCCCTGGCAACCATGCATTAATTTGAATAAGAGACTGGAATATGCAAAGGACCTGAATAGAAAGAGGAGTAATAACAACTGGCAATAATTATTAAATGCGTAGCTTTACAGAGTATTGTTGGAAGAAGTCAAATTATTAAAATGCTAAACAAAATAAATAACGAAGACCAGCTTTATACGGGTTGCCCACCTTTAATTCTGAGACAATTTTGGTCTATGGTTTTTGAATGATTTAAATCTTTGTTTGGCTGCTCTCTAGCTTCGAATGTGAGACTGGAATGTAAATAGGAGAGGGCTTCTATAGAAAGATAAACATGAAGACCAGTTGAAAAGTTGCTAAGAATTTACCATTCTGTAACATACTAAAAGTCTTGAAGGTGAAACACCCCCTTCAGAATTATAATTGGCAGCACAGAATTATTGTATCACTGTGTGTATTGTGATTTCAGCAGTTGTATTCGGCCCACCGTCCCCTCTCTTTTGGTTACCAGTATTTGGTAATTATGGCAAGTAAGCAGGCTTTGTAGTTATGTATTGTCAGTTTTTGTTGTGCTGATATAAGAAAACACCAGTATCGGCACGCATTCTGATAAATGGTGGGTATTCACAGACTACTACTTTTCAGGTCTTTTGTTTTATTTTATCAGTATCCAGCAAAATACTCCTGTCACTAAATCAATCAGTTAATAGCATTCCCCCTGCAGATTTCTGCACTGAAATCCATTTTTCAGAAGAACAAAATTTTTGTTATATAAAAGGGGTTGTTCACCTTCCAAACACTTTTTTTTTTTTTCCAATTCAGTTGTTTTCAAAAATATTCCCCAGAAATAAAGACCTTTTTAAATTACTTTTCATTGTTTATTTTTTTTTAACTGTTTTCCCAAAATCTAAGTTAAAGTTGAACGTTTGTGTCTCTTGTGTTTGAGTCTGGCAGCTCAATAATTTAGGTGCGGACTCTAAACGGTTACATTTTTGCAACATTTAGTTGATACATTTCTCAGCATCATTTCTGGAGTATTAGCAACAATTGTATCAGTTCGAACAGCTGCCTGTAATGAAATCCACGTATTCTGCTCAGCAGGGACAAAGCAAAGAAATGTATCCATTAAATGTATCCATTTAGAACAGTTTTGGGGGATCAACGAACCCTGTTTCCCTAGGGCCCACGATCGGATCATCCTGATATTGCCAAACAAGTGTATGGCCACCTTTACCCAAGTCCCAATTACATTGAGTAGTTATTTTGAGTAGGAGAAGTTGTGAAGTGCTGTTTTTTCTAAAGAAAAAGGGTCACGCATAACAAGATGGCTGCTTAAACACCAATATTACAAATAAAAAAACACATTGGTTCAAGAATAACATTTTAAATGGTAAAAAGAATTGCTTGCAACGTACACGGTGTAATTTGGTGATAAAAATTATACTATAAAAATCATGACAGAATCCCTTTAAATGATTACCTCCATGTATGTAGACTACAAAACTGGGAAATATAATAAACTATACTATAGTTATAGATGTTGTGCTTGGCCAAGAAGTAATGAAAGACACTGGCTTAAGGGAATTAATAGTATCTGACAGCAAAGCATCACGTGGAAGGTTTATTCTACAACTGGGGTTCTAACACTAGACCTTTAGCTGGTGATCAGTAGATCTCAAGACACTGTCAACAAACCGCTTGACTTAATTTTTTTCCTGTTTGATTCTTTTCATTAAGATATTTATTAGTGTTTTTATAGATGTAGATCGTAATATGATGACATCCCTAAAAGTAGACCCCTCATTAGTAAAGTATGGGTACTTCTGTTCTACCAATGCCTTCAGTGTGAAGAACAGTTTGCACTGCTTCAATGAAAATTCTGTGCATCTACTTCTTTATTCTTTTCTATATTAAAAAAAAAACTTTCATTACTTGTATATAATGTCCTCTAATGTACTGATGTTTCTTCACAAGTAACTTTTCAATCTCAACCACAGTAAGGTTGGAACTCCAGAGACGCTATATTTGTGGAAATCTTAGAATTTTCTTTTATACATGAGTTCATTAATATTATAACACCATTTAGATTTTTTTAATTCCATCATCACAACAGAAGAGCATGTTTTATATAAAGAAAGCACTACCCAGAAGATGGCCTGCAATTCTGACAAGAAGCTGGCCTCCAGAAATTGACGTCAAAGACAGGGAAATCTTAAGCGCACCTATAACAGAAAAAGAAATAGATGCAATTAAACAATAAAAAAAATGGGACATCACCAGGGCCTGGTGGCCTCTCTGCAGAATTTTCAAGCAATTATCATCAAACATAACACACATCCTAGCCACATTAAATAACGACACTTTGCAGGGTAAACCATTATGGCATGAAGCAAATGTAGATAGAATAATACTGATCCTCAAAGAAAATAGAGATCTGACAGACCCGGCCTCATAGACAAATGTCAATCTTGAATCAAGACATATAGATCATGACGAAAATAATGGTAGACTGATTACAACAAATACTACCTAACATACTTACTGAACAGCAACAAGTGGCATTTCTCAAAAATCAACACCCAGTCTGTCCACTCCGGAACATCACAGTAGCAGTTTATTACAGCAACTAAGAGAAAAGGAAAGATGGCATGTTAATAAATTTAGATGCAGATAAAGCCTTCAACAGAATATCACATGCACACTTAAGACATATACTCCCCCGCAACTACATGAAAACCCCCTATTCACAGACCCATTCAAAGCATGGCAATAAGCCAGGAAGAAGCAGAATTTATCACGTGAATCCCCATATCGATCATGGATTTTGAAATAAAATATTTTTACTAAGCATACAAAACCCAATAGAGGAACGAGGGATTACAAAACCTTAATGCTAGATTAGACGACAACTACTTAGTGCTTTCTCAAACGCTTAAAGAAGAATTCCCATTTACAATACCACATATACTACTCGGCCTACAATTTACCCACTTGGCAACTCATAGCTCTTCAACTAACAGACCGAGACAAAGATAGAGCTACAATACAACCGGAAGATAAAAAGAAACTTGGCTTCACATCTCTCTCTCTCTCTCTTAGTCCGTTTGCTCCTGCAGGGAGCATAGGGCCTCAACGTCACTCCTCCAACGAACTCGGTTTGCAGCGATCTTCTTCAGCTGAGCCCATGTCCATCCGGCTGCCTTCATTTCAGCCTCCATGCACCTCCTCCATGTCTGTCTTGGCCGGCCAACTTTTCTTTTCCCTTGTGGGTTCCACTCAAGGGCTTGCCTTGTGATTTTGTCAGAACTTTCTGAGGGTGTGGCCTATCCAGCCCCACTTTCTTCTTCTGATTTCTCGGTCGATGGGGATCTGTTTTGATCTTTTCCATAGTTTTCTCTGGCCATCTGATGTGCAGGATGTCGTAGGCAGCGGTTGATGAAGGTTTGGAGCTTACTTGTGGTTGTCATGGTCAGTCTCCAGGTTTCCGAACCATGAAGCAAGACTGCTTTCACATTGGTGTTAAAAATACAAATGTTGGTTTGTTGTGAAAGGGCAGTGGAGTTCCAGATGGGACGTAAGGTGTTGAATGCATTCCTGGCTTTATTGATGCGGCTCCTGATTTCCTCATCTGCTCCGCCATCCTTGCTTACTACGCTGCCCAGGTAGACAAACTTGTCTACGTCCTTAATGTCAACTCCTTGCAGCTGGATTTGGTCTTGCTGCTGGTTGTTGATCCTCATGGTTTCTGTTTTATTAGTGTTGATCTTGAGGCCAGTTTTTGCTGCTTCCTCTGATAGACATGTGAGTTTCTGCTGTGCATCTTGTCTGTGCGACAGGAGGCTGACATCATCTGCAAAGTCTAGGTCCTCCAAGATTTTAGTGAAGGACCAGTGGATTCCTGTGTTGACATTTTGTGTAGAACTCTTCATAATCCAGTCTACTACCAGCAGGAAGATGGTTGGTGACAACATGCAGCCTTGTCACACCCCTGTCCGCACTTCAAAAGGCTCTGTCATTTTTCCTTTATGCACAACCTGGCATGTGGAGTTGATATAAAGTTGTTTGATAATGGAGATGTGGTATCCCATAATGTGCCATAAGTTTCTAGACGACCTCTCTATCTACGCTATCGAAGGCCTTCTCAAAGTCTACAAAGATTGTGTAAAGTGGAGACTGCCATTCCAGTGACTGTTCTATGATGATGCGCAATGTTGCAATGTGGTCCGTGCAAAATTTGTCCTGCCTGAAACCTGCTTGCTCATCTCGCAGTCGTTTGTCTAGAGCCTCCTTCAGTCTCCGCAGCATGATTCGTGTGAGTACCTTGCTAGGTACAGATAGGAGCATGATACCTTGCCAGTTGTTGCAGTTGGAGAGGTCGCCTTTCTTGGGAAGTTTCACCAGATGCCCTTTCCTCCACTCTTTTGGCATGCTTTCCTGCTCCCAGACTTTCTGAAGCAGTGGGTATAGCTTCACATGGACAGCAGATGTTCCAAATGTAACAACAACAGAGATTTTAAAACCACAAATGAATGTTATAAAACTACTCTCAGCAAGTAGATACCAAGAGATGCCCCTCCAAATTCTCCTATCTCACCCCCATCAGATGATACAAAATGGGTAATCTCTCCTCTGACATGCCTACGATGCTGCTTTCTCAAAGCTGATTTAATACATAACCTTTGGTTATGTTCAGTATTAAAATCTTATTGGCAAGAAGTAACCTCGTATGGCGAACAGATGGCTGGGAAATCTTTCAAACCACAACTAGAATGGGCATTATTTAGCAACACTAAAACATATATTGGATTAACAAAGTCAGAAAAAACATGATTTGAAGACTAGCGGCAGAAGCAGCCCAGAAATGATATTACAACAATGGCTCCTGAACCTCCAATTATATCATTAGTAAGAAAAAGCAACATCACTTATTTCACATGGACTGGCTGGAATCCACTATCAGAAAACATCACAGCAAAATTCTTTAAAAACTGGTTAACATACATAACCTCACTCCCACAACACAGGAGACATTTAACAGTCTACACTTTGACAAATGACATGTTACGACATAGAATTATTAAGGGAAAATCCACTTGTCATGGAGTCATCCAAATACATCAAAACCTGGCAACGGGAACAAGAAAGACTGGAACATACAACTCACAGGAGTCCTCAGATGAACAGAATAATGGCAGCATGTCCACAAAATTCCCTATAAGGTCTAACATCTAACTTTGAGCTGAATGTTTAATATATAGATATATTATTGAAAAATAACTATATAAAGAATAGTCCAAAAACAAAACCAATAATTTTTTTATTTTTTTTGTTTTGCTACAGCTTGCTAGAGAGGTTTTGGGAGTGGCTGCCTTGATGGTAAAATCAGGTATCACAACAGAAGAGATAGACCATGCAGTACATTTGGTAAGATTCTGCTGGCAATGCATATTATTTTTGGAAAATGTATATATTTATATAGCATTACTGTATGTGCAACACTGTACATTTTTATTTACACTTGTACAAACTAATGACAAACACGACAATAAAAAAAAAAAAAAAAAAAAAAAAAAAAAAAAAAGCCCATTAATAAAGGTTACTTTGCATGGTAACAGACACAGGAGTAGGGTGCAGACTGAATATACGATGAGAGACACTAAATTAAAAAATATTGTAGTTACATTTGTAAAAGGGTTAACGGTTAATAAGACTTTACAAATACCCTTTGGTTGACTATATTTAACCCTGTGTCGGGCTTGAACAAAGGAAAGATAGTGAGAAGTAAGCCCTATGACTTTGAGTACTTTTCAAAAGACACCTATCATATAAATATTGTTTCCCCTGTTGTGTCAATCCTACATCGCATGCACATTGGTAGCTCCCAGTGCAGGAGCATTTTTTTTTCCAGAAATACTACAGTTTCCCACATCTGGAGGGGGGAAACCATTTTTAGTAGAAGTTTTTTAAGCAAAGATGCATTCTTTTTATAGGTATACAGAGACAATGTTGCTGGTAACTGCATGTCTTGTTTTGTAGGCCTGTATTTCAAGAAACTGTTATCCATCACCACTGAATTATTATAATTTCCCTAAATCCTGCTGCACATCTGTAAATGAGATCATCTGCCATGGGATTCCAGACAGGAGACCTTTGCAAGATGGTGATATTGTAAATGGTATGATCTTTTGTGTTTGGAAATGTATGTGATACAGTATGAACAGACTTTTGTTTTGACCCTGCATGGCACATAACGGCATTCATTTTTATGGAAAATGATTTCATGTTTGTGACATGGTGATAGAACTGATCAAACGTCTAGAGATTGCCCTGTGTTTTTTCCAGTGAGTGTTCATTTCTTTATCAAAAGAAAACTTACAATTGGATAAAATAAAAAAATGTTTCCTTCTGTTCAATCGAATTTATAAAGCATTCTTGTATAATATAATTGAAATACTTGTATAATATAATTGAAATGTGTTTAAATTGCTCCACGGTGGTACAATGCAGCTTTTGCATACAGGCACAATGAATACAGAAATATGGGAATAGATTCCTATAATTCTTGCTACTAAAGGGGTAACATGACTCCGTATCTTGTCACTCAGAAATGATCGAGGTACCTTACACAGAAAACTTGATATGCAAATAGGGAGTGAGGCATGCAATGGTTGGCAAACTGCTTTCTTATAGTTGCTTATGCTAGGACTTTAAGGGATACTGTCATGGGAAAAAATAGTTTTTTTCAAAATACACGTTAATAGTGCTGCTCCAGCAGACTTCTGCAACATAAATCCATTTCTCAAGAGCAAACAGATTTTTTTTATATTTAATTTTGAAATCTGACATAGGGCTAGACATATTGTCAGTTTTCCAGGTGCCTCCAGCCATGTGAATTGTGCTGTGATAAACTTCTGTCACTCTTTGGGTATCTTATCGCCGCGACAAATCTCCCCGAATAGCTCGGTCGCGCTGTGCACCCGCTTATTCACACGCATCGAACGATCGGACTTCCCCATCTCCCTACCTGCCACTAACTTTCAGATCAAATAAAGTAGCAAAAGCACAGATCAGCCGACGTTCTGCCCCTGACAGGGATTGTACAAAAGTTGTACGATTAAAAACCTAGTGGCAGTCTCCCACTGAAAATCGTACGATCCGCAATAGACGCAAAGATATGATCGCCAGCCGACAGAGAAATTTTCTAACCTGGCTGATCGAACAAACAACCGATCGGCATGGCACGACAAATGTCGGAACACTCCACACACGATCCGAAAATCGTACGAATAGAGGATTCGTACGATCGGATCGTTGCGTCTATGGCCAGCTTAAGTTACATTGAGTAGGAGAAACGATAGCCTGCCAGAAAGCAGTTCCTTCCTAAAGTGCCGACTCATTCTGAAAGCACACGACCAGGCAAAATTACCTGAGCTGGCTGCCTACACACCAATATTACAACAAAAAAAATACACTTGCTGGTTCAGGAATGAAATTTTATATTGTAGCATGAATTATTTTCAGTGTAAACTGTGTCATTTAGAAAAAAATTACATAAAAATCATGACAGAATCCCTTTAAAGGACAAGGAAAGTCGGTCGGTGGTGGTGGGGGGCGCTTACTTGTACCCCTCCAGTGACTCCAATTCACTTACATCTTATCCTGGGGATGTTTTTTGCTTTCTAGACATCACCTGCATGTGTCTTGGCGTATGAGCAGTACAGAACCCCCCCAATATCTCTGCCATGCAAAACATGGCGAATGTTAACATGCCCAGTTTCCTTAATTTTTAGTTTTCATAGATGGTGCCGTTTTCTTGTTGTAGATTACTTTCAATTAATTTCTCTGACATAATCTTTTAATATTATCTGCTCTAAGGTAAAGGGTAGCAGTGCATGGGTACATAAATAATATGCAACCAGGGGTGGATACTGGGTACAGGCTTCTCCTCTAGTGAAAGTGGAGTGGGTGACTGGGTCAGCAATTACTTAGAGTCAAGAACTTCTCTTTCCTTTTGATCCTATAATTTTCATGCAATACTGTGTTGTGATTTTCCTGTTTTGGAAACGTAAAAACATGAAGCAATTCACATATTTCTTTATTTTGCAGTGGATATCACAGTTTATCGAGACGGATATCATGGAGATCTCAACGAGACGTTTTATGTTGGAGATGTGGACGAGGGAGCAAAGAGACTTGTTGAGACAACGTATGAGTGCCTGATGCAAGCTATAGATGAAGGTCTGCTTGATTTAGTTAGAAAAGTTTAAATATGATTGCTTGAACCAGACTCATTTTTTAATCTAATGCTGAGGATCCAATAAATACTTTATACATGGAATCCCTTATAATAGATTTTTAATTATATTTAACAATCTAACACACAGGGTTCAGATGCACCAAATCCTAATTTTGCATGCTCTGAAATACTGTATAATGTGCTAACATGATCTAGTAAGAGGTATATAGCATTTAAATTAATTTATGATGTAGGTTGTGTTTTAGGATGGTGTGTTGTGTGTCTTAGACTTTTTGCCTATTAGAGGCTCACATTTTTGTAGAGCAGTTAGTGTCTATGTTTTACTTGTTGATCATTGTGAAGTGCCTTGTTATACATTTGTATTGTACAACCTCTTATGGATTGATTTGTTATGTGCAGTGAAACCAGGTGTCCGATACAGAGAGCTTGGGAACATCATTCAAAAACATGCACAAGCAAATGGATTTTCTGTTGTTCGAAGCTACTGCGGACATGGCATCCACAAGCTTTTCCATACTGCTCCAAATGTGCCACATTATGCCAGTAAGTTTGCATATGACTAGATATTATTTTACTTACTGGATTTCTAAAGCACGTGTCCCCAGTTCTCTGTGTGACTGTAGGAATGCAGATGTTGTCCTAGGCTCAGCCTATAGTGACCTTCCTCTATATCTTGGCCCGTAGATTATTATATCTCCAGAGAAAACCGCAAAGTTTATTTCTATCTAGCTATAAGTAGTAGCCGCTAACCTCCCAAGGATGTACTGATGGACAGGTGGAGATTTAAGCTTTTTAGATATTTTCAACCTGTTGTTCCAGTTGCTTCTACCTATTGGCTTTTTCTAGATTGATTGGTGGGGGGAGTGGGTGTAGATGAAAATAGACTCTGCTGCTATTTGAACAGGTGACCATCAATATTTTTATATAGGCATGTCACATTATCTTGTTGTCCAATACTAAGCCTAGTTGTTTCATGTTTCTTGTAGAAAACAAGGCTGTTGGTGTGATAAAGCCTGGCCATGTCTTTACAATTGAGCCAATGATTTGTGAAGGTAAGTGTTTCAGATTGCCATGCACTAATAGATATGGTCAGCTGACAAAGTTTTAAGATTTATAAACTATGAAAGACCAGTATTGGGAGGGGAAAAATAGCTATCCGTATTTACCAGGCACAATTAACAAATTGTTTCCCCATGAACTGCCATTGTGACACACAAACTATTAAACAGGTCTTACAGTTATTTATAAGATTTACAAAACCCACCTTTCCTTGTGTTTTACAGGAGGCTGGCAAGACGAGACTTGGCCTGATGGTTGGACTGCAGTAACGAGAGATGGAAAAAGATCAGCACAGTTTGAGCATACCCTTTTAGTCACAGAGACCGGCTGTGAGATTCTAACACGTAGACTTGAAGAAAATGGACGCCCTCATTTTCTCTCTTAGCACCTTGTATAAGCTTAGCAGATCTGAATGGTGCCTCTACCAATCTGTACCATGCATTTTTACAGGCAGGATATCTGAAGATGGCGGATTTTATCTTGTAACTGTGATGATGCAGACTAAAAGATTATTCAGGCTGATCTAGTAATCTGTTAAAGAACTTAATGGTTTTTTCAGACAAGAAGGAAACAGGTGTTCAAAGATGTTTTTCTCCTTTTAAATGCAGTTTGTTTCTCACCCACAGTTGGTCACATTTTTTTTAGTTATAAAACCCATCTGCTCATGCCCATTTTTTGCCTTTTCTCTCTCCACATGGGCACAAAGTTTGCCTTCTTTGATTTTTACTACTTGTCATGTTACTTGAATTAGTTGGGGGGGGGGGGTCTCTGAATGCTGGTATTTATGTGGTATTTTTTGGTTCCAGCTATGCATCTTAGGCAGTGGTCTATCTATATTTGTAGCTTAAAAGACAAAGGAAAGCCAAAATACATAATGCATCCCTGACAGAGAACCTCCCTCTTAAAACCCACCATCTGCATGCAGTTTCCAGTGCTTTATAGTCTTTTCTGGCAGTAGCTGTCAAAAAGCAGGCAAAGTAATGGCAGTGGGAATGAAAGCCAGCATATCAGGATGCATGAAATCCTTTACCCCAGGAGCACTGGAAGTTCATCTGGTCCTGATATCAACTGTGTTCCTGATTTGCAATTACCTCCACCAAGCTGGTGAAAGAATGTCAAGAAACCTGTCATGGTGGCTTCCCAGTACAGCAACATTTGTATGGACAAATAGTGCAGTGATGGGAATTGCAGATGGTGAGTTTGTTTGGGGTTGGGGTCAGTATTGTGTATAGATGGCATTCTTTGTCCTTTAATATTTGCTTGTTTTGCTTCTTAGCTTTAGCCCTTAATATTCCAAAATATGCAGGATTTACAAGGGATGCTTGTCTAAAAAGAACTTATTATGATGAAGACCGTGATTTTCTAAGATTTCTAAATTTTTTGATCTGTGCTTTTATGTATAACTTTTTGTTTTGCAGCTTCCCAGTTTGGTAGATATCAGCCATATACCTGGTAATCCAGTAACTAGCCTGAATCAGAGACTGGCCAGTTGGTAGGAGAGGACCAGAAAATTACATATACTGTATACAGCTATATACAGTAGAACAATGTTTTGCTTGCCAGGGCCCTGCATCAAACAGGCATGAAATCCAGAAAAAAAACCAAAGCTTGCTGGAAAAAAAGTCAGTTTCAGGAAAACTGTACTGTATTGTTAAAAAAAAATGGAAGAACTATGCTTTTTGGCTGCTGAAGTCACTTACCCTAGGAACCAATTTACATTCTATAAAGAAGCAGAATAGAAAGGCAAATGTAAAAAAAAAAAAACTACAGAAAATGCAAAACAAAGGCAGATTTATTTTAAAGCGTCCTGTCAACCAGACATAAAAAGCTATATAATGAAAGTCCTTTTCAGATTAAACATTAAATCAAAATTCCTTGTTTTATTAAAGCATTCATAGCTGCTGTAAACTCATTTAAAAATACCTGCTGTCAATCAAATATTGCCTGCCCAGTCCTCTATGCCTAGGGGCAGGCAATTACTTTCACTTTCCATTCAGCACTTAGCAGATGGCACTGCACTCCCCACATTCCCCCCTCTCTCTACCATTTAATTGTGTATTCAGTACATGGGGATAGACATCAGGTGCCCCATTCTGGTGCACAAACAAGATTTTTGCATGATAAAAAAGCTTGCCTTGATAAGTGTCCACAAAATGGCTGCTGCCTCTTTGAATTAATTTTGAATTTGACTTAAAGAAACAAGATTCAAATAATTTAAATGGTGCAATTAAAGTTTATTTTGCTTGACTAACTTGATAAAATAGGATTTGGAATATTTTTTTTTCAGGTGACAGGTCCACTTTAAATATCAGCATCTAGATCGTTCTGTAATTCTGTTACCTTCACTTTAAAGAGAACTTTCACATCCAAACTGCAATGAATGCTTAGTACATTATTTCACAATTATGTTTTGATGGTTTTATAAAAATGGTTTAATAGTCTGCTCCCCCATCCTAACCATTTTTCCTGGTCAGTCTCTGACTTTTTTAAATCAGTCTGGTGAAGGAGCCCTAGTAAATAATTTCCACTATAAAATATTCTAACAAAAACATGCAATAACCAGCTGTTTTAGTTTTAATCCTAAGAAAAGTTTCCCCTTTAAAAATATTCCTCACCTGGCCCATTCACTCTTGAAATATATTTAAGGGACAAGCCAGAACATCCACAAAAATGTAAAAAGAAAAAAAAATTGAAACATTTGCCTGTTGAGCCATCAATGGCATCCAAAGAAGTGAACTACGGCAAGGAGCTAAACAACATGGCAGTGCATTCAGGCTGGCAGCAGGCACAGTAAGCATGAACATAATTATCAGAGGAGACATATTGTTTACTATTAACCACTTTGCATAGTTTTTCTAACCTGATGGGCTTTCTAGCACTTAATTTGAGTATTCTGCATGCTTCAGATGCACTTTTATTGCATATTCCCCTTCCTGTCATGGTAATATACTATTTAAAGGGGTTGTTCACCTTTGGGACAATAAAGCTAGTTTAAAAGCCCATGTCATAAAAAAACGTTTTTGTCATTTATCTTTATTACCTAAAATGTTTGATTTCAGAGATACATACCATAGAAGCTATGGATCATCTCTGCCAAATCTCTCTGTTCTCTTCTGTGTTTGCGGATCGCTGACGCACTGTGGGGGAAAAAAAAAAAAAAAACAGGTTGCCATATAAGGAAGTTGACTCTGTACACAGCATGTTAGCTCTCTCTCCTGCTTCATTTGCATATCTTCAATTCCATTGGCTGGCAAGATTCAGCCAATCGGATCAACAATATGCAAATGAAGCAGGAGAGAGAGATAGCAGCTCTGTGCAGGTTCCATCCTCAACTTCCTTATATGGCAACCTGTCGTTTTTACACAGAGCCTGTCCCACAATCTTGGATTCATAGAACTGATAGATTTTGCAGAGATGATCCGCTTCTATGGCATGTATCTATGAAATCAATCATTTTAAGTAATAAAGATACATTACAAAAACGTTTATGACATGCGCTTTTAAACTAGTTTTATTGTCCCAAAGGTGAACAACCTCTTTAAGTAAAGCTTCACTCGAGTGTGTAAAGAGTATAAAATATATTTCTGCAGGAAAAGAACAAATGTATTGCCTTACATTATGTCTGCATAGTTTCCACATTGTTTTATTCATATGCTAGGATGGCTGCTGCCCATGGTGCTGAACTACACACATAATCCTCCCTGCAACCTTAGCAACACTTTGAACACCTCCTGTAAAACAAGTTACGTCTGCTCGTTATGGCTACAGCTGTAATACCTGGCTTTATATTTTTTGGTTATTTATTTTCTTTTTGTGCAATCAATTTGGACTCGGTGCCTTCAACTGTATAATACAGATTTCATATCATCAGATTTAAACTTACACATGCTTTAACCATACCTCACAGTTGTCCCTGTTTAAGTGGGACAAGCTTGATGTTGGGATGAGCGGATGTTTGGTCAAAATTAGGCAGGACCTAAATGATTCCAAGGAAGGCTGCAACAATGTTGTGCTGAAGTGACTATAAATAAGTGAGTTTTAGTAGAAACTGGAAGTAGTACTTTTTTTTTTTTTTTGTATGGCCCCTTCTAATGCAGAATTGAATCCCACATCTCTTGCTGTGGGGTATTCAGACAGCATGACACATTGTATTAGCCAATGACCTTAAATATTTATGTTTGTCTATAATCAAATATGGATGTAACCATTGGAAGTTGGAATGTTTTTGTCGCACTCTGTAAAAAAGCCCTGAATGGTCTGTTCTGTAAGGATTTGATCTGAAATAATACTCCGTTCTTCTGTATATCGGAGTGTGTGTGCAACTAGGCAAAGGTCCGTTAAAATTAGGGATGCATCTAATCCAGGATTCGGCTGAACCAAATCCTATATGCAAATTGGGGCGGGGTGGGAAAATCACAACTTTTTGTCACAAAAAAATTGTTTCCTGTGACTAATTTACAAATTAGGATTCAGTTCAGTATTCGGACGATTCTTTTCATCCCTACTTGAAATACTCACAAATAGTGAGTTACCTTTGTCAACGCTACGGTGGTGCCTGTGCTTATTGGATTCAAAGGAAGCGATTTCTCCTGAGTGCCTCAGATATATATCACTGCCAAGTACACTTGTGGTATGATATCCATTAAAGTGACCTGAAATTGAATTCAGTTGAGTAGGGATTTGTTGTATATTTCTGCACATTTTACATGGTTCTGTGACAGACCAAATGCTGGGGATAATGCAAAGATTTAGATATTTTTTTAATTATTCAAAAATCCTGAGGTAATTGCAGTCTGTGAACAGAGATGTAAGGTAGATTATGCTTCATTTTCACCCTTCCTAAATACTGTTCATATTGGGTTTGGTTTAGGTGAAACCTACATTGTGGGATGCTACGCAGCACAGGCATTTTTTTCATGTCTTGTAAAGTGTATATGCAGCATAACGGTGCTAAGAATGATAGTTTACAATGATCCCAGAAGGTGAGCTACAGCATATTGTAAAACTAGACATATTTAATCGGTGCCTAGGTTTGGTTTCAACTATTGCGCTGTTGGCACTGAGCTTATATGGGGTTTCCTCCCATATAAACCACACAACTTAAATGAAAACTAAAGCTGAACTAAAGAAGTAAGCCAGAAATGTTCTACATTATGTTTTGGTCTTCAGTTATATAAGAAAAAATGCCCCTATATGTTATGGTTTAAGTTATCTATTGGTGCTTGCAACGTGAATCTGACTTGGGTCAGTGAAATACAACTACAATTATTAAATTCAAGACTACCACATTGGTAGCAACCCATTCGACACAGAATTACTGATATAGCTTGAGTAAAGTGACAAAAAACATCAATGTGTTTTTTGTCACTTTACTCAAGCTATATCAGTAATTCTGTGTCGAATGGGTTGCTACCAATGTGGTAGTCTTGAATTTAATAATTGTTTTGGTCTTCTGTACCAGGCCCAGGCAACCACAGCCCTTTAGCAGTAAAGATCTGTTTTTCCAAAGATGTCCCAGTAGCTCCCCATCTTCTTTTTTTCTGATTCTCTGCTCATGCTCTGTGCTGTTGTCACTTACTGAGCTTAGGGACCCACTCACAATATACAGTACACATATAATAGAAATGTCACAATATACAGTACACATAGAATAGAAATATCACAGTATAAGGCTGATTAGTCATTAATACAGATAATTACTATATGGCAACACACAAACGAGTACAGTTAGAATTTTTAATCAGTCCTGTAGCATCAGCTTATATTGGACAAATCTCTTCCTGCTTGATAATTTGCAACAACCCCTAAGCTTAGCTTCTCAACAGGTCCACTCAGAGTCCACTGAGCATGTGAGTGTCACAGACACTTTCCAAGATGGTTTGAAGTCCTGGATCATCAACTTTAGGCTGATAAAAGATGACATTTCAAGTCATATGAATTTTTAGGGTTTAGGCCCAAAAGTGAAGCAATATTTGTTACATTTAACTCCTTACAACATTTAGGGGCAGATTTACGAAGGGTCTAATTCGAGAACCCTCTAATTCGACCATCGAATTTTTACTGAATTTAAATGCTTCGAATTCTAAGGATTTTACTGCAGTTTGAATATTTGAACGATCGATAGAAAAGATTTGATTGAACAATTTTAACCATTCAATCTAATTTTTTTTTTTCGATCTATAAATGCTAAAAAAACCCAAAAAACCCTATGTGAGCTTCCCATAAGGTTTGATAGCAATTCGGTAGGTTTAATCTGGCGAACTAGGCAGCCAAATAAAAATTTAAAGGGCAAGTAATTTGACTGACTATTCAAATAGAATTTTATTCGATCGAATTTTAAAAATTCGATGGCCGAAGGGGTCTTCAAAAATATCGAGAATTTCGAATCATTCATGTGAATTTCGTAAGTCTGCCCTTTAGAATCGGTTCCCAATAGATTTACTTCCCACCAATTTCAAAAATATTCTGTTTATTTCTCACTTTATAGAAAACTAATGTGCTATGTCAAACATATAAATGAGCGATCGATAATTAATATATTGGGCTTCAACAATTTAAGATGGTGGCCCTGAATTGCAGACTTAGCGCTGCTTTGGTATTTAATGGCAGAATGTTTCTAGTGTCAATCATGAAGAATGCCTAAATGAATGAATAATAATAAATAAGGCTCCCCCACATCATTTATAAATATGATGACTTGGACACCTCTTACATGAACTGGATTGTGGTCTTGTACCTTGATGATGTGAGAAAGATGGCAACTGATGAATTTTATGAGGGTTTTTATCCCAGTGTGTGCTAGGACTAGACTGCACGAGCACCTGTAGTGGTGAAGTGGACAGTATTACCAACTGCTATGAAAGGTTTACTGTCACAATATACTTAGCACTTGCTTAAAGGGGATCTAAAGTCAAAAAACATAGCCGGTACTGCTCATAATCCTAAAAAGAAGCATATTTGTAGTGTACTTAAATGAGAAATTTTGTACTGTTTCTATAAGATAAATCTGTGCAGCAGATTTCAGTAATCCTCTCCTCTGCTTGCAGAAGCTGGAAAAAGGATGCTTCTCACTGAGATTAGTGTTAACAATAAATAAGCAAATGAAACAACCCAGAGCTTCCCTGCCCTTTGGAATGCAGACAACAGCAGCAGTACCTGATAGTCTTCTTACTACTCTCGCTGGCTGGCCAGGAAAGGTCCTGAATGCAGCTTCAGCCAGCAGCTGAGAAGAACCGTGAAATCGGCTGCACAGAATAGGTTATTTTAAAGAAACAGTAAAAAAATCTAACTTTAGTACATTGCAAATCTGTTTTTTTTTTTTTTAGGTTTATGAACAGTACCAGCTATTTTTTTTTTTTACTTTAGATTCCCTTTAACATGCAAGCAAATGACCAAACTGTACCAAATATAGCAATTGTTGATGAACAACTCTATATCAATTAGCAATCACAAGCACCATTAACACACAATGTTGGACAGCCTGAATTTTCAAGTGCATCAAAAGAAATCAAGAGACACACCGAGCAACTAAACAATGTTACTTCATTTTATTAACTATTTAGCTACAGACTGAAATCAGTAGGGAAGCCACATTGGGTTTTGGGTTCAAAGCAAGGTTCTATGATGTAATAATAAGTGCTCTGTTTTGCATAGCATATGGACATCCGATCTATCGTGTTTGTTGTGAAGGATTTCTTCTCATGCTAATAATTCAAGATGCTGCGAATACTGAAAAAAAGATGTTACCATTATACTATTAAGATCACCTGAAAATTTACGCCTAATGAATGCATTTAAATTACTTTGCAATCAGTGAAGCCTTTCTAGCTGGACTTTTTAGAAGTGTCCATGAATTTTCAAATGGTCTGATAAACAAATGGATAAAGGAGAACGAAACCCCCTCTTTAAGAAAAGCCCCATCTACTAGCCTTGCTATTCCCCTTCCCTGCTTCCTCTTCATACTATATGGGGAGGAAGCAGGGAGTGGGGACTATCTGGGGGGGTTGGTTCTTAAGTGATTCACAAATGAATCCAAGTTTGTTCAGGCTATAATCTAGGGCAGGGGTCCCCAACCTTTTGAACCAGTGAGCAACATTCAAAAGTAAAAGGAGTTGGGGAGCAACGCTAGCATGAAAAATGTTCTTGGGGTGCTCAATAAGTGCTGTGATTGGCAATTTAGTAGCCGCCTATGTGGATTGTCAACCTACATTGAGGCTCTGCTTGGCAGTACACCTGGTTTTTATCCAACCAAAACTAGCCTCCAAGCCTAGAATTAAAAAATAAGCTCCTGCTTTGAGGACACTGAGAGCAACATCCAAGGGGTTGGAGAGCAACATGTTGCTCACGAGCCATTGGCTGGGGATCACTGATCTAGGGTAAAGAACTTAACTAATAGATATAATCATTTATGCAATTCTTGAACTGCTAATTGAACAATAATTGATATCATTTATGCAATTCTTGAACTGCTTCCTCTACCCCTCTGCTAGCAAGACTATTTACTTCCTTGTGGCAAAGTGGAATATCAGCAGGTCTTAACTGGGAATCGAAATAGGCCCTGGCGTTTCAGATACAGAGGCCAAATAGTCCCCCTGCTGTCTATGACAACTTACAGCAGCCCCTTTGGCATTTGCCTGAACCCACAGTCTGGGCCTGAATGAGAGAAGCAGGGACAATTGGCAGACGGTGCAAGGAATGGGCAGGATTCTTCTGAATGCTTTGCCAGTGGCTAGCATCCCCATGGTTCTGTGGGAACATACGTGATGACTCTGCATTCCTTAGGAAACTAAGAGCAACTTTACACCATGTATGTTTCCCCAGTGGAAAATTGCATGTTAGCTGCTGTGAAAGCATTCAGTGGAAATTAGTTGCCCGTGTTAGAGAAGCTTACATAAATTCCCCTCTCTTTTTAAACATATTCTATTATTTCTGAGGGGAGACCGTAAGGTTGATTTAAGAAAAAAAAATCCCAAAAAAGAATGATCTGTGCATTATACTAGAATAATCAAAATATGGATTTTTTTTGAATTGCTGAACAAGGATCTACATATAGCACCTTGCATAAGTATTAACAAGTATTTTTAGAGAACCAACATATTGCGTATTCACTCCTTTGGATTTTTCCCCCATATTGTATTGTGTTACAATCTAAAATGGAAATGATATTCATTGGAATCTTCACCATTTGATTTACACATACGATAATTGCAAAAGCAATTAGGAAAATTGATTTTAATGAACATAGTCTAGGCAAATGTAGCAAATCCTTATCCAGCCTTGCTTTCTCCATTAAAACCAAGTCTATAGTGTGGTTCTGCAAACATGTTCAACCAAATAACTCGCCTAGTTGCCATAAAAGTAGAATGCTTGCCTTGGACAAAACAATTATAGTTGCATCCCTCAAGCCCAATTATACTGAATTATTGTGGTTTTCATAATTGTTACACCATCATTATAGTATTGATAGGAACAATGAACACAGACTGATGAACACCTACACAGAATGAGTGAAATAATGTAAAGATAGAGACAAAAACGGGAACACAATATACATATGACAAAGTTCTCACCGCCAAAGGCAGTTCCCTTCCAAACCCTCCCTGTGACAAGTTGAAAAGGGCGAGTAGCAATCTCCTGGCCAGACACTGCAACTCCAACTATAACGCTTGTACCCCAGCTTTTGTGACATGCTTCCAATGCTGATCTCTGGTCACAGGTAAAAACATTAACACAAAGCACAAGTCATTTTAATTCAGCCATGAATCATGCATGAAGATTACAGCCCACAGTACTATTTTACTACAAACTAAAGCATGAACATACACTAATAGCAATCGTTTGTACATTAATAGATGACGTATCAGTTTGCCACCTTCATTGAAACTGCTAACGAAGTAGGATTTCAGAAATAAATATTGAACACAATTACCATAACACAGACGTTGCCAATACACTCAAAGGAATAGTCCGCTCCCTCATCAGTCATTTCAATCAGCACATCCTGAATAGGTTTGTTGAAGTCCATTGGGGTGAAGCATTCCGTAGCTCCAAACTCTGTTTTGCAAACTTGTCCTTGTTCAGGTCAATGCCAATGATGCGAGAAGCTCCGGCTACTTTACAGCCCATAATGACTGCAAGGCCAACCCCATCCAAGCCAAAGACAGCACATGTAGAGCCAGGTTCAACCTGATGAACAGAAAGAGTTATTTCTAGTTTTAAACCATATGTTAAAAAAATTGCAATGAAAAACATGTTCAGTTTTATTTTAGGATTCACAGGGAAGCTTAAAAAAAAAAAAAAATTAGATTACCTGACTCCACAAATATCTCATTTATGAAAATTAAATAAAATGGTCCAATTGCAAGCAATTCAAAATTAGCTTTTCATCAGTGTACCACATGATTGGAGCTAATTTGCTCACAATTACTAAATATGATAATGTATATAAACATAAAATAAGCTTAAATAAACAGTATTAAGGGCAACGACAGATGAGACATTTAGAGACCCATTTATAATCGGTCGAATTCATGAGAGTTTTCTTTTAACTCTAAAAAATTCGATTATACTCGAAATTTGACTGGGAGGTTATTTAAGAAAAAGATTGAATATCTAACTCGAAGGAAGAGAGCAAGTATCAGCGAATGCACAGTTAGAGCAATCTTCTGTTTCGAAACAACTGTGCATTGGCTGAAATTGACTAAATAAAGATCTGAACATTACCGAAGAAAAGAAAATGGCGCCCGTGAACTCAGACGCCCTCAATCTGCACCAAGGGGTAATCAAAGAGTTAGGGGCATTTACCAGGGGTGACAGCTGGGCTGGGGGGAAACAGGGAGAAGGGTCTATGTAGGAGGGTATAGGTTTTTTTAATTAAAGGAGAAGGAAAGCTACGGAGGCATTTTATTGCCAATAGATTAGCTGCAATAGTGCAAGCTAGAATGCAATATTTATTCTGTAGAATGTTTTACCATCCCAGAGTAAAAAGATCTAGAAGCTCTCTGTTTGTTTAGGATAGCAACTACAGTATTCACTTGGTGTGACATCACTTCCTGCCTGAGGCTCTCCCTGCTCACTTATAGCTCTGGGCTCAGATTACAGCAGGAAGGGGAGGAGGGAGAGGAGGAAACTGAGCATGCTCATACCCAGGGCAATGAGATTTAAGCTGAAGGCAGGAAGTCTGATACAGAAGCCCATGTGTACACAATTGAAGGAAATAAATGCTGTGTTTCTTTTGACAGAGGTGTTCTGCTTCGCGTTATTGAGCAGTTGTATAACACTAGTCAGACAGTCTAACAATAAGTAATCCAGTATTAAGACACGTGAGACCTTGAGTCTGTAAGGATCTTTGTTGAATTACACTTTACTGTAAAACTGCAACATAAACAAATACAGAATGCACAAATCAGTACACATAACATCACACAGCAGCACCTTAAGCACTATATATCCATAGGTTAAAGTACTTACGGACAATTCCACCATTTAGTCCTGAAATAGTAAGAGC
Source organism: Xenopus borealis (assembly GCA_024363595.1). NCBI lineage: Eukaryota > Metazoa > Chordata > Amphibia > Anura > Pipidae > Xenopus > Xenopus borealis. The sequence goes on along the minus strand of CM044431.1, from coordinate 78,180,293 downwards.
TTTTGCCATATGCTGTTCTTCAGCTAAAGGCTTCTCACAAAATGGAAGACAGGAAGTTCCCAGTTCAAAGGTTGAGATCCTCCCATGAAATTACACCATCCTGTAACCCTGATCTGACTAAACATTATTGCTCACTACTACCACTAGGTGTCAGCATAACATCACATTTTAGCTTACAGAATGCCCATATTAGTAGATGTGGGCAGAACAAGAGGACTCAGAGCAGCACTACTTTGAGGGTTTACTGGTATATTTAGGTGGACCTTTCGGATTAGGTTTACTTAGTTTTAACCTTTCCTTCTCCTTTAATGGTTTAGTTCTCCTTTAAGGTAGCGAGTAGTGGAATTCAAATTATTCCCATGGTATATGTTTGATAGATCTCGAAATTCAAATTAAAATCGAGTTTGGATAATTCACAATTCAAATTTGAGAGTTTTGACCATAAATATTCCAAAGTTCAAATTTCCAGTTCGACCTTAATACATCTGCCCCTTAGTCACCAGAGATTACTTATGGTTACAGTGGGTGATTAAATGCCCCTTGGTGCTTCTCTACCTGCCAACATGGGGATTGCCACTGGGTAAACATATGTGGCATGGCTACTGCCTGAATTAGTCCAAATTTCTTCTCCTTCCATCTGGAATATTTGTCACTGGTGATTGCCTGAAGTTTCCCTTTGAGGAAACTTCAATCTACTTCGGAAAGTAACCATGTCACATATGGTTCCACCTAAAAGGGCTATTATACCATTTTCCTAGCTGACAACCTGGATTTCCATAGGGTACTAAATCCAACTATCTGCCTTTTAGGGGTAATAGAGGAAATCATATCTGCTAAATATCCTCGACTTTGCTATCGCACCTTACTTTTTTACGCAAAAAAAAATCATAGCACTCCACTGGATGGGCAATTCTCCACCCTCTCTTAAAACTTGGATACAGCTGGTGAACAAAGTAGTACCCCTCTATAAACTGACATTTGAAGTCAGAGGAGCGCCAACTAAATTTGACAAAATTTGGGGCCCATGGAGCGAGATCGACTTGAACCCCGCATAGAGCGACCATGCCAGAGATCCCCCCCTAATCTGATACAGAGGCAGTTTGTTCGCCCGACGAACCCTGGAAATCCAACTAAGCCACTCCATAGCAGAGTAGTAGTGTATTTGAAGTGTCCTCCTGTATCTTACAAAGGGATTGCTTTGTAACTAGTACAAAATTCCATGTGTTTGCAAACTGTAACTTCAAAAATATACCTTTTCTTTTTTAGAAGTATTTAAAGTTTAAGGGCAGAGACACATGGGCAGATTGGGGATATTCGTCGCCACGAAGAAGAGCCAATTTGTCGCCGGGCAACTAATCTCCCCGAATCTGCAAATGTGCCTCTGCCCTAAAGGGAGCATAAGTCTCTTGACAAGTTTTGTTCCATTTTTTTCTGCAGTGCAAATTTCTACTATGCACTTTATCATGGTCAGAGAGTGTTAATGGGCTTCAGTTACCTTTATGTGGAAAGCTTGAGGCCACAACTACAAAATGTACTGAAAGAACATCTAAAAGACCAGAACCAATCTCAGTCATATGTTTTTAAAATAATATACATGTAACAGAAACCTAGAAATCGGTTACCTTTGCTGTGTTAATCACAGCTCCATAACCAGTTGAGATTCCACAGCCCAGCAAGCAGATTTTGTCCAGAGGGGCAGAGTCCTCTATTTTAGCAACAGAGACATCAGCTACAACGGTGTATTCAGAGAAAGTGCTGGTGCCCATGAAGTGGAAAATCTGTTGTCCTTTGCATGTGAACCTACTGGTACCATCAGGCATAAACCCTTTGCCTTGAGTAATCCTGAAGCAGAAGTTTATAGTGATACTGTTTATAAGTGATATGTCTATTGTGAAATAATGTAAAGCAGAGCTACCAAGCTTATGTTAAATATCAGTGCTGCGAAATATGTTGGCACTCAATAAATACATGTTAATAATATATGAGCCAATGAAAGTAGTCAACCCATTAGATTTGGCAAATTATTTTCTTAGTTGCGTCTTTGCTAAACCCCATATAATCCATAAAAATGTGTATGTATGTGTGTGTTAGTGTATAATGTGTGTGTGACACTCCAAAGAGGTAGGCAGAAGAGGTTGGAGGGTCATCTGGTTGATTGCATGCTGTCCTAGGAAGGGAAGACAACAGTAGGTGTGATTTACATGTGTATGCTGTCGTCCATGGCCCCTTGGAACAATACTCCCCAGGGACCACACATTCACCACCTCTGCTCCTTGTCTAGTGGTGAGGGATCCAAGGAGCAGATTTAAAGCTGGGCTGGAAGTGCCTTAGATTGTAAAATCAACTGTGGCACTTCAGTCGACAGATCATAGGGCCCAAGAATTGTCACACTAAAAAGGGTTGTTGTGTGTGTGTGTTTTTTAAGGTAAGTGCAGATACATTTAATAACTTCCTTTTTTCTATCTATTGCACCTGTAACAGCAACAGGTGTTAAATGACACATATGGAGAGTCCTGCAGGTGGTCTGTCACACTAGCAATCCCCAGTTTTGCAAGTGGGTGATAAACTATTTGCTTCCCCAAATAGATAATAATAGCCAGAAATACAGATAATTTGATATAAAATGTATAATGTGGTCTATTTAATTATGCAAAAGGTTTACACGCTACATAAATGAGAATCATATTATATTATAAGGCTATTTGAACCCTAGCAAACAGATTGCTGACATTGCAAACTGGAGAGCTGCTGAATAAAAAGCTTAAAGGGGTTGTTCACCTTTGAGTTAAATTTTAGCATGATGTAGAGAGGGATATTCTGAGACAATTTGTAATTGGTTTTCATTTTTTATTATTTGTGGTTTTTAAGTTATTTAGCTTTTTATTTAGCAGCTTTCCAGTTTGCAGTGTCAGCAATCTGGTTGCTAGGGTCCAATTTAACCTAGCAACCATGCATTGATTTGAATGAGAATATGGAATATTAATATGATAGGGTCAGGAAATAAAGATGAATAATAAAAAGTAGCAATAACAATAAATGTGCAGCTTCAGAGTGGATTTCTTTTTTGAGGGTGTCAGTGACCCCCTTTTGAAAGCTAGAAAGATTCAGGAGAAGAAGACAAATAATTCATAAACTATAAAAAATAAATAATGAAGACCAATTGAAAGGTTGCTTAGAATTGGTCATTCTATAAAATACTAAAAGTTAACCTGAAGGAGAACCACCCCTTTAATAATGCCTAATGACTTTTAAAATCGCGCCGCTGCATGTGAACAAGCGCAGGCGACTTTACGCCTAGCAAGTGAGCAGCACTGACTAGCTATTAGGGGAGATTCGGGGGAGATCCGTCGCGGCGAGAAGTTGCCAGGCGACAGATCTCCCCCGAATCTCCCCGTCTGGCCTTGCCCTTAGCAGTGGACAGTGGGCAACAACAAAAATGTCAAAAGAAGTTATGGAATCAATGTTAATTTGTTGTTTCCAGCTATTCATTATTTTTCACGAGTTTAGTGTTAGGACCCTTCTTTTTTTTTGTGTGTATCTAATGAGGCAAAATATTGGCTTTTTATTCAACATGACAATGTTGCTATGGTCAAATGCAAGAGGTCCTCTGCACTCAACCCATTATCAATATATTTAAGACATTGAGACATTCTGTGCATACAGCTACTAAAAAATGCCTTACCCTTTAAACAACAGGGATTGTTTGTCCATATATTGCAATATATTTAAGCTGGCCAACTACGTCAGTCATCCCATATCTGGCCAGTCCTACTCTCAATTTTCATCTGATTCACTAAGAATTCCATTACTTCATTAAACATTTTACAAAGGGACTAAGTTTTACCTGCAACTTACTTGCTGCTTTCAAAGTAAAACTCCCAATCATGGATGCCCTTTTATTAGACACCAGTGGGATCACCTGACTATAGCTGGGAAGGGTGGGGGCTACAACAGAGAGCTGGAACACGACATGTTTCGAGCTGTGCTCTTTCTCAACTCCCACTTGAGAAAGAGCACAGCTCGAAACATGTCGTGTTCAGAATAAAGCACTTGAAAGTTGCAGCGAAAAGATCTGCGTTTACCTTTCATTCTTATATACTTTACTTGCGGTTTTAAAAATTAGTGGTGAGCACAACTTTTTCTTGAATGTTGCTATGGTGCCATTAAACTGAAAATATTCATAACATATCTTTAAATAATGATGCAAACCAAAAGTAAGTTGAGTACTTATTATGAAAACGGTGAAAATTTGAAATATTTTTAGCTATGAGCAAATTTTTTTCGGCGAGCATTTCAGCTAATTTTCAGCAAAGTGAAACGGGTCAGATCTCATATAAGTAATTCTAAAAAAAAAAACGTTTCACTACTCATGCGAGCAGCTTCTTCAGTTCAACTGACTGGTATGGGAAGTTCTCGGTAGGGATGCACCTTGTCCAAGATTCGGTTCAGGATTCGGCCAGATTTTCAGCAGGATTCGGCCAAATCCTTCTGCCTGGCTGAACCGAATCTGCATATGCAAATTAGGGCCTTGGAGGGAAATCACGTGACTTTTTGGCACAATACAAGGAAGTAAAAACGTTTTCCCCTTCCCACCCCTAATTTGCATATGCAGATCCGGTTCGGCCAGGCAGAAGGGTTAGGGTTCCGGTTCGGTATTGGTCCAAATCTCTTGGGAATGATTCGGTGGTTCGGCCGAATCCAAAATAATGGATTTAGTGCATCCCTAGTTCTCGGCATATAAACTCTTCCACTAATCCAATCACAATGGCACATTGTAACTCTTCAAAGAGGGGGACATCTGAAGTGTTTTGATTCTAAGTAGTTACTGTGATAGGATTACCAATGTGTCATGCAACTCCTAAACACAGGTGTTACTTGTCAGATACAACCATTACTAATTATTTTACCTTAATGCGAACTTCATGAGCTTTTGGGGGAGCCACTTCAACTTCCTCAATTGAGAGGGGTTCCCCTGCCTCCCATGCTACGGCAGCTTTACATTTAATGGCCTAAAAGATGATACAAATGAAGAGAAGTTTATTTTTTTAAGGTTTTTATTTTGAGTTTTACAAAACAAAAAAAAAGAAAGAACGTTAATAGTTACCAGTTTTGTTACACAAGTTGCTTCTTAAGATGCATACTTCTTGCAGAATTAATAGAAACTCTACTGTGTGTCTGGTAGGGATGGCGCGAACTGTTCGCCGGCAAACTTGTTCGCGCGAACATCGGGTGTTCGCGCTCGCTGGAAGTTCGCGAACGTCGCGCGACGTTCGCCAATTTGGGTTCGCCTTAGTTGGCGCTTTTATTTTGCCATTTCTCCCCCAGACCAGCAGATACATGGCAGCCAATCAGTAAGCTCTCCCTCCTGGACCACCCCCACACCCCCTGGACCACTCCCCTTCCCTATAAAAACCGAAGCCCTGCAGCGTTTTTTCACTCTGCCTGTGTGTGCTGAAGAGATAGTGTAGGGAGAGAGCTGCCTGTTAGTGATTTCAGGGACAGTGGATAGTAAGTTTGCTGGCTAGTAATCTACTGTACTTCAAACAACTGCCATCTAGCTGTGTGAGCTTGTTCACATTCTGTCTAAATATCCATAATATTACAGTCTCCAGAAAAAGCACCTGAGTGACTTTTTTCAAGCAGCCATAATATATTTTACGTAATCCGTATCCACCGCTGTAGTAGTGTATACGTTGACCTTGTAGCCATTATTTGCCCTGTAGGCATTTTTTGCCCAGTGTGTTCTTCAAACAACTGCCATCTAGCTGTGTGAGCTTGTTCACATTCTGTCTAAATATCAATAATATTACAGTGTCCACAACCACCTGAGTGACTTTTTTCCCTTTACCGCACAAAAGGCAGCGCTGTGTCAACAATGGATTTTTCAGATACATTTTTGCCCTTGATCCCCCTCTGGCATGCCACTGTTCAGGTCGTTGCACCCTTTAAACAACTTTAAAATCATTTTTCTGGCCAGAAATATCTTTTTTAGCTGTTAAAGTTCGCCTTCCCATTGAAGTCTATGGGGTTCGCGAACCGTTCGCGAACCGTTCGCAAATTTCCGGAAGTTCGCGAACATGTTCGCAAACTTTTTTTCGGCGGTTCGCGCCATCCCTAGTGTCTGGGATAAAGGTGACTGAGGAAGTTTTACAACTATCATAGTATGTTTATTGGAGCATAACAGCACTGTGCAATCATGACAATTTCATTTCTTAAGAAAAAAATTGCAATACAGGGGATTTGCCAAATTCCATTATATTATACAATCAGAAAAACATTTACAAGACCATATACCAGGTAGAATTATTGAAATCAAGTAAATCATCCATTTCAGCTGGAACTTTGGGAGTTACCCCCACCCAGTCAGGTGGATTGCCTCCCTCTATATTGTTGGAAAGCCCTGCCCCTTTAGGCCAGGGCCACATGGGGGCGGATTTATACTATGCAAGGCCCCTATGCTACACATTCCACAGGGACCCTTTCGAAGCTACAAGTTTAAAAATATCCCAATTACAACATGGAGCACAGCACCTTGCCGGGCCCAGCATCATCCGCAGGCCTGCAGCCCAGCTAACAAAAAAATATGGATGCACCGAATCCAGGATTCGGTTCGGGATTCAGCCAGGATTCTGCCTTTTCAGCAAGATTCGGATTCGACCGAATCCTTCTGCCTGGTCTAACCGAATCTGAATTTGTAAAGGCAAAAATGCAAAAGGCACAAAATAAGTAAAAAATATTTTCCCCTTCCCACCCTTAATTAGCGTATGCAAATTAGGGTTCAGATTTGGTTCGGTATTCGGCTGAATCCTTCGGGAAGGATTCGGGGGTTCGGCCGAATCCAAAATAGTGGATTCGGTGCATCCCTAAAAAAAATTCTTAATAAAGGAGAACTAAACCCCCCTTTAGCCAAAAATCCCCATTGGCCCCCCCTCCCTCATCCCTGCACATTGTTACCACTGAATTGTGTCTCCTCTTGAAATACTGACCGCACATGCAGAGTCAGTGCAACGGCGCTCAACGGTGCCATTGTTGGTGCTTCAGTATTCTTCGTAAAGTGAGCATTGTATTGGCGCATGTGCAGTTGGATCAGTCTTCCAGTTCGTCACAACTGCACAAGTGCCGAAAGTAACGTCAATTGACAAAGGGAAGGAAGACCTGAAGAATACCGAAGTGCCAGAAGATGGCGCCTGTGAAGGACCTCAAAGCCGGATGTGAGTGTTTCTGCAATCTCTTTACTACAGATATTTAGTGTTTTGCAACAGCGAGTGATATTTTAACATCTACTGCGGATGAGCTAATACAATCTGTTCTTTTATACAATGTAGCTAACGGGGCTATTTGCTATGCTAATAAATTAAAATATGAATTTCCTATAGTGCTATAGAGGTGCCAACAGATAGGGGTCACCGAGTGTCATGGAGAGACAAAAGTAACGGAAAGGTTGCACTAATTGTAGTGGGAAAATTAAAGGAGTGGTTTGCCTTTAAATTCTCTTTTAGTATGTTATAGAATGACCAATTCTAAGGGACTTTTCAGCTGGTCTTGAGAAGTTACTTTATATATATTTTTTTATTTATTTGCTGCCTTTTGACTCTTTCCATCTTTCAAATAGGACTGGGGTCACGGACCCCAGCTAAAACAATGCTCTGTAAGGCTACAAACCTATTGCTACTTTTTATTACTCATTTTAATATATAAGCCTTCACCTATTCATACTCAAGTCTCTTATTCAAACCAATGAATGTAGGATTGTCACCTGTCCTGTCCGGTTTCGACCCGGACAGCCCATATTTTTTAAGTTTTCCCCTGTCAAAATGCCTGCCTGGTTTTCCAAATTAGGAAAACTGGGTGGGATTCCCAATGATTAACACAGAACATCTAGGGTTGCCACCCAGCCGGTATTTTACCGGCCTAGCCGGTAAAATACCTGCAAAGGCCGGGACCGGTATTACAAAGTTACCGGCAATGTAGCTGCCGGTAAATTTGTAATACCGCTAACTAAAGCCCTCTGCCCAGCCTCAATCTGCTGAAAACTTACCGTTTTTTTCCATTTACAGGCCAATTGCGTGTCATTGCCCCGCCTCCTTTGACATCACTTCACATGGTCCCATCCCTCTTTCGACATCGCCCCACCCCTTTTTACATCACCTGCCCCCTTTTGTTCCTGCCCCCCACTTGCCGGTTTTATTTTTTTGAAAAGGTGGCAAACCTAGGCACATCATAGTCCTGTCCCCTGACATCTCTGTCCACCCCTCCACATCATGGCCCTGCCCCCTCCCCTTGTCTCCACCAGGCTAAAAGGTGCCAACCCTAAATCCATGGTTGCTAGGGTAATTTGGATCCTAGCCACCAGACAGCTGAAAATTGCAAAAGCTAAAAAATACAAAAAATGAAAATCAGCTGCAATTTCTTCCAGTATTGTCTCTGTATGTAATTCTAAATTTAACTCAAAAGGTGGACATCTATGTGGTGTTTATACAAATGACCTGTAGGTGTCACTGTGCACATGAGTTATACTGTGCATACACTGTACCTTCTATACTGCTTAAGGTTGCTAGAGTTTATGTTACTGTTGTGTAATGGCTGCATGAGCCTGCTAATAAAGCACTGTTATACATTGCTCAACTTCGGCTATCAAAACACAACAAATTGGCGATGAGATGTCTCTTCTACCTCTGCAGCAGCCTGCACCTTTTCTCCCAAACCCTGGTGAGCCTACCATACCTTTTATTGCTGGGATCTGTATGTTTGAATACAACATTATTGCTGCTGACCAAGGGGAGATTTCTGCTGCTAGTAAGCGTGCTTTACTTATTCACTGCCTGGGAGCAGAGGCACAGTGTATATTCTATACATTACCTGATGAGACTTATGAAACTGCACTTACTGCTATAAAGAACTTTTTCGTGCCAAGAGTAAATGTGGTTGCTGAAAGATTTAAATTCTGCCAACGTGGACAACGTAATGGCGAATCCACAGAACATTTTGTAGCAGCTAAGGAAAGGGATTCACTGCAAAAATACTGCTTTCGCTGTGGTTCAACACAACACACTGCAAATTATGCTACATGTTCTGCAAAGGTACTGTAGGTCATTTTGGTAAGATCTGCCATAGTTCTGCTAAAGATGTTCCTGAAGTCAATACTACAAATGTTGTTAGTATTAAAGGAAAACTATACCCCAAAATGAATACTTGAGCAACAGGTAGATTATATCAAATTAAGTGACCTATTAAAGAATCTTACCAAACTGGAATATATATTTAAGTAAATATTGACCTTTTACATCTCTTGCCTTGAACCACCATTTCGTGATGGTCTGTGTGCTGCCTCAGAGATCACCTGACCAGAAATATTTCAACTCTAACTGTAACAGGAAGAAGTGTGAAAGCAAAAGACACAACTCTGTCTGTTAATTGGCTCATGTAACCTAACTTTATAGTTTGTTTGGTATGTTTGTGTGCACCGTTGGATCCTAGGATCCCAGGAGGCTGTCCTTATTTTTTAAAATGGCCATTTTCTATTTATGATTACCCAATGGCACATGCTACTAAAAAAGTATGTTATTCTGAAAATGGTTTATTTACATGAAGCAGGGTTTTATGCAATATCTTTTTATAGAGACCTACATTGTTTGGGGGTATAGTTTGCCTTTAAGTGTCTATAAAGCTGGTACATTTATTCCAGATAAGTTTACATGCACTGACAATGTCAATACTGCTTCTGCTGACGAGGGACACTCCTTTAACCTGATGCTTGATACAGGTTCAGCTGCTTCTATACTACCAAAGGATATTTTCTTGAAATACTTTGCAAATATACGCTTGTTGCACCTGCCCTGCGACTGGTCCCTGTGCTTGGTAGCTTGCCAGTGACTGTACAATTTGAATCAAATACTGCAAAATGTGACTTTTACATTGTGAATAAGGGTACTGCTATACTTGGAAGGGATCTCTTTGCTACATTAAACCTACAATTAATTGATAGTCTCATTACTACAGCACCAATGCCTACCACACAGCCTGTGTCTAAAATTTCATCACAAAGCAACACTTTACTGGGCTGTGCAAATAACTTTGTACACAAAGTTAATTTGAGACCAGATGTAAAAAAACAGTAATTGAGGCGATTGCCCTACTCTATAAGGGAGACCATCTCACAGGAACTAACAAACTGGTACAGCAAGATTTGATTAAAAAATCCGAATCCTCCTAATGAGTTTCAACAATTATTGTAACAATTAAGAAAACTGGAGGTATTCAAAGCAGTTGTTATGGATAATCATCCCTTGCCACACATAGAGGAAATATTTTCAGAACTCAGAAGAGCAAAATTATTTTTTACTTTGGAAAAATCAGAGGAAATCAGAGACATCACTGCATTTATCACCCATGATGGTTTGTTTTGGTTCAAGCGTGTACCTTATGGACTGCTTCAGCACCAGGTTGTTTTCAAAGACTGCTGTCTTCTATACTCCATGACATACCTGGTGTACTAATGCTATTTGGATGATATAATTGTCTACGCTCCAACTATGGATTTTCATGACAAGTACTTAGAAAAGGTTCTGAAGTGCATTGATTCTGCAGGACTCAAACTGAACCTTTCCAAATGCCACTTCAGACAAACTCAGCTGTCTTTTCTGTGTCATATAATTTCACAAGGTGGATTACTGCCTGACCCTGACCATGTCATTGCTGTTACAAAAGCACCTACTCCATCTGATTTTTAGACCTTACAAGCTTTCTTAGGTCTTACTTCATGGTATTCTAGGTGTATTCCCAACTATGCTTCAGTTGTGGAGCCACTTAGAGCACTACTACGTGGAACTTCAAGCCTGGTTTAGTCAGAGACTGCTCAAAATGGCTTTGAAATTGTGAACAGTCCAGCTCTAGCTTTTTTTTGATCCTGTACTACCCACTATAGTTATTACAGATGCTTCAGACTATGGCATTAGTGCAGTTCTCACACAGATCCATGCTGATCATTCAGATAAAACTGTTGCATTTGAATCCAGAACACTTACAGTTAATATCACACAATGGACCACAGTTTGTCTCATCTGAGTTTGAATTCTTTCTGAAGGAGAGGAATATTGTTCATAGGAAATCTTCAGTGTATTACCCACAAGCCAATGGAGAAATAGAGCGATTCAACAGTCTGAAAAGTCTGAAAGAAGCACTACAGATAGCAAACCCTACAAAGCAATGGGCCATGTGACAAAACAAGCATCTCCAGCTGAATTACTACATTGCAGACAGATGTGCACTAGGTAACATGTTGCAAACATCAAACTTCCACAAAAACTGTTCCTACAAAATCATCTACTGCAGACATTGTCAAATGCAAGGCTTATACTGACAGAAAATCTGGTGCAACACTTTCACCCTGGATCTTTAGTCAGAATTAAGACTCCAGGACTACTGAAACAAGGATAATCTAAATTTACTACACCACTTGAAGTGAGACGTCAGCGAGGACCATACGCATATGAAATGTCCATATGATCTGATGAACGCATATGGAATGCAAGTCTTTCACCTGCTAGATATGACTTTGGAGACACTCCATTTGATGAAGGACATTTTCCTACTCCTGTTACCAACTGCAATAGGCCTGAAAAAAGTGAACCTATAAGGCATACTGAGAGAATCAGAAAACTACCTGCATGGACCAAGACTATTTCATGTGAAGAATGTATATTATTGCTTTAAGATGCATTGTTGTTCTTTATTATGTATGCCCAAATGCTTTCCTACTATAGGGGGAATATGTGGTGTTTATACAAATGGCCTGTAGATGTCACTGTGCACACACTGATAAAGCACTGTTATACTCTGCTCATCCTCGGCTATCAAAACACAACAATCAACTCAAGGCTAATATCACACACACAGCAGCAGAAATGCAACCTACCATTCCATGTGTTTAGTCACACACATAATATCCACTGTATACACAGATAAGACACTGCACTCTGTGGTGGTCACTGTGTAAACTATCTGGGCTGACTACTAGAGGTGGGCTGGCTACTTATGGTGGAACTGCAGAAGAGGAGCTATCATCAGCCCCTCTTCTGCAGTTCCACCAGAAGTAGCCAGCCCAATTGTGGAAGAGGAGGTGCACCATTGGTGGAACTGCAGAAGAGGGGGACACCGCTGATGGAACTGTGGCAGAGGAAAGAGGGGCACTGCTGGGGGAGCTGCAGAAGAGGAGGCACCCCTGGTGGAACTGTGGAACAGGGGGGTACTGATGGTGGAACTGGTACCGCTGATGGAACTGCGGTAGAGGTGGGGACTGCTGGTGGAAGTGGTGGTAAGTGGCAGTGGAAAGAGGTGAATCGCTGGTGAAACTGCAGAAGAGGGGCTACCAGTGGTGGAATTGTGGAAGAGGGGGGCTCAGCTGGTGGAACTATGGAAGAGGGGCACCGCTGATGGAACTGCGGAAGAGGAAAGAGGGACCATGCTGGTGGAACTACAGAAGGGGGGCTAGCACTGGTGGAATTGTGGAAGAGGGGGGCACCACTGGTGTTACTGCAGAAGAGGTGGGCACCTCTGGTGGAACTGTGGAATAGGAAGAGGCACATGGCTGGTGGAACTGCTGAAGAGGGGGCTGGTGGAACTCTAGTTGCTCTTAGTGGAGGTGCTGCTAGTGGAACTGAAGGTGAACTGAAATGAATAACCAGTTGAACTGGTAAAACAGAACTGGTGGTACTGTGGGTGCTGGAAGAAGCACCTAGATGTTAGTACATCACTGGAGAATGGATTATGAAGATTCTCATTCATCCAGGTCATGGTATATTTATCAAAAGTAACTCAAAGCTAATGGACTTGCTGAGATATTTTAATGAAGACGTTTCACTGCTCATCCGAGCAGCTTCTTCAGTTCAACTGACTGGTGTAGGTTCTCGGCATATAGACTCTTCCAACAATCCAAACACAACGTAACTCTTCAGAGAGGTGACATCTGAAATTCACAGTGGTGTTGATTCTGTGTAGTTACAGTGATAGGATTACCAATGTGTTATGCAACTCCTAGAAAACAGGTGTTACTTGTGAGAGTTGTGAAACCGCTGGGGAACAGATGTGAGAACAGCATTGTATGTAGCAGACAGGTGGTGTCGAAGGCCCCCGCCTCTGTTCAGGGATGGTTTCTCCACCTTAACATGAATTGCCTCTTTCACACTTCTTTCAAACCAGCGGTCTTCTTTATCCAAAATTTGGACATTGCTATCATCAAAAGAGTGTCCCTTGTCTTTTAGGTGTAGAAAAACAGCGGAGCCTTGCCCTGTAGAGTTTGCCTTCGCTTCCATTTGCTTATGGAGCAGTTGTTTTGTCTCCCCAATTTATAGATCAGTGCACTCATCATCCCTACACTGGACTGCGTATACCACATTACTTTGTTTTCCCTTAGGAGTTGGATCCTTTGGGTGTACCAGTTTTTGTCTCAGTGCATTGCTAGGTTTGAAAAACACAGGGACTTGGTGTTTGTTGAAAATCCTCCTGAGGTTCTCCGACACTCCAGCTACATATGGAATGACTATGTATCACTTACTATGTGTCTCTGGGTGGTTATTTCTTTTGATGTTCCTGTTGGGCTTGGTTGCTGCTGTTTTGACAAAGGCCCAATATGGGTAGCCACACGCTTTTAAAGCTCCTCTGAGATATTTGTGCTCCTTGTCCTTGGACACTGTATCAGTTGCCACATATTCCGCCCTGTGGTGCAGAGTTCTAATGACACCCAGTTTGTGTTCCAGCGGATGGTGGGAATCGAACAACAGATATTGATCCGTATGAGTAGGTTTTCCTGTATACCTCTTGGATGCAAATTAAACAGTCCAAAAAAGTAAGTTTGTTCCCATGGACATCTTCCCTTGTGAACTTGATGTTATTGTCGATAACATTATTGTTAATGTCCACTGAATTAATGTCAATTAATTAATGAAGAAGCTGCTCGGATGAGCAGTGAAACGTTTTCATTAAAATATCTCAGCAAGTCCAGTTGCTTTGAGTTACTTTTGATAAATATACCATGGCCTGGATGAATGAGAATCTTCATAGTCATATTGCTATTCATTTTGGAGAGATTACTCTAAAACTGGTTCGGGAATATGAAAGAACAGCAAGAAAACTGGCAGACTATCAAAACCATCTCTGATTAAATCTCAGATGCCGACATCAGGGAATCACCCCTTGTGGCATACGCCTGGGTTCCGCCGTAAAAGGTCACAGAGCCACCAAGATTTTACAAAAAGCCCAAAAACATCTACTGAATGAACGGGTCACACAAAACGAGACTATCTCTATTCTGCTGGTTAAAGACTCCACACATATCCAGGGGCAAGCCCCTCGGTGAACCTTAGCGGTGACTGATGACAACAGATGCGAGTCTATTGGGATGGGGTGCAGTGATGGAGTGGTAATCAGCACATTTGCTGTGGACTCAGGCGGAAAGGCAATTAGCTATAAACATTCTGGAGATACGGCAATACGTCTCAGTCTGCTTCATTGTCCCGACAACTAGTGATTCAGTCAGACAATTCCACAGCGGTAGCATACATAAACCACCAAGGTGGCACGAAAAGTCAAGTGGCACTTTATATTACTTACCTTGTTTCCATTGCATCCGACTTGTCACATGCATTTTGTTGGCCAGCATCGGTTCCACCGAAAATGGACCTGAATCATCTATGTAGTTCTACCCTTAAGTTAACACCATTTATGCGTGACACAAAACAATAATAGAACTAAGTATATTGATGACTTATTGCATAAAGATACTTAACTATTTTTTAGCCTCCCCAAACAAAGAAATCAGCATCCACTTATGCTCAGGGTGAGGGCACACAGGGTACATGTCCCTCTTCTCTTTGCCTGTGTTTGTAGAAAGGAAACACCCCTTCCTCATCTGCTTGTGCACTGTACACACTCTGAAGAGGTGTATTGACAGATGCAGTATTCTGTTTTGGCAGACTGAAGTCAATAGGATTGCCAGGTAGCCTCATTGTTATGAAATATACACCCGGATCTTGTAGTATGTATCAGTCAGGTAGTATCTTCAAAATCAGGCAAGCAACCAAATCAATATGTGACCAGATTTACATGTGATAGTTAGTCTACCATTCTGATATATTTTAAAAATTGCAGTAGTTCTATATGATAATAAAGGCATATGTTTTACAGCCCTAGATGCAAGCGCAAGACTGACACACTGGCACCCCCTAACTTGCATGTCTGAAATACAAGTTTAGGTGGAGGGATAGGAGATGTGTACATGCCCCCTCCAAACTGTCCTTTTTTGAGCGGAGCAGTCCCTCTTTTGACAGCTCAACCCGCAGTCTCTGATTTGTACTGCAATTTCCAGAGATTCTCTTTGATCTGCTGCACTGAACAGCCAGAAAAAGATACAAAGTTTCTACCGTAAATGGCTCTTGGCAGAGAGCCCAGAATACATACTTAAGATTCTTTTGTAACAGTTTTAGATATGATTAGAATGAAGACTCACAGCTTAAAGGGCAATTCACCTTAATTAGCAAAACTGTAATAAAATATAAAAACCATAGAAATGTGTTCAAACCTTCATAACCTGCCACTCAGGGGGTGTGGCCACAAAAATGGGCATGGTCAAAAAAATGTTTTTGTCCCTCTTTCGGTTTCCAAAATGTTGTGAATTATGCATGCCACTCCCAGCTTGCCCCTCATAAGTACAACACTGACTAAAACAGGCTGTACTGTATTTATGGTTTTCAGTTTATGGTAAACTGAATCTAAATCCTACATTTTTCAAATGAGCAAAACCAAAAAGGTTAAAAATATTGCTGCAAGTAGAAATGTATTGTCATATGTACTGCTGTACATTTGAATTCTTGTACTGCATAACACAATAAAACATTTGGATTTAAAATAAAAATTTAAGAAATCATAAAAGATCATATATATACGTATATACACGTCTCATGCACTATTTTATTACAATAACTTGTTCAGATAAATCATTGTGTATTTTGCAACAAAGTGGACAAATTTATTTCAGATACACCGATTACACTTTTACTTTTGCTTATTTATGTAAAGCCAGTTCAAAACACAAAAAAGAAAGAAAACATTTTACATAAATGATAGCATATTTTCCATACAGTCAAACTGAATTGATGGGGCTTTTTGTTATGTTTGGTAGCCGAGGATGGGGAGAGGACAACAGTGCTTTATTAACAGGCTCATACAGGCCTTATACAACTGCAGTACTTCCTACTTTCACTTTCAAACTGTACAGAAAGTCCTGTGTATGTACAGTCCAAGTCCTGTGCACAGTGACACCCGCAGGCCATTTGTATAAACACCACATATTCCCCCTATAGTAGCAAAGCATTTGGACAGATGTAATAAACAACAACAATGCATCTTAAAGCAATAATATACATTCTTCACATCACATAGTCCTGGGTCCATGCAGGTAGTTTTCTGATTCTCTCAGTATGCCTTATAGGTTCATTTTCTTCAGGCCTATTGCAGTTGGCATTTGGAGTAGGAAAATGTCCTTCATCAAATGGAACATCTGCAAAGTCATATCTAGCAGGAGCAAGACGACTTGCATTCCATATGCGTCCATCAAACAGTTCATATGTGTATGGTCCTCGCTGGCGTCTCACTTCAAGTGGTGTAGTAAATTTAGATTGTCCTTGTTTCAGTATTCCTGTCAATTCCAAAAAGAACAGCAGCACTCCGGTATATTTGAAGAAGTGGTAAACTTTACTTAAAGTGCATTTAGGCAACGTTTCGGGCTACACAGGCCCTTTCTCAAGCCATGGCTTGACTTTACTGCAACTAAAATAGGGGTTAATGGAGATTGAAGAAAGCAATGCAGAGCTGACGATGCGCTAGGGGTGAGATACAGTGAGCTTATTCAGTTTTAAAAATGTTGGAGGAAAAATTAAATGTAGTTTGTTTTTACTGTTTTAGTTGTTTTAAGGTCATATTCACAAGAATGTCTGTAAACTGACTGGTTGAGTCATATTTATGGCGGATTTATGTTTGTGAATATAAGGATTGTATTTACACAGGTTTAACAGCACTTTCAAGTTAAAAAAAAAAATCTTCTTTCACTTTTGTGTATTCCTCCTATAAATTCTTCTGAGGACTACAGCATAACTACTCCCCACTGCTATGCTCTTCCTATTGACATGAAGGGGCAAATTCACTAAAGGGCGAAAATGTGCTAGTGTTGCCTTTGCCGACGGTCGCTGCACTTCGCCAGTCAAATTTTCGCCAGCACTACGCAAATTCTTTAAGATGCAAATTTGCGCTTACGGTGGCGAACGTTAGCGAAGTTGCGTTACCATTACTTCGCCAGGCAAATCACATTTACACTAGCGATGCCTAATTTGCATACGGCACGAACTTGAGCATATAATAGAAGTATATGTTACAGCCACTACATTCCACTACACAAGCCCAGGAAAACTTTAATAAATAAAATAAAGTTGTTCTATTGCCCTACATGTGCCCCCTGTATAGCTGAGTTGCCATATGTTAGGTATTGTTGGGGGGTAATGAGGGTAACCCAAAAAAATTTTTCGCTCTTTTTCAGACTATCACCCAACAAAAGGTAAAAGACGCCAGCATTTTTTTTTTCAAACTCCTGTCTATTGTATTGAACTTCACCAGGTCTGACCTGGCGATGTAACGTCTAGCGTAAGAGGTAACGTTCAGTAAAATGGTCATCTTAGTGAATTAGCTTAGTTATGTCCCTTCGTCAGTGCGCAACTTCGCCTGGCGTAAGGGTGCGAAGTTGCGCAAGATTTACTTCACTAGTGAATTTTCGTCAGGGACACTGTTAGTGAATCGGCGAAGTTGCGAATTGACGTCACGCTGGCGAATATAAATATTATTTTAAATACCAACCGTTTCCCAACACGCATTAAGTCAAAAGCTTCATTAATTTTATCAAATGGCAGAGTAAAGGTTACTAAAGAATCCAGATCAAATTTATTTCCCAAATAATCTTCCACCAATTTTGGAACATTGTCCACGCTTTTCCAGCCTAAAAAATAATTGTAATTTTAACTGTTTGCATAATGTAAAGCGTATGCAAGAAACAATATGTGGGTTGCACCACAAGAACACTTAAGGAGTGAACTAGGGAACATATTAATCAGACAAACTAAGTATGATAGCAAAACCAATGTCACAAGACATTTTAGTGAATGTAGCAATAGCAATCTAGAATTTTTCTCTATACAGGGGATTTAACAAATTAAGATGGGTATCTGAGGAGGCAATATTTTGACTAATCACATATATGGACCAGCGCCTAGGGCAAACAGAGAAGCCAGGGACCAAATCTGGTGTAGTATTTCTTATTGGTTTTGTTGCACCCTGTGTAGATATAGGGTTATATATGTGCCAAAGAAAAGTATATTCCTTTTCCCTTAAAGTAGATAGTTTTACTCCACTCTAACAGCCGTCACCAATATGACAGATATGCCTACTTACAAGACCCACTCTCTGGGTTATGCATGTAAATTGTTTTTTTCACTGTATATTCCACTTCTCCTCCGTCCTCATAACCGGGGAAAAGAACATAGAAAGCTCATAGCGTATTTCTATTTATTAAAACATTAGGTTACAATAAAATATCGCACTCACATTTAAGATAGCTTTGGTTGCGCTCAATCACAAGTCTTTAACGCAGTTGTAAGCAAATGGATTGTGGAGGGTAGTATTTCTATTTATTAAAACATTAGGTTACAATAAAATATCGTGATTGTGATTGTGAACTGTAAACCATAGCGAAGGAGACTTGGAAAAGGATCGGCAAGAGAGGAAATATTCCGAAAAGGACATACTAACACTAATTTTTATTTTTTATTTTTAATTTTTTCTTAAATTTAAATTTTTCTTTTTTTCTTTTTTCTTTTTTTCCTTTTTTTCTCCTTCTCTTTTCTTATCTTTCTCTATCTGTAATATTTAGCATACAATATTTTGACTAAACTGCATCGAAGAGAAGCATACTGTATTTTTTACTTACAAACCAGGCTGCCATTGGGTTTAAATTTCACTTTTGATGTTACATGCTATGTATAAATACATTTATTATGTGTATAGTAATCAGATACTGTCATTTTATAAGAACCCTGCAGTATGTATGAGTAATTATGTAAATAGTAAGTGTTTCTATATAGATGAGATAATGGTCCAGGCCCTAATTTCTGTGATACAAAACATATGTGTGATACTGCTATTGGTTTTAAATAATGGGAGGGACTGTTACGAATAGTATTTAAGTATCTGAATAGAGAGGATATATCACAGACTGCCTATGACTAAATGCTGGGTAAGCATGAAACGCGTTAGGCCATATGGGGATTAAATTGTTTGATACTTTTTCATATGTATTAATAAAATTTATATTTTTTACCATTTAATCAGCATGCTTATTGGGACTTTTTTCAAGAATATTACTATAACCCTGTGGTCACTAGAGGACCCAAGCATGCGATTAGGGATTAATTGATTTCTACTTCCCAATAATCCTGTTGTTTAAGTGTAATGTAAAGCGTATGATGTTGAGCAGGTATGCTATGTAAGGGAAAATCCTAGCTAGAGAGTGGGGTAAGACACCTACTAGGGTTTCCTCCTTCTTCTGGCCAGGTAGTCCAGGTCAATAGCTTGTCAATTTTATATGTATTAGTAGGAAATATCATTTGCAGCCTTTAAAAAATTTTTTTTTCCATTCTTTTCTCAGTTTCTGTTCTAGATTGACCTGAACCCATATGGACTAACTCACAGCACATTTGAAATCTTAGCATACTGTGTGCTTAGACTAGTGTATATCCCACCCATAGCAGTCTTCTGGTGTAATATAGCTGTGTTCTAAGCAAAATCTTAACTATGTGCATTAAGGAACTTTATATGGCCCCTGCTGTGTCTGTGTCAAGGATTGGGTAGGGGGCGCTGTAGAGTCTGAAGGGAGAGGTGCGAGTCCTTAAGGCAAGGGTGTCTTGTGCCCAGGAAACAGGTATGGAGTAGGTTGGAACAGGGAGATGAGGGCGTAGACGTACTGGATCTGGACAGGACGGAGCGGGCGTAGATCTAGGAAGGAGTGGGCTGGAATCAGGGAGATGAGGGCGTAGACGTACTGGATCGGGACAGGACGGTGCGGGCGTAGATCTGGGAAGGAGTGGGCTGGAGCAAGGGCAAGAGCAGGAGGAGTGGATAGCAAGGGCAAGAGCAGGAGGAGTGGATAGCAAGGGCAAGAGCAGGAGGAGTGGATAGCAAGGGCAAGAGCAGGAGGAGCGGATAGCAAGGGCAAGAGCAGGAGGACTGGATAGCAAGGTGAGGGGAAACAAGGAGCAGAGACAGGAAGTAAGAATCAGGAACAGGCAAGGTCAGTACAAGGTTAATGTAAAGGCAAGGCAAGGCAGGGGGGACAAGGGAAGGCAGAACAAGGAAAGCAGAACAAGACAAGGCAAGGCAAGGGGGGACAAGGGAAGGCAGAACAAGGCAAGGCAAGGCAAGGCAAGGCAAGGCAAGGCAAGGCAAGGCAAGAGCTAAAGCAAGGCTATAGTCAGGGACAATGCCACAGTACTAAGGCCTAAATAATGCTCCGGCAAGGTGTGCACGGAGGGCTGGCCTTAAATAGGGTTGAGCCAGCCCTGATTGGCTGACTGCAACCAATCAGGCTGCTGCTGGGCTGGGGCTGCAGAGACCAGGAAATCTATAGTGAGCAGCCTTATCGGCTGCTCTCCTGGCCTAATGGATAGAACATCGAGCCAGAAACCCAAAGGTCCCTGGCTCGAATCCCAGCAGAGCCTGACAGTCTGGTATGACCAACCTTGTGAGGAAAAAAGGCCACAGATGAGCAGCAATATGTATTTGAGCACAGAAGTTCCAATGTATAAATAAAAAACAACTTGACTGTTTATAAATGCATAGATAGGTACTACTATTGGCTAGGGAGTCTTGGATTCGATGGGTGCTTTTCTTTTCTAGTTTTGGTAGCATCTCATTTAAAAAGGCTAAAAACATAAATGTTAAATAAAATACCATAAAAATGTGTTTTTTTGTTTTTATTTCATATTGGGTTTTTTTTTTTTGCTTTGTTATATTTCATGGCAGATTCTAGGTACCTGTAGACCTTCTTCCACTTATTAGTCTATTCAGCCTCTTTCTGTTTATTTTTATTCATTCACAAAAAAGGTCTTTAAACTCACGCCAACTAAAAAACTTCAACGCCCCAGAAGGCACAGGAAAGTTACTGATCATCTGCACTATTCTTTTCACTGAGAGTTGCTGCACATTGGTGATGCACAATTTCTATATTTATTCCATGAATGGACTATTCTTCTGTTCCTTATACAAGGCCACACTTATCAGACATAAATGCAGTCATATTAATGCATCTTCATTTACAGACACGCCCATTTTGCATTTTATCATGTCATTACCAAAGGGCCTAGTAATGCTTGTTTTAGTATCTCAGAAAAGAGCTGCATATTTCAGATATTAAAGTATTAAATCAACATAAGTATGATCTTTCTTTTGGAGGATACTATTTTTTTTAAAGAATCTGAAACCAACTCTGAAATCCCTCCAAAGAAGGTTGCCTTCAAAGTTCTACCCATAATTAAATAGAAAGGAGCAACAGGCAATCCATGTTCATCCAATGAAACTCCGACAATTGCACATGTTCCCGAGCCCTCTTTTGTGCACTCCAATGCTGCTTTCTGTAAACAAATGATATAAGAATAGCAAACATATAATTAATATAAAAGATTATATGTGGATGAAGATGTTATAAAACAGAATAGAGAACGCAATGTTGATCAAGCTACCAAATTGGGTTTCATTAGTTTTGATCAAATAAAAATATTCAGTCGAATGGTTAAAATCGATTTGAAAGATTTTATCGATCGAATATTTTCTATTTGATCATTTGACCAATCGCATTGCGGTAAAATTCCCCGAATTCGATGTTCGAATTAGAAGGATTTTACTTCCCACACTATTCCCAGCTATTCCCATGATCCAATTCGAGGGTTTTTTAACCCTCGAATTCGGCCCTTCTTTTTCACTCTTTTGTACCAAGATCATTTTTAATACTAATCATGGAACCAAAACGTTTGCAAGCTCAGTAACTCTACATCATTTTCCAAGCTGCCCCAAGTCATGTGACTTGTGCTCTGATAAACTTCAATCATTCTTTACTGCTGTACTGCAAGTTGGAGTGATATCACCCCTCCCTCCCCCCACCCAGCAGCCTAACAACAGAACAATGGGAAGGTAACCAGATAACAGCTCCCTAACACAAGATAACAACTTCCTGGTAGATCTAAGAATAGCACTCAATAGTAAAACCCATGTCCCACTGCATTCCATTCAGTTACATTGAGAAGGAAAAACAACGGCCTGCCAGAAAGCAGTTCCCTCCTAAAGTGCTGGCACAAGTCACATGACCAGGGGCAGCTGGGAAATTGACAAAATGTCTAGCCCCATGTCAGATTTCAAAACTGAATATAAAAAAATCTTCAAGTTTGCTCTTTTGAGAAATGGATTTCAGTGCTGAAGTCTACTGGAGCAGCACTATTAACTGATGTGTTTTGAACAAAACACATTTTCCCATGACAAAATTTTCATTCATCCAGGTCATAGTATATCTAATATAAGTAATAAGCTAGGTATCCTTTTAATTTACTTCTGCCGCAGCTGGGGAGCGATGGTAGAGAGCGGCTGGGGTGAGCAAGCAGGGTGTGGGTCAACTGGGGTTTTTCCAGGCGTCCTGCTGGCCAAATCCAACCCTGTTCACAAACTATTAGGTCTCCTAGTGTGACCCCTGGCCCCAGCAATGGTGTTGCTTATGTTGCAGAAAGGCTCACAACGATTAGATTAACCTACAACTTGGCTTTATTTTTATTACATGAAATTGATACTTACCAAGATATATTATCACTTTTATGCAAATTCAGGTTTCATACCTGGTTTTACACCTGGACCAACACTTTCCACAATGCCAGCACTTTCATGGCCAAGAATCACAGGGAAAAGCCCCTCTTTAAAATGAGCACTCACAGCATGTGCATCAGTACAGCAGACTCCCATTGCAACAATCTATACAGAAAAGAAAACCAACTGTATTTGAAGCCCTTGTTTTCTACCTCTAAAAAACCCACATGACGTTGTTTGTGTCCAATGTTTTGGTGCTTATTGGAACTTTTATCAAAAACAACCAGTCACTGTGCTAACATTAACTACTCAGTTTACCAGTGAAAAATGGTGCAAACGTCCTTTAATAGTCAACTTTATTCAGTGTGGAAACATTATCTGCGTAGGGCACTGAAGTGTAATTATTCAATATAACCAGTAGGTGTCAGAAAAACCCTTATTATAAAGAATTAATTGCATATATTACTTGACACTAAAAGGCGAAGTGGCTAATGCTAGCGACCGTCGCTAATCGCCATACAACGATGGACAGTATTGTATAAGGCTTATACTAAAATCTATTTGAAGCACCACAGCAGCTCTAAATCCAGGCACGGCAGGCTGCTGAGTTTTACTGTGTTAAACTGTGTCTACCCAAAAATGAAAAAATATGAAAATGTATTTCATAAGCATCTTTCCAATACACTATATATTGATTAAAATGCTTCAGGTGGGGAAATGTAATAAAAGTGGTTAACGGAAAAAAGAAGACTGAATAAGAAGACTACTTTGCAAAAGCTATATTACATTTCTGCAATTAAAAAATTGTTGTTGCAAAGCAATCACTCTACACATGTTTTCTGTTAATGGCCGCATTACATTCTCCTTAATGATTTTTAAGTTATTTGTAGATGACATTGCAACTGAAAGCAGTTTCTGACTGCCATTTTATTGCAGTCTTAATTTTCCAAGCTATAGAAACAGCTCTCCTCCAGCTAGGGTTGCCACCTGGCAGGTATTTTTGATGGTTGATCCCAATGTTATTAAAAGGAAGAAAAGATAAAAAAGGCAACCCTACCTCCAGCCAAGATTCCAGCATTACTTATGCACATCCGATCCAATTGCCGAATGTGGAATGGAATAGGTGGAATGTAACATTCAGTGCTTGGATGATCCTATGTCAGTATGGGCCCATAAGGAAGATTTGGCTGCATTTTGATCTGAGTTACCCTGTGGTAGAACACAAGGGAGCCCTTCTATTGTCTCTTTATTCCTTTACAAGTTGTAATCCTTTGTAAATGGCCATAAGTAAGATGTAATTTGCCAGGTTTAGTAGGAAGAGACACATAAGTTTCTTATAACTAAATTAAGACGCCCATAGAGCAAACGGTGTATGAGCTAATGCCCCACAACTGATAAATGATCGACTCCCATTTCGATAAGGTGAACAGGTTGTAAGATCTCTTTGGATGTGGACTGCAGGGGATCATGCATGTGGGTTGATGTTACAAAGTCTACAGGGAATTCTATGTCCAATCATTCTGTGCAAGTGATGAACATCTAATAAAACCACTATGGTCCACCCTTCGGGCCACTAAAATGGGGGCAAAGAATTGTTCTTTGATATCCCCAGATGTACATTCATATGTGACTGCACCAAGATAAACTATAGGTCATTGCTCTTAAAATGATCCCTTTAATACACTGATGCTTTCTCCTAAAATAGATTATAATAACCTGAAGGAGACATGTAATGAATTCTACTCTTCCTTTAAAGAGATACTCCTACCAGAAATTAAACTTTTTACATCTATCATAATATAGTATAACCCTGATTTTACATCCTTGGATTTTACGTTTTCCCGCCCCTTTACGTAATTTTTTTTGCAGTCCCGTCAACTGCAGTGTATCTCTATAGCCTCTATACCTGTTTTTTACTTTTCTATTTCCCAAATTTTGTGTCATTTTTTGGAAGCCTGTCCCTAGCAAATCACTAAATTTTAAACTCAAAATACCTCTTACTTTGAGTTAAACGTTCCCCCGCATCGTGTGGTTGCAGACGACATCTTAGGAAGGTCGTTTGCACCATTTTTGCCTCATATTTCAGACGGAGCATGTGCACCTCTCCAGGAGCTTACAAAATACAGCGAGAGTTGCGCAAGCACAGGGGAATTTGCAACTACGCAACAGACAGGGCCAGTCTTAGGCTGAGTGGACGCAATTGGACCTTGCGCCAATGGAGTCCCCACACCCATGCTGGAATCCAGTAGGTACATATGAGCCAGTGACAGCCCCGTTATAGGAGGAACGCCCTTTGTTATTCTCCCGCGACTAGTGACATGCCAGCCGCACTCAGACTGGTTGTGACACCCGGTCCCTAACAGGTTCAGTGCATCCACTGAGTGAGTAAAGGATGGGCAGGAAGGAGCAGTGCTGGTTGTGTGAGTGAAATAACTCATTAAAGTAACTGTTTTGCAAATTAAAAATGATTACTGTGCTCATTACATGTGCTCAGTTAGTATTAGAAACTCTAACTGACAGGCTTAGATGAGACAGTCAGGTTGGCAAAACAGTCAGGTTTAGAAACTTCAATTAACAATTACAAAATAACGATCAACACAGTCATGCTACAGTCATATTTTAAAAAGTAGTTTTTTAGTTTCAGTATCACTTTAAGAGGCTTCCACACCTAATCTGGGTGCCAAGGTTAAAAAAAAAAAAAAAAAAAAAAAAAACTGCTACAGAGATACAGATGACAGAAGCTGTTTTGTTAAAAATCTATTGCTTCACATTTTATTTTCTTACTAATTTGAATAGATTTGAAACAAATGTAAAGGTTTTATTGCTACCTTTACACGGATTTTGTGATCTCTTGGAGAAGCAACTTCAATTTCCTCTACAGAAAAAGGCTTGCCAGCTTCCCAGGCTACAGCTGCCTTGCACTTTATAACCTGCAAAATAAACATTAGGACTTTTGTTATGTATACTATAAAAATGCTTTACTGTGCTTTCAAACTGATTTGCGAAATGTATAGTGTGTCAGTGTCTTCATGGAAAAAAGTCACATTAAAATATAAACACATATGTACCTTCTTTCTTTTCTTGATTTAAAGGGTCATTATGTACCTCACATCTTTCACTTTCCCATAAACAAATTACCAAGGTTCTGTATTGCAACACATTTCTCTGCTTTACTAAGGCCAAGAAAAATATATTATAGAACAACAGACAAATCTACATAATGCTGTGCAGTTTTCCAGAGAGGCAAAGGGGAAAACGTAGCACACAGATAGCTATCCTATCTTTTTAAAGGAACAGTAACATCAAAAAAATTTTAAAAAAAATTCGTTAGTATACAACGAAATAAAAACACCAACACAAATTACATTTTAAAATAGCAAAGCCTTTATTAAGAAATAACTTACAGAAACTCCACTTCCTGTCCTCTTCAGAAAAGGCAAAAGGGCGACCATCCATTCTGCTGCACTCGATTTCTCCTCCTTGGCTCCCCTCTCCCTCGCTCCTCCAGCTCATGCCGCTCTCACCGACAATCCAGGACTGAGCACCAACTCCTCTCAGCAGGATAAAGTGATGTCTGCCCTGACTCTCCCCTCTTGGCCCTTGCTTCTCCCAGTTATCGTTTGGCGATTCTCACTGAGGATTAGGGTTGCCACCTTTTTAAAATTTTTATACCGGCCGACGGGGGGCGGGGCCAAAATGGGGCGTGGCGTGTCGTCAAAGGGGCGGAGCCACGCGAAGGATCGGCTGAAGACGCGAGAAAGGTAAGTTTTTATTAGATTTAGGCAAGGCAAGGGCCATTTTTAAGGGGTATTTCAAATTTACCGGCAGCTACATTGTCGGTAAATTTGTAATACCGGCCCCGGCCTTGGCTGGTGTGTTACCGGCTAGGCCGGTAAAATACCGGCTGGGTGGCAACCCTACTGAGGATGGAAAGAACTTGTCATTGAGGTGTTTAGTGGCAACAGACAAGGTGCTGGATAAATTTGTAATACCCCTTAAAAATGGCCCTTGCCTTGCTTTAAATCCAATGAAAAACTTACCTTTCTCGCGTCTTCAGCCGATCGCTTACGTGGCTCCATCCCCTTTGACGTCACGTCCTGCCCCCTTTGACGTCACGCCACGCCCCCTTTTGGTTCCGCCCCCGGTAAGGAAATTTTCAAAAGGTGGCAACCCTAGGCGGCTTATGTCAAATCTACAATTTAGAAGGCTTCGATAGTGTATTATCACCGGACAAACTGCGTGTTGTCCTGCGGGTTATTTACACTCACCAAACGTAGTGTGGAGGGAGAGCTCAGTATAGCGGTTTGTAAACTATATTCGGCAGCATCTGCGTTCTGCGTGGATCCGATGAATGGATTCCTGTGGATGCCGGCAGACAATCTCGGCATCTCTGGTGTGTGAGGTGTTAGAGGGGAAACGGATATACTGCTCTTCGATTCTGCCGATATGTGCTTATTTCCTCCAACTTTGCCGTCTACAGGAGCAAGCAGGTGACAGCTGTGTTGGAATGAGCCAGTATTCTGATTGAAGGAGGAAGTGAGTGTTCTCCTTATTGTCCATAGCAATCTGTTTGATTTGTGAAGTGAGCGATGTTTTTAATCCAAAGGTTCTGCGCAGTGGTCCGGTGCTTCTTAGGAAAAAACTTCTAATAAACAAATGCAACCTAATCTGTGCGGAATTTATTTGATTCATTCTGTATTACATATGGGCCCAACGCGTTTGGTATTGTCAAATACTTGCATCACACGTGCTCAGTTACATCACCATTTAAATAGGTGCCTGATTAATTGGTGATTAACATTAAAAATGGTGAATGTCTTAAAAAATACATACATATTTATTTGAGAAGATCAAAGATATCAATAAAATAATCAGTATTAACTAAAAAATCTTGTATATTTATTTGAAACAATAAATTGAATTAAAATAAAATAAAAGAACAATTCATTAGGTTAAAAAACATTTTAAATCGATATCTATATTTTAGACCTTTGGGAGTTAGTGTTTTCAGCCTATAAATCCAAAAAGTTTCTTCACGAGATATTGTTTGTAGGATATCACTTCCTCTCCAATTACCTTTCTTTTGAATAATGCCTACGAATTTTAATAAGGATGGATCTGCATTATGATGAGTTTTAAAATGTTATTCATGTGCTCTCTGATTCATGGTTCTACTTGTCCTTCCTATATATTGTAATTTACTTGGACATTGTAATAAGTAGATAAAATTTTTGCTGTTGCATGAAATAAAAGATTTAATGTTAAAGGGGGGGTTCACCTTCAAGTTAACTTTTAGTATATTGTAGAAGGGCCGATTCTAAGAAACTTTTCAATTGGTCTTCATTATTTATTTTTCATAGTTTTTTTAGCATTTGCAATTTCCTTCTGTTTCTTTGCAGCTTTCAAATGGGGGTCACTGACACCATCTAAAAACAAATGCTCTGTAAGGCTACAAATGTAATGTTATTGTTACTTTTTATTACTTATCATTCTATTCAGTCCATCCCCTATTCATATTCCAGTCTCTTATTCAAATCAATGCAGGGTTGCTAGGGTAATTTGTACCCTAGAAACCAAATTGCTGACACTGCAAAATAAATAGCTAATGAATAAAAAGCTAAATATCTATAAAACCACAAACAATAAAAAATTAAAACCAATTGCAAATTGTCTCAGAATATCACTCTCTGCATTATACTAAAAGTTAACTCAAAGGTGAACAACCCCTTTAAATTCTTCATTGGTTACATTGGATGTGAACTTTGTTACTTTTGTTTCATTAACTTTACTGTTTTACATCCTTTGCAGGCTCTGCATGTAAAAAATCCATTTGGTTTATTCATGAAGGATGATTCCAATGGAGATTTTTGGTTGGTGAATGGTAAACAGTTTGGTGCTAATGTTTGTTTGATTGTATTTTCTAATGCATTTGTGTGTATCTATATATGTTTGGAATTTATTGAGTGAATTTGTAGGTGCAAACACCTCACACACCAGAGACGCCGAGATTGTCTGCCGGCATCCACAGGAATCCATTCATCGGATCCATGCGGAACGCCGACGCTGCCGCATAGAGTTTACAAATCGCTATACTGAGCTCTCCCTCCACACTACGTTTGGTGAGTGTAAATAACCCGCAGGGCCACACGCAGTTTGTCCGGAGATAATAAAATATCGAAGCCTTCTTTATTGTAGATTTGAAATACGCCGCCTAATACATGCAATAAAGACCAATTATGGGTTTTCCATCAAGAAACCAGGGTTTACTATCCACTCTCTAATCCTCATTCACAGGCTTCCTGTCTCCAACTTTTACTTACCCTCCTTGGGGCAGACTCTTACTGGGGCTTAAGTCCCAGGCTCCCCAGCCACATTCATCTTGCTTCACAGTATGAAGTTAAACAGAAAGAATGGGGAACAGTTAACCCACCCAGCTACCATGGACACAGGTCTGGACTTAGCTGATAGGACTCTAACTAGTAGAAGATTTCCAAGCCATAGGGGAAGTAAATGCTATGGGTCTCTGCACAGGTATACGGAACGCATATTAGGACATCCTTGCGAAAAAGCGCTGTCTTATATGCGCACTCGTAAGGCTGTTGAATGCGGCATCCTATGTTTTTATACTCAACCGTCCTAAGAATCTTTAGTAAGGGATCGGTCCTCGCTCCTCCGTCTTGCGTCGTCAGCCCTCCCTCCTCGCAACTCAGCCCTCCCTCCTCGCAACTCAGCCCTCCCTCCTCGTAACTCAGCCCTCCCACCTCAATAGTCAGCCAACGGAACTCAGCCCTCCCTCCTCGCAACTCAGCCCTCCCACCTCAATAGTCAGCCATCCGAACTCAGCCCTCCCTCCTCCCAACTCAGCCCTCCCTCCTCCCAACTCAGCCCTCCCTCCTCCTAACAGCCCTCGTTTTTCAATTCTCTGCGGCTTATGAATGAGAACGGAGGTTAACTTATTTACAAGGACCTAGGGAAGAGAACTGAAAAACGAGGGCTGTTAGGAGGAGGGAGGGCTGAGTTCGGATGGCTGACAATTGAGGTGGGAGGGCTGAGTTACCGATCCCTTACTAAAGATTCTTAGGACGGTTGAGTATAAAAACATAGGACTCCGCATTCAACAGCCTTACGAGTGCGCATATAGGACAGCGCTTTTTCGCAAGGATGTCCTAATATGCGTTCCGTACAGGTAGCCCCTCTCCACCTCCTCAGCTCTGCTGCTGGATTTGGCTGTTGCTGGAGGATTTTTTTGCAATGTTTCTGTTTAGCATTTAGGTACCTTTGGGCTGCTCCCCTAAAATTGCTGCTGCTGCATGGGAGCATGGTTGCCAATATTGTAGATGTGGCTCTGAGACCAACACTATTTTATTCTAGTGTGTTATGGACCACAGAGACACTGTAATATGCTCCCACACTTTTCCCTGCAGTTTGTTGCTTGTCAAACCCCTTTCATAAAATAAATTTGAAAAATGCTATTTGTACATAGATGTTTTAAGTGTTTAGCTTCATAACTGGAAATCTTAAAGGAAAACTATACCCCGAAAATGAATTTTTGAGCAACAGATAGTTTATATCAAATCAAGTAATGCGTAGTAGATCTTGCCAGACTAACTTAATTTCTTTTTATGACAAGGTAAGCAGGGACCTCGATTCTGGGATGGCTGTGGATGTGATTTACTTAGACTTTGCTAAAGCATTTGATACAGTGCCACACAGAGGGTTACTGGTTAAATTAAGGAATGTTGGCCTGAAACATAATATTTGTAACTGGATAGAGAACTGGCTAAAAGATAGACTACAAAGAGTGGTGGTAAATGGAACATTTTCTAATTGGACCAGTGTTGTTAGTGGGGTACCGCAGGGCTCTGTACTGGGTCCCTTGCTTTTCAACTTGTTGTTTATTAATGACCTGGATGTGGGCATTGAAAGTACGGTTTCTATTTTTGCAGATGATACTAAATTGTGCAGAACTATAGGTTCCATGCAGGATGCTGCCACTTTGCAGTGATTTGTCTAAGTTGGGAAACTGGGCAGCAATCTGGAAAATGAGGTTCAATGTTGATAAATGCAAGGTTATGCACTTTGGCAAAAATAATATAAATGCAAGTTATGCACTAAATGGCAGTGTGTTGGGAGTTTCCTTAAGTGAGAAGGATCTTGGGGTTTTTATAGATAACAAGTGTCATTCTGTAGCTACTAAAGCAAATAAAGTTCAAATAAAGGGCATAAACTCAAGGGATGAAAACATAATTATACCTCTGTATAGATCCCTAGTAAGGCCTCATCTGGACTATGCAGTGCAGTTTTGGACTCCAGTCCTTAGGAGGGATGTAAATGAGCTGGAGAGAGTGCAGAGACGTGCAACTAAACTGGTTAGAGGGACTGAAGACTTAAATTATGAGGGGAGACTGTCCAGGTTGGGGTTGTTTTCTCAGGAAAAAAAGGCGCTTGCGAGGGGACATGATTACACTTTACAAATACATTAGAGGACATTATAGACAAATATCAGGGGACCTTTTTACCCATAAAGAGGATCACCGCACCAGAGGCCACCCCTTCAGACTAGAAGAAAAGCAGCGTAGGTGGTCCTTCACAGTCAGGACAGAGAGATTGTGGAATGCATTGCTGGGTGATGTTGTGATGGCTGATTCTATTGATGCTTTTAAGAGGGGCTTGGATGATTTTTTGGACAGACATAATATCAAAGGCTATTTTGATACTAAACTCTACAGTTAGTATAGCTATGGGCATATATGGTTTGTGTGTGTGTATGTATGCTGGGTTTTTAATTTGGAGGGGTTGAACTTGATGGACTTTTTTCAACCCAATTTAACTATGTAACTATGTAATTTAACTATGTAAGTGACATATTAAAGAATCTTACCTACCTGGTATATATATTTAAGTAAATATTGCCCTTTTACATCTCTTGCCTTGAACCGCCATTTCGTGATGGTCTGTGTGCTGCCTCAGAGATCACCTGACCAGAAATATTTCAACTCTAACTGTAACAGGAAGAAGTGTGGAAGCAAAAGACAGAACTCTGTCTGTTAATTGGCTGCTGTGACCTAACTTCATAGTTTGTTTGGTATGTTTGTGTGCACCATTGAATCATACGATCCCAGGAGGCTGTCCTTATTTTTTAAAATGGCTATTTTCTATTTATGATTACCCAATGGCACATGCTACTAAAAAAGTGTATTATTATGAAAATGGTTTATTTACATGAAGCAAGGTTTTACATATGAGTTGTTTTAGGCAATATCTGTTTATAGAGACCTACATTGTTCGGGGGGGGGGTATAGTTTTCCTTTAACTTTCTGCTTTCGGCTAGAATCGAAATCGCCTGAGGGGTGGCACTCAGAGCACTTAATTTTCTGAAGTCACCCAAAGTTTCCTCGTGAGGCAACTTCAAGAGACTTTGGAAACATCCTGCCGGGGATTTTGATTCTAGCTGACAGGAAGGATTTTCAGGAGATTAGTCGCCCAAAGAAGAAGCGATTTGTCGCTGGGTGACTAAATCTCCCTGAAACTTAGGGGCATATTTACTAAGGGTCAAAGTGAATTTTCAAATGAAATTGATTTCAAAGTAATTTTGGGCTACTTTGACTAGCCCAGAATTCGATTAGAATTGAAATAATTTGAAAATTGGAGTTTTGAAGTACTGTCCCTTTAAAAAAACTTCAAATTCGACCATTCGCCGAATTTCCATTGTAGTCTATGAGGGACCTCCCATAGCCGTTACAGACAATTTGGAAAAGTTTAGCAAATTTGACCCAGGATGAATATGAATGTGGCCCAGCTAGAAACCCTTGTTTCCCGAGGAAACTTCATGTTGCAAAGAAAATAAGAGTAAGCAGGAGGGGGGACTCTGCCCATTACCCAGTTAGTAGTAGTGATAATAACAATATAATAATAAGTCTATTTAATATGCAGGTGTCCCATATTCCAGTGTATATCTCTATCTGGTTATCCAACTGGTATTGTAGTTCTTTTCTGTGCATTTTCTTTACTTTTACAAATCAAAAGTGTTTGTGTATTTCATGTGTGGCCCCAGACAATTTTTCTTTTTACAATGTGGCCCAGGGAAGCCAAAATGTTGGACACCCCACTTTAGGGGAAGATATTGAATAACTAGAATTTTCTTGGTGAAGAAATAACATTATCTTGATATGTGCTGATGTTCCCTAGAGGCAGTGCTGGAATTGGGGAGGGATGCACATGGATGCCATCCATTCACTTTTTCATTTCTGTGAAATAACATCCCTTTAGTGGGGATGCAAGAGTTTTGAATCTCTGAACTTTCTTTCTCTCCACTATTGCATGCAAATAAAATGTAGAGGCAAGATATGATATAGGTACATATATAGAGGATAAAAGGAGAGAAAAGATTGCTGGAAGAGAAGTAGAGAAGAGATAGAATAGTGTTAAACAGATATAGGAGGTGGAGGCATCAGAAATGATTATAGAGAAAAGGAGAGAAGAAAACAGGAGAATAAAAAAAGGTATTAAACAGAAACAGATTAAGGAATAGTGAGAGAATGATATATATATGAAATAATCTTGGGTAATATCGAATATTATGGGGTTGTGCTATGTTATGACACAATACACAGGCAAGGTCAGTGTTTGCAGAAGCTGCATTGACAGCCAAGAAAAGAAAAATTCACAATTTTAATCTTGGGGTCCCTACATGTCACATACTGGGCATTAGAAGGAAATATCAAAATGGAAATAGCTAAATGGCTTTTCCTTAAAGTGGGTGAAACCAGAAAATATTGGTGTGTGAGGCTTGTTATAACAATGGGCTTGTGGGGTTGTGGGAGGGGCTTGTTTTAGCATGCCACGCTATGCTCACCACACAGAGCATCCCTCCAATTTTTTTTACTCCAATTCAAGCACTTCCTATAGGCGTACTTATCCTGGAAAATATATAACTTGCTATAAAACATACTTAAAGGGGACCTTATTTTAGTGATATGAAGCTGAAATTATATTGCCATTTAAACTAAATAGGGTTCATTCACATGGGCATATCGGTTGTCAACACATTGGAACCAGAATGGAATGATAAGGTTATGATCCTGTTTTATTAGTGTTTACTTTTCTGCACCATAGAGTAGTATAAAGTAAAAGATGGTTGAAAAGAACAGATACTTTGCTATATTAAAAAGAAAACATTGATTGGAGGGAAAACATGACACTGCAAGATTTAACTGGCACAGTATTGATATTAAAAGTGTATCAAAATGAAAATGCCCTCCCTTTATATGTTTTTTTTCTTTATTTTGGTCCATTCCAAAATAATACAGATATATTAGAAAAATAGAAAACATGATTTCTCTATTTCTTGGATGAGAATTCATGCAGAATTGCATTGGACAGGTGATTTGAGGTTCTCCAGATGCAGCAACTTCCAGCATCTGCCAACATCTGAAGGCTGCCAGATAAGAACTAAAACACTGAGAGTTTTAGCTCAAAAATATAACCTCTCTTTTTGATATGCATGTTCAGTTAGATTATTTAGAAAAGGTAAATAAACACTTTTAAATCAAGAATAAATATGAAGAATAGAATATCATTTTACAGACATACTTGAATTAACAGATTGAAAGGAAGTCATGTTCTTGCCCCCCCATTTAGGCTCACAGTGTAATGCAACCCATCTCTCAGCTTGTATCACTTTACAATGGAACAAGGTGGGGGGAGGTGTTGCACTACATTGTGAGCCTAAGGGGGTGGGGTACTGGTCCCAGGCTGCACAGAGATTGACAATCTTTGTTTCCTTTCAGTCTGTGGAATCTGATATGTGTGTGTAAAAAACACAATTTATTTTTGAAGGTCAAATAGTGTTTATGTACTTTTTACTACATATACCCAGCTTACTAAGGGGCCGATTTATCAAGGGTCAAAATGAAAATTCGAATTTAGAATTTTGGAATTTAGATGTCTTTTAAGTCAAATTCAACTAGGGAATTGTTGAAATTCAGTTCGAGTTTTCAAAAAAAAATTCTAATTCAGTTTTCAAAATTTATCATACACTGGCCCTTTAAGAATTTGGATTTAAACCTGTCAAATTGCTTGTTTTAGCATATGGGGGACATACTGGGATCAATTTGGAGTTGTTTGCTGCCTTCCTGACATTCAAGTTTTTTTCGAAGAATTCAATTCGAATTCAATTTTAAATTCGATTCGTTTTCTGGTCAATCTCATTCACTCAAGTTTCAAATTTTTTTTAACAGATTGCAATTGGTCAAAGTTTTAAATAACTCCCATGAACTTGAAATGCGACCATTGATAAATTTGCCCCTTAATGGCAAAAATGGGGGTATATTTTTCCATTAGGAACATTTGACTAACCTATTATGGCTCAAATAATTAACTGTTTGATAATGAATGAAACGTGTGAAATCCACAATCTGTTTTTATTTCCCCTTGGTGAACCCCTGTGACAAATACAGAATTCTAGATTCTGAATAAGCATGACAACATCCACACTGTAAAGGATCATTTTGCTTAATGTTCTGGAAACACACTTTCAAATTCAATGTTGTTGGCTAACTTTACATTTGTTTATTTTCCAGTAATACTCTGAACACTGCACTGATTAGAATAAAAGCCTAATTGTCAAGTCAGTACTGACTATGTAATGCAACAATTTTACAATATTAGTGGCTTTCTTCATAATGTCATTCCAATTATACTTAAATATGTTTTTAATTGTATATATACTTCATCCCAATCATCATTACTAAACACAGGGGACATATCTATCAGCAGTGTATAACCGTGTAAACAGAACAGGCACCTATTTATGTCCCTAGATGTATATCATACAATGGTATTTACAGGGTTTTTTTAAAGTGAGGAATTGAATCTTAGGCACAAATGGCGAACCACTGATTGATTCGTCTATAAATTTATTGTGTGCACATACATCTGTATTTATTAGCAACTAGTGCAGATCTTTCTTTTTATGTAATTTGTATTATGTAAGGATATTTTTGTTTTTAATTGTGCAATTTAAAGCCACAACTATTCCAAAATATGAACATTCTTAAACATTGAAATATGAAATATTACTGAATATTCTTTTACTTTGCTGCAAAAGCTGTACAGCACCACAATTGCAAAAAGGTAGGTCATTTTGCTAAGATCTGCAGTAGTTCCGCTAAAGATGTTCATGAAGTCACTACTACAAATGTTACAGTATTAAGTGTGGATAAAGCTGGTACATTTATTCCAGACAAGTTTATATGCACTGTCAACGTCAATACTGCTTCTGCTGACAAGGGACACTCCATTAACTTGATGCTTGATACAGGTTCAGCTGCTTCTATACTACCAAAGGATATTTTCTTGAAATACTTTGTAACGCTTTTCTGGGCTATCCAGACCACAGATAGTTAAAATGTCCAGCTATTGGTATGAGCATTGGTTACATTGGACTCTCTCTGCAGGATCCCGGGCCTTCGCTAAGTGGAAGCATTCCCTCTACGGTGTAGTGCAACTACAACACCCAGACACTGTGCATGCAACTTACAAAAATGATGGGCCCCAGGAGGTTCTTGGTGCAAACAAGGAAAAACAGTTTATTATGTCAGAGACAAATATCCTCAGGTTTACTCACGCAGGAGTTGAGCATATAGCAGGAGCACATACGTCACACAGACATGTACAGCACTTCAGAGTAGTTGCACCCTCCCGAAGCCTTGACAGTCCTCCCTTTCTCCAGGGAGCTCCAGGACAGCAGCCTATACCCTCACAGTCCCTCTTCTCTGAGGTCCCTGCACTCAGGTATTTTCAAAACCTGTTGGAAGCTACTTCCTTCAATCCTCGGTGGAGCTACAACTGCTCATGCTGTTACAACTTTCTGTCTCACTCTTCCTAGAGAGTCTATCACCAAACTCCCCTAGGCTAGCTATACCTCCTTCACGGGGTTGCCTGGTCCCCGACTTCTTTCCAGAGCAAAGGCCTTTCTGTACCCAGGTCCCCCCTGGGCACACCTTGCTGGATCAGCATCCAGAGGCCAAAGAGGAAGCTGCCACTCCCTTCCCAGCACTATACAGTGTAAGGCAGGATGTGGTCACAGCGCCACTTGGCCATTAACTGCAGGCATTAACACAAAATAGATACACAGGCTTCTGCCTAGTAACTAACAGGGTGGGGATTTAACTTTATAGGTGCTGGTAAGACCTTTAGATCCCTACAACTTTGCAAATTATATGCTTGTTGTATCTGCCCTGAGAATGGTCAGTTACTTAAAGGATCCAATCCCTGTGCTTGGTTGCTTGCCATTCACTGTACAAATTGAATCAAATACTGCAAAATGTGACTTTAACATTGTGAATAAGGGTACTGCTATACTTGGAAGGGATCTCTTTGCTGCATTAAACCTACAATTAGTTGATGGTCTCATTACTACAGCACCAGTGCCTACCACACAGCCTGTATCTAAAATTACATCACAAAATACTGTGTCTACAAATTCATCTACTGCTGATATTGTCAAACATCAACAAGCCAAACGCAAGGCGTATTCTGACAGAAACCGTGGTGCAAGAGAAGTGCACTTTCAGCCTGGATCAAATTTACTACACCACTTGAAGTGAGACACCAGCGAGGACCATACACATATGAATGCAAGTCGTCTTGCACCTGCTATATGTGACTTTGGAGACGCTCCATTTGATGAAGTACATTTTCCTACTCCTGATGCCAACTGCAATAGGCCTGAAGAAAGTGAACCTATAAGGCAAGGGTGTCCAAACTTTTTACAACGTGGGCCAGATTTGGTGACGTGAAAATGTGTGGGGCCGACCATTCAGCTTGACATGCTGAATCCCAGGCAAAACGTATCTCTCTCTGTACAGATATGAGTAAATGTAGGGGACTGTTCCTGCTGAATTGTGCTTAGTACAGGGAATACCTATGCTGCTATTGTTTTTACAACAAATGAAACATGAATGAAGGGCTAAAAATGTAAATGTTCACTGAAGTTTAAACTGGAGAGAGAGAGGTGAGCCTCACTCTGAGCAACACAGGTTACATGTTCCAGATGCAGCAATAACTGCGACGCGCAGGTTGAAATCCTTCCTGTTTCAGTCCTTGCTCGCCAATGCGTGTTATATTCTGCCAGCGGGTATCTGAACACTTTCCAATTATAAAAGAATGCTTATCTATTGAGCCCATCGCCTTTAGGATCTGCCACAACACTTGTTTCTCCAGGGTCAAGGTGGTGACAGGTCCCAAGGCCTGAGTTTATTCCCCTCCCCCAGCTCAGAGCTCTCATTCACTTCTACATAAGCTGCTGCTGCTGCCCCTCTCACCTGCATGTCGCCCACCTCCGGTCCATTTGAAATCGCAGCCAAAGTACGAACACATTGTCTCCCGACGCCTTTGCAGGAAGCTGCCTCTGTGATATGAGTCCTGTATCGGCAGCATTTCCTACAATCCCCCCGCCAAGCCTTTATAAGTGCGCAGGGGCCCGGAAGATGTGGCAGGCAACTTCACTTTACCTTAGAAGTGCGCCGGACATCAGCGCACGCCGCGCGGGCCCCCGAACCTGGAAGATGTGCCAGGCCAGCGGGGTGCAGGTGATGTTTTTCTCAATCCGGCTCCCTGGAGCTAGGTGGGCCCTGATTGGTGGCAGTCTGGAAGTCCATGCATTGGCCCCTACAACCAGGCGGGCCACGCCTTGTTGGTAATCCAGCCCTGGCTGCGGGCCAATTAAAAATGGACCACGGGCCACAGTTGGCCCGCAGGCTGTAGTTTGGACACCCCTGTTATAAGGCATACTGAGAGAATCAGAAAACTACCTGCATGGACCAAGGGCTATGTGATGTGAAGAATGCATAATATCGCTTTAAGATGCATATTGTTTCTTTATTGTTGTTTATTACATTTACCCAAATGCTTTCCTACTATAGGGGGAATATGTGGTGTTTATACAAATGGCCTGTAGGTGTCACTGTGCACACGAGTTATACTGTGCATAAGTTTATGTTACTGTTGTATAATGGCTGCATGAACCTACTAATAAAGCAGTTATACTCTACTCATCCTCTGCTATCAAAACACAACATACATGTAGTCTCTTTTTGTTTGTTTATTTTATTATTCTCTATGTTTAGCACTGATATATTTTCAGTGCCTCACAGAGAATTCCTAATAATTTGCTATTATTTTACACTCTACTTCCCACAGAAAATATATAGACTCAGCAATGCCTATTGTTAAATAGTCACTAACCTTGACTTTTCTTGTTTCTGCTTATAGGCTTTATTGATACCATAGAATATATCTGCAGATAAGATTGTAATTTACAGTAATGTTTGTGAGGCACAAATAAAGCTAATGAAGTAAAAATAATAAAACACTAAAACCATAAACGTTTTCTTGTCAGTCCATGTATATTAAGATTTTTTATAAAGCTATTCCTCCATTGGTCACAGTGTATCCTAACTCTAGTCATTTCATTTCAAGTCCATGAATACCACAGATAATGTGCATATCTACAATTTCCTTTCTGCTGGATGGATTTGCAATTTCTCCTTATCTGAAACAACCTCTAAGTCTTCCGTGATACTATACTATTGGCTTTGATGGCCTTAGATTAAGTTCACTATTCACAGAATACAGCAAACATAAGGTGATAAAGACAGTGTGGATAAGGGTTATTTGAGGAAAGAATGGGGAAAGCTTTTGAATGCATGTAGATAATTATTTATCATGGAGATGTAGAAGTATAGGGGACAGAATTGCTTTTAATAAAAAAAGACTGTTTAAGTTTATGTTACACGTGTGCCAATCTTGTTCTGACAGGCACAGTGTTTTCTCCACCAAATGTAACATAGGCCTTAGTGCAGACATTAGGAACTTTTCACATGAATTAAACAGTGTTTTTCTGAGACAGGTAGCAATTATTCTTCAATATTCAGCAGCTTTCAAGTTTGTAATTTCAGCAGCTATCTTTCTGCTAGAATCCAGTTTACCCTAAAACTCAGTCAGTGGTTACTGGAATACGAATAAGAGAGGGCCTGAATAGAATGATAGGTAAAGTCACCAAGGCCTGGGCCTAGGGTGGCAGGATTTTAGGGGGTGGCATGTTGCCCAACCACACTCACATTTATGGTTGTCACCTTTTCAAAATAATGTTACCGGCTGGTGGTGGGCGGGAACAAAAGGAGGCGGGTGATGATGCCAAAGGGGGTGGTGCAATGATACAAAAGGGGAGGAACCACATGCAGTGATGTCAAAAGGGACGGAGCAACGGTGCAAGATTGGCCGGGCAGCGGGAAAAAAGGTACCTTTTCTACAGACCAGGCCAAGGGCTTTAGTTAGGGGTATTACAAATTTACCGGCAGTTACATTGCTGGTAAATTTGTAATACTGGCCCCGGCATTTGCAGGTGTTTTACCGGCTGGGTGGCAACCCTACTCACATTGGTTCAGAAAGATAAAATAGTTCAGGAGATAAAATAGTGTTTTAAATTTCCAGTGTGCCAATCCACATTGTTCAGAGGAAGGGACGAGGTAAATCCGGCCCTGGTAGCAAAGTGTAACAAAAGCCTTTCAGAGGAATGGCTGATGGGGTCAGAGACCCCTATTTGAAGCTGGAAAGAGGCAGAAGAAGAAGATAAATAATAAAAAAAAAACTATAAATAGTTAACGTAAAGGTAAACTACCCCTTTAAATACTGATTTAATAGTAATGGCAGAAGTGCATACGCACTCACATGCTTTTTTTATGACTACTGCAAGAATATTGCCGAAAGCAAGCATATCTAAATTTTCCACAGTATCAGTAAATGGTACTGCCCAACTGTTTTTATAAATTTTATCTTTATGCGTTTAATGCCATTAGAAGACAATTAGTTAGCCATGCCTCCTGAGGGCCTTTTGGCCTGGGATGTTAGCGATAAAATAGCGCCCCCTAGCTCTGGCGAAGGGGATCCTGAAGAAATCCTGGATCATCTTTGTGTATTTTGGCCAAAAAAAAAAAAAGGTCAACGCTAGAGAATTACAAAAATCCAGTTTATCAAAGTGCAGACAGTAACTTCTTTCCCAAAGTGTACTTTACCAGGTTCAGACTGGCAAACTCCCATTATAAAGATAGAGCAGCCACTTTTAAATCAATATCTACATTGCCCTTTCCATTATACTTTTCTCCATGGTGAAAATTCTCTTGCAAAAATCACAAGAGAATTTTCCCTACTACCATTGTATGGGGAAATATGAATTCACTGTATACTGAAAAAGCACCACTCTTGCACACCCTGGCTCTCTGGAATTCAAATCCCTGGTGCTCGGTGAAGAGGGCCTCGGCAACCCCCAACCTCATAAGTAGAAGATCTCACTGGCACACAGATTAGTCCAAGCAGGGACAAGCCCTTGCAATTTTTTTTTTTTTTACGAAGAAAAGTGAACTTATGATTTTTAGTAAACTTGGAGATGTGTTGAGAAAATACATCTGGCGAAGTGAGGCAAACTGTGGTAAAGTTAGGTGAAGAGAAAATTCACACTTGAGTAAATGTGCCCCTTGGGCAAAAAAATAACTCAGTGAAATATGTATACCCATTTTATTTTGCGCTGAATTGTTAACAACTTAGATAAACTGTAGATAAATCTCCATACAATGTAGGCAAAGGGTCACAGACTAGCTAGTAAATGATAGGGGGCTCCTCTATACTATGTGTCCAGAAAACTAAGCTTATTTACTGAATAACTAGCTCAGTGAAATATGTGTATACTCACATTGCCCTATATTGGATTGTTAGCTTTGTATAAAGCCAACTTTAGCAGATAAATCTCTCTGAGCCATGAACACATACAAAACAAAGTACATAGGTCTGGTTTACTCACTTATAGTTTGACATTGGCTTACGTATTATTTCTCAATGGCAATCATCATTTTATGTATTTTTCAAGCCACAGAAATTTATTGAATGGCTTGAGTTTATTTGCTTTGAGATTTAATTATATTATACTGCTAGACTTTGTTAAAAATCCATTGATTGCAAGATACACTGTTAATGATTAAACCACTGTTCTATAGTTCATATCAGCTTAGCTGAAAGAACCTAACCCAGCAACGGTACTTAGAATTGAATCTCTAATGTAATATTGCTTATAAATGTTATCGTTAAAGTTTCAGTATAAATCTCATTCTCAGTCTCATTATTGATACATCTTTGTCTATACATCCTCTTTTGTTATCATTTGATGCACTTTCTGCTACACAGCACATGAATCTACAGTAATTGTGATAGTATTGTAAAATAGGTTTCTAGTTTTATATGTTATCAGAAAGTGATAAGGCAGTGAAAAACCATAAAAACCAAGCTCGACTGATTTTAATTTGTATGCATCAGTGTCTTAACGCATCTTTCAATTTGAGAAAATAATCTGACATGTTTAAGCTAATGTCACAAGTAGTGTAGTGGAAAAATGGACGCCTGGGTGCAGGCACATGGACCTGATTTTAGAGTTGCATTTTTTTCTGAAATCCACCACTTTTGTCTGCAGCCGGACAGATGCGGAAGAGAAATAATCTGCTTTTCTCCGCCTGCAGTAAAAAACCAGGCTTATATCTGTAAAGAAAAAGTCAACCCTTCATTTATAAAATGAAATTTGGTTATACAACAGTCATTTAAAGCCAATTCTGTTTTTGCAACCTCAGTAACTTGACTTGACAAGTGGGACCAGGACTGGACTGAGAATTAAAATAGGCCCTGGCATTTCAGGTACACAAGAGGCCCATCAGCCCACATAGAGGCCCAAACAGCCCCCACCAGCCCACTAAATACTGACTTTCTATGGCACCTTATAGCAGCCCCTCTGGCATTTGCCCT
This sequence comes from Xenopus borealis, assembly GCA_024363595.1. Taxonomy (NCBI): domain Eukaryota; kingdom Metazoa; phylum Chordata; class Amphibia; order Anura; family Pipidae; genus Xenopus; species Xenopus borealis. Next base: position 78,137,507 of record CM044431.1, on the reverse strand, counting down.
AACCCACAAATGGCCAGTCCGGGCCTGAGTGGGACATTGAATTATTATGTTATAAGTATAGATTCGGAAGAGAACCCCTTGCATGCCCACCATACAGTAATTCTCAAAATAGCAGTGATGGACATTTTGGCTTCCCAAAACCCTAAGAAGCCTACCTTACCTACCTAAATGGCTTAATGGAAGGCAATTTTGTGCCCAGTTCAACTCTAGGTAGGAACCCTTTCTTCAATATAATTTTCTACAGTATCATTTTCATTTTAAGATAAATACAAGGATTTATTTTGGCATTTTCATTTTAAATATATAATTACGTCACTTTTTATTCTAGCTCTGGCTTTGGCACATTTGTAATATACAGTGTTTCAGGTATACAGTATAAATTATTAATTGTTTCAAATTCTGAACATATTCTGCAAGGAGACACAGATAACACAGATCAATAATAATAATAGTGAGATAGAAAGAACAATCAATAATATTAGTGATACAGAAAGAAAGGAAGTTTGGGTTTTGATAAACAAGGGGCACACTAACATAAGTTACAGTAAACAATAATAGATCTACAGTTTGCCCAGGACTAGTATCATATAGCAATTTAGCAATATATTGTACTAGACATTAAGCCCGTTAAATTAACGGATGCTAGAACATATGTAGTCAAACATTTATAAAAAACAGAATTGTTGTAGGCGAATTTTCGCCTGCGCTACGCAAATTCACTAACGTGCTAATTTACGCTCTGGTCGGCGAACGGTAACGTATTTACATTTTTCAGACTATCACCCACAATGGTAAAACACGCCACAGCGTAAGGGTGCGAAGTTGCGCGTCTATCTACTTTACTAGCATAAATTATCACTCAATGGGAATTGAACACTAAAAGCACTGGTCAGAGGCATTTACCTTATACACTACACCACCAGGCTTCCATGAAAGTTCATTGTCTCTATTCTAAGTACTGGTACTGATAGCATTAGTTAGTGATTGGCGACCTCTAGTGGCCAAAACTGGTAAATTCGGTCCGTATGGCACATGCGCAGTAGCGCAATTCCACGGACACAGGGAATGGACACAGAGACACTTGAACTTTATTATATAGGATGTTTGTGTTCAAACAAAATAGTAGTAGAAAATAGGTAACTAGAATTTGTGTTTGCACTTGTTGTCACATTACACTTCTGGAGACAGAGAATAGAGAACATTTGCTTCTGTAACGGCACAAATCACTTTAATTCAATATTTCTTAAAGGGATACTGTCATGGGAATTTTGTTTTCAAAACACATCAGTTAATAGTGCTGCTCCAGCAGAATTTTGCATTGAAATCCATTTCTCAAAAGAGCAAACAGGTTTTTTTTTTTATTTCATTTTGAAATCTGACATGGAGCTAGACATATTGTAAATTTCCCAGCTGCCCCAAGTCATGTGACTTGTGCTCTGATAAACTTCAATCACACTTTACTGCTGTACTGCAAGTTGGAGTGATATCACCCTCTCCCTTTCCCCCACCCAGCAGCCTAACAACAGAACAATGGGATGGTAACCAGATAACAGCTCCCTAACACAAGATAACAGCTGCCTGGTAGATCTAAGAACAACACTCAGTAGAAAAAAAACAACAGCCTGCCAGAAAGCAGTTCCCTCCTAAAGTACTGGCACAAGCCACATAACCAGGGGCAGCTGTGGAATTGACAAAATGTCTAGCCCCATGTTAGATTTCAAAACTGAATATAAAAAAAACTATTTGCTTTTTAGAGAAATGGATTTCAGTGCAGAAGTTTACTGGAGCAGCACTATTAACTGATGCGTTTTGAAAAAAACATGTTTTCACAATTATACATTTTAAAATGCCAGTCTGCACTTCAGTAACTATGTGGAATATAACCTATTTCTTAGCATAATTTCTCAGTTTATAATGACATTCTTCCATGAATGTCCAGTATATTTTATCTAGACAAAATGTCAGCTACAATGATACTTGGCTAGGCATATAAAAATTGCAGGTGTGGGACCTGTTATCTAGAATGCTTGGTATCTGGGGTTTTCTTTATAATCAGTCTTTCCGTAATTTGGATCTTCATACCTTATGTCTACTAGAAGATCATGTAACATTAAATAAACACAATAGACTGGTTTTCCTTCCATTAAGGATTAATTATATGTTAGTTTGGATCAAGTACAATGCACTGTTTTATTATTACAAAGAAAAAGGAAATCATTTAAAAAAAATAAAAAAAAATTGGATTATTTGTATAAAATGGAGTCTATGGGAGAAAGCCTTTCTGTAATTCAGAGCTTTCTGGATAATGGGTTCCGTATTAAGGGAAGCATTTATTTAGCACAACTAGATATATTTTTTTAGTGTCTTTTGCTTGCACTCTTCATAGATGTGAGTTTCTGTGTTTCTGGGGGAGTCTGGAATGTAATGCAAATACTTGTGTGATCTTGGCAGAAGTGAATGTCTGCAGCAGAATGTTATTTTAGCTCTATAAAAGTGACACTGGTGTTTATAGTTTGCTATAAACTATATTTATAAAATTTTGTGCAGTTGTCATAATATTGCCAATCCGCACTAGTTTATTTACTGTATTGGCAGTAACTGAATGGAAGTAATATCAGATTTTATCATCCATTGACTTTAATTGAACATACAGCATTATTCCATTAAATATTACCTATGCTTATGTAGAGACCCTGAGATTTGGGTGTAGTTTAATCAGGCAGTTTCCCCTCCGTATTTGGACACCTAAGGGTCCTTAAGTAACTCAGGCAGCTATGTCCTTTTTCCTGGGTCCATATTAGTTCCTGGGGATTGTCCACTAGATGGCACTGTGTAACAATATAAAAGGAGATAGCACCATGTGCTCAGGTCTTACTCATGGGACCGTGCCTCCCAGAGAGGTATTACAGGGCCAAGGTCTCGTTCCTCTAACGTTAGGTTTAGACTGGTAGTAGTCACTGTGATTGTCACTCTAGGAGTGAAAGGCAGCTCAGGGTAGCTAGTGAGCAGTTGTGGCTGCAACAAGGAGAAATAGTGGGGTTAGGACCCCGTGGTATGTACACCACTAGATCAGGGATTGCAGTGGGTGAGTTGAGGACCAGATAGGGTGCCAAGACCCCAGGCTGAATACAGTGGGTGAGGCGATAACCCAATAGGGTGCCAAGAAACAAGACCCCAGGCTGTGACATCCAGGGCCTAGTGCATTCCACCTGAGAGGAGACATTACCTAGTGAGAGTGTAACTATCCTGTTGAGATGTGAATCATTTCTGCGAATTATCTATTTTGCATGTTGTCCTTATCATCCCACTGGAGGGATTATCAAAGTATCCTACTACGCTGTCTGTTCAATAAATAAGTTCAACACCAGGTACCGGGAGTTGCAGGGAGTTGCATGGGTACACTGGGGGTCCTGGGCACAAGCTAAGCAGTTAGCCGGGTCACACATATTCCACAAATCCACAGCTAAAGCTACACCTACGGGTGCGCTACACTTAAAAACTTCCTTTTATGGAAAAGGAAAGATTAAGTGGCAGATTTACTAAAGGTCGAATTGTCGAGGGCTTCTAGCCCTCAAATTCGCCTGGCGAATATTTGGCGAATAAATATTCGCCAAAATCGAATATAATATTCTCCGGTTTTGAGTGCATTTTCGACTATTCGCCAAAATCGTACGATCGTACAAAAAGTCACAGAAAAGTCACAGAAAAAACACTCGAATATTCTCCAAAATCGTAGGAATCGAACGTTCTAAGCATTCGATCGTACGATTGAAATTCGGCAAAAGACTTAGAAAAAAAAGCCTATGGGGGCTTCCCGTAGGCTTCTATTTCAATTTGGTAGGTTCAATCAGGCGAAGAATAAAAATTTAAAGGGCAAGTTCTTCGACTAGCAAATAGTCGAGCGCTCGAATGCATATTTCTTCGATCTATTCGATGCGTCTGAATATTCTATATTTGATGGTCGAAAATACTTAATTTGCATATTCGAATAGTCGCACGATTGAATTGAGACTATTCTCGACTATTCACGCGAATATTCAAATCCTTCACACAAAATTAGTAAATCTGCCCCTAAGTGTTTATTAACATTATACTGGAAGTGCCTTCCTAGGAAGCGTGGGCAAAACCACCCTTTCCCCCCACCCATCCCTTTTGTCACAATAGACAATAGTCTGGAAAGTCCTACCCAGGCAAGTAAGACATGACCAAGGCCCCTTTTATTTTATGGGATGATGGGCAAGGCCGAGATAGGCTGGGACCCCTCTCCTGGTGCCCTTGTAAGGAGGTGAAATATATTTTACTTTTCAGTATATGTGTTCAGAATGTCAAATTGTCAATAAAATTGTAAGCAGGAGGAATTAAGGGGGTGGTGTCTATTCAAGCAGTGCTAGAGTCAAGTAAAGCATCTTGGCTTCACAGGGAAAGGATAGCTAACAACACTGGTTCTGTTCAAGTCCAGTGTTGAATGTACAGGAGTGTATATAAAGTGTTGAGAGAGAATAAGGGTAGAGACACACAAGCATATTTGTTGCCTCATGAGGAAACTTCGGACGACTTCTGAAAAATGAAACACTTCAAGTGCATCAGCCGGTGGGAAGGCAGGGGAAGGCAGTTTAGGGAGATTAGTTGCCCCCAATCTGCTCATTTGTCTCTGCCCTAATGACGAATCTGCTTGTGTGTCTCTGCCCTAAAGCTGTGTTCTGGATAAGAGAATGAGCCTTCCATTCTATTTCTTTGAACTTTACACACTGGGCAACTCTGAGGTTGTGCAGAGCTCCTTGAGGCTTTATCTTTTGCACGGGCAACAACAAAACTGATTAAATTAAAAGAGTGATAACATTTTATGCATTTCTTAGTGGGCCAGCTTTTTGTTAAATACTCAATTTGTGTTTTAAAAAAGCAATCTTTTATTTATTTAGTTTGTTTTTGGCATTGGAGTATAGATCCACATCTTGCTAGAAACAGGAAAGCCTTTCAGTGGGTCTGGCATCCTGATGCGTGACTGAGAGCCATATAATCTAGAAAACAACAAAGTAAATCATCTTCAGTTACAGCTGTTCATTTCTAAAAGCTGAGCTGAAGTGCAAAACGTTAGTAAAATAATTAGCTAATATACACAACTTTTTCATAAAAACCAAGTTAGGAATACATTTTACAAATATCTCTTGCATCAATAAATATATATGTGTAGGTTACTACCTATCCATCTATAGGTGTATAACACAAAACGATATGAAGATAATAAAAAGACAACTCCTCCTTATCAGACTGTATCAATACAGATATTGACAAGGAGGGTGTGGTGTTTATACAAATGGCCTGCAGGTGTCACTGTGCATACACAGGACTTTCTGTACAGCTTGAAAGTGAAAGTAATACTTACTGCTGTTATGTAATGGCTGCATGAACCTGCTAATAAAGCACTGTTATACTCTCCTCATACTCGGCTACCAAACACAACAAATGGCGACTAGGATGTCTTTTCTACCTCTGCAGAAGCCTGCACCATTTCTACCAAACCCTGGTGAGCCTACCATACCTTTTACTGCTAGGATTCGTATGTTTGATAATTACATTATTGCTGCTGACCAAAGGGAGATTTCTGCAGTTAGAAAGCGTGCTTTACTTATTCATTGCCTGGGGGCAGAGGGACAGCATATATTCCATACATTACCATTACCTGATGAAACCTATGAAACTGCTCTTACTGCTATAAAGAACTTTTTTGTGCCAAAAGTAAATGTGGTTGCTGAAAGATATAAATTCCGACAACGTGGACAGCGTAATGGTGAATCCACTGAACATTTTGTAGCAACTTTGAGAGAGCTGTTTGTTACCTGTGAGTTTGGGATTCTAACAGATGAAATGCTAAGAGACCAAATAGTGGAAAAAACGAACTCACCACGCATTAGAGAGAGACTGCTCCTAGAGCAAGATTTAACCCTTGCAAAGGCTATTACAGTTGCTAGCCAAATTGAAACAGCTGTGGTGGAGGCTAAAACTCTCAGTCACGGAACTGCTGGGAATGTACAGATTGTGAATTCAAAACTGTGGCCTAATAATACGCAGTCACAGGGAAAATACAGTGCTAAGGAAAGGGATTCACTGCAAAACCGTGCAGCAAATACAAATAAAAAAAACTGCTTTCGCTGTGGTTCTACACAACACCTTGCAAACTATGCTAAATGTCCAGCAAAAGCTATACAGTGCCGCAAATGTTTAAAGCCAGGTCACTTTGCTACGGTCTGCCATAGTTCTACTAAATATGTTCATGAAGTCACTACTACAAATGTTACATTATTAAGTGTGGATAAAGCTGGTAAATTTATTCCAGACAAGTTTCTATGCACTGTCAGTATCAGTACTGCTTCTGCTGACAAGGGGCACTCCATTAACCTGATGCTTGATACAGGTTCAGCTGCTTCTATACTACCAAAGGATATTTTCTTGAAATACTTTGCAAAAGATGCGCTTGGTGCACCTGCCCTGAGACTGATCAGTTACTTAAAAGATCCTATCCCTGTGCTTGGTTGCTTGCCAGTGACTGTACAGTTTAAATCAGATACTGGAAAATGTGACTTTTACATTGTGAATAAAGGCACTGCTATACTTGGAAGGGATCTCTTTGCTGCATTAAACCTACAATTAGTTGATGGTCTTATTACTACAGCACCAGTGCCTGCCACACTGCCAGTGTCTAAAATTTCACCACAGTAACACATCACTTGGTTGTGCAAAGAACTTGGTACACAAAGTTAAGTTGAGGCCAGATGTAAAACCAGTATGCCAGAAATTGAGGCGATTGCCCTACTCTATAAGGGAGACTGTCTTACAGGAACTAAATAACTACAGAGCAACATGCCATGCAACAACCCAAGCATCTCCAGCTGAATAATTACATGGCAGACAGATGCGTACATGTTGCAGACATCAAACTTCCACAAAATACTGTTCCTACAATCTCATCTACTGCTGACATTGTCAAACGTCAACAAGCCAAATGCAAGGCTTATACTGACAGAAAACATGGTGCAAGAGAAGTGCACTTTCAGCCTGGATCTTCAGTCAGAATTAAGAAACCAGGAATACTGAAACAAGGACAATCTGAGACGCCAGCGAGGACCATACACATATGAACTGTCTGATGGACGCATCTGGAATGCAAGTCATCTTGCTCTTGATAGATATGACTTTGGAGAAGCTCCATTTGATGGAGGACATTTTCCTACTCCTGATGCCAACTGCAATAGGCCTGAAGAAAATGAACCTGTAAGGTGTACTGAGAGAATCAGAAAACCACCTGCATGGACACAGTACTATGTGATGTGAATAATGTATATTATTGCTTTAAGATGCATTGTTGATGTTTATTATATTTGCTCACATTTTTCCTACTATAGGGGGAATATTTGGTGTTTATACAAAATGGCCTGCGGGTGTCGCTGTTCATACAAAGGACTTTCTGTACAGCTTGAAAGTGAAAGTAAGGAGTTACTGCTGCATGAACCAGCTAATAAAGCATTGTTATACCCTCCTCATCCTCGGCTACCAAAACACAACATAGGGGTACATGATGGAAGAGGTACATGCCCCCCACTACTGAGCCCTAGGCACATGCCTCTTCTGCCAACCACTACTTTTGCCCTTGATAGGTTTTATAAGTAGAATTGGGGCTATTAAAAAGGAAACCTTCATTAGCTGTTTCCTCATTTATGTAAACAGATAAAAATAGTTTCGGAATCTCTGCTTTTTCTCTGTTCTCATCAACCAAATGAACCCCCTATGATATTATGGGTCCTATCCCTTCCTGCATCATTTTGTTAGTAATTACGTATTCAAAAATAATTTTGGATTCTTTTTACTCCTTGCTGCAATACCATTTTCCATCTTAACTTTAGCTTTTTTGCATGATTTTTTTGCCCTCTTGTACCTAATAAACATTGATTGTCAGGATCAGACCCCGGCCCTGGTGGACCCTGTCCACCCAGGCCCACTCCGCTTATCAGCTGTTCCCTGTTATGCAAAGGAAGGAGGTGAAGCAGTACCTGATGTGACACATTGTAAGCATTCAGGGGAGTTTGGATGTCGGGAGGATGGGCCCTGGTGCTGCAGGCTCAGTACCCAATGCCTCAATTCTTTGCTGGTCATTTTCCCAGTGATCAGGAGCATGTGCTGAAAAGGCCAGGATGACTTTGACTGTGCATGTTTTTTGAAAAAGATTACTTGCAAAACTAGCAAGGTATTGCACCTGTTGACTGTCCTGTGCTTTCTTTTTATTTGCAGGTATGGTTAATAGGGAGGTAATGAGGGTCAACAATGGTGCTATCTCTTTCAATGCACATTTACTAATAAGTTGCCAAGATACAGTATTTGCCCTATTTTGTGAGCATTTGCCTTATTGTAAGCTAAAAATCCCATTTAGGTCCCATTTCTGTTGCAATAATAAGACACATCAAATCATTTGTAGTGAATACATTTAACATAGAATGTATTTGTTACTGCAGATGTTTGTAACTGAACTAGGGAGAGACCAGATAAAGCCGGCTGTAGCATGAAAATATAAGCTTGACTGGTAAAATCAGTACAAAATTGTTTGCTTTCATTTTATTAGAATTGGAAATATTACACGCAGCTTTATTGGCATATAAGAAATAAACCTTCAACCAGTTAGACTCCTTGTAAAGAGACATTTGCCAGCTGTTACATCCTCCGTCGCAAAATTTATACTACTTTTCTCTGTGTTACTTTGATAAACAACCTTTAAAACCTATTTTCCTTCACTTATGAACTGCCGCACTGGGTACTTTAGTTTTATTGGTACAGTATATTCTTTAGATGTATTTTTAAATGACTACCAACCACTGTTTAACTACTTTATTATTTGGTGATATGTTTCCAGATATATCTTTTTGGAACTTTATTATGTAAAGGCAAGGTGGTCAGGTACCAGAGTATTCTGTTGTGTTCTATGAGACAATATTGTAGTTATGTGTAACTGCTTGGTAGCTTGGATTATAGAATATAACATTGTGGCAAGCAGTGCCAGGATCCAGCCCAGATGACTAGAATTGGAGAACTTTGCTTAACATCTGTTTAAATAAAGATTACTATAGTAACAATGGCCTTGCACATTTGATTCTTGAAAGCTTTTGGATCATGCTTATTTTGTATTGTGAAATGTGGTTTCACAATACAAAATACAGTTTTTGTAATGATTTCAACAAGTGCAAGGGAGGACATTCTGTGCATAGTATTATTGGTTTAAAGATGCACAGCAGATGGTTATATATTAAACTAGCGATTTGTGCCAATCAGTCCTTCCTGCCTTCTTCTCCAAATTGAGATATGCCATACCTATTGACTAGGGAACCCCTGGAGCTACAATATCTCTGGACCAGGCAGTAGCTCCAGTTTTTGCTCAGTGCCCTGCTTCAATGGATTCATGTTACATTACATGCCGAACACTGGAAATTAAGCCAGGGTACACCATAAATGACGCAATGCAGATTTTAAATATTCGGTACAACTACACTGAAGCTCACAAGCAGCTTCAGTGTAGTTCTTCCCTGTGTGTACTTTTCTATATTGTAACATTATATACTGCTGAGCTCCAGATTCAATATCAGTGCTATAACTAGTGTTTTTATGGGTGATCACAGTAGAACCCTGTTTGAATAATGCAGATGTTAAAATTTGATGGAAGAGGAAAATACAGTCTGAGGATGTTTTTAGTGGTTTTGTGATAATGCTCCTCATTCCATGAAAAGGTACATCGATACATATACTGTATATGATTATCTGTACCAGCTATGATGTCCCTCAGCCATATAACAATAATTATTTATGGCTTCAAATTTGAAGAGGCTGAATATTTTTAGTTGGCCCCTAAGCTCAGGTAAGTAACATCAGCCTAGAGCAGTTATTCCCAACCAGTGGTTCATGAGCAACATGTTAATCACCAACTCCTTGTTGCTCCCATTGGCCTCATAGCAGTTGCTTCTTTTTGGAATCTTGGCTTTGAGGCAAGTTTTTGTTGCATAAAACAGGTGTACTGTCAAACAGAGTCTTCTGTGTGTCAACTGCAGCCCTTATTTGGCACCCCAGGAACTTTAATGCTTGTGTTGCTCCTCAACTGTTTGTACAACGGAATGTGGCTCATGGGTAAAAAAACATTGGGGACCCCTGGCCTAGAGCATGTAATGTTAATTAGCAGAAGCCAGAGAAGATGGAATGTTTGTTCAGTCCAGAGGCACAAAGCTTCACTACTGAGCTGTTGTGGCCTTGGACAGATCCAGGAGACCAAAATAAAAGTTGTAACATATGTAGTACACTTTTTTAGTTTTTCTGTTAACTTCCCCTTTAAAGACAAATGCTTCTTGTCAACACAGTTATTCCACATATCTTGTTTGTTTTCAAATTAAATGAAAAACAGAAAATATTTGTCATTTCAAAAATAATTTATCTTGTGCTCATGGGAATAATTGAACCAGGGATGACCCATAACTATCCTGCATTCTGGGATTTAAGAACTGAGAATAAACAGATGCCTGAATTATTGGGTGTCCATGACAAATGCAACATAGTTGTTACTGTTTCTGTGAAAGATACGGCCAGAGGATAAAGTCAAACACTCCAGAGGAACATTTGAATTCATGTTTTATTAGGCTTCTCTAAAGAAAATTCAAAGGAAAATAAAGAAATCCTTTTGAAGAAATGCCTTGCCTTTCATTAGCTACTTAGTGTGCAGTTTTAGTCTATTGACTTCCAAGTCAAATCACAGTTTTTTTTTGTTATTTGTGTGCGCTAGACTTTCTCCCATGAGCCTAGAAGTAAAAAGCAGGCTCTGTCACTGCCAGCCCTGGGTAGAAAGCACACACAGCGGATAGTGAACACAGCAGAAAATGATATATTGTGCATATCACCTCCTGGTTTTGCAAGGGGTTTATAATGTAGCTAGAAAACTTTTCTCACAGATGCCACCTGGTCTGCATAATGATCTCTATATACTATCACTAAATATTACTATATATTATATAATATTAGAATGTGTAAATTGTATTTACCACTTATAAATGTTTCCTAATTTGATTCTTATGGGCAGTGATACAGTACAGTACATAATGTGGACACTTCCTAATAATCAGATAATAGAAGCTTGACACACTCACTAACTCAGTGTTTTGCTTAACCTATCTATTCATTTTTGTGAGTTTGTGTGAAACCTTTCAATGTACCTTCCACAACCAACCAACTTTGACCTAGGGTTCAACACCAAAAAGGGATCGTGTTCTCAGCCTAAAAACTATAGACCAGTTAGTCTACCGTCAGTGGTAGGAAAGCTTTTCGAAGGGTTATTAAAGGATAGGATCCCGGGCCTTCATAGCAAATCATAATACTATGAGTTTGTGTCGGCATGGATTTATATGAAATAGATCTTGCCAGACCAACTTAATTTAGTTTTATGAGAATTTGAGCAGGGACCTCAATTATGGGATGGCAGTGGATGTGATCTACTTAGACTTTGCTAAAACATTGGATACGGTGCCACACAGAAGGTTACTGGTTAATGTTGGCCTGGAACATTGTATAAAACTGGTTTAAATATAGATTACAAAGAATGGTGGTAAATCTATTTGTACCAGTGTTATTAGTGGAGTACAGAAGTTTTCATGACATGCGCAGTGGTTCTGTTCCCGGCAATCACCTACGAACTACGTTGGTATACTTACAAAGTAAAGAAGATGGCTGCCGTGAACTCCCGTACCAAAAATCTGCAGGAGGGGTTAGTAAAAAATTGGGGGCATTTGCCTGGGGGGTGGGGGTGGGAGTTGGCTGGTGAGGGAGGAGGGGGGTCTACACAGAGGGTTATGCTAAATTGCATAACTTTGCATTTATCCATGTTGGACCTCATTTTCCATTTTGCTGCCCTGTTTTCCAATTTAGACAAATCACTCTGCAAAGTATAACCATCCTGCATGGAACCTATAGTTCTGCAAAATTTTGTATCTTCAGCAAAAATAGAAATGGTACTTTCAATATCCTCCTCCAGGTCATTAATAAACAAGTTGAAAAGCAGAGGACCAAGTACAGAGCCCTGTGGTACTCCACTCATTTTCATATGGACCCACTTTAATTCTATATTGTATTATTTTTATAATGTTGCCTACAGAGTTCATCAGCAGAGTACTGGGAAGGTAACGAGAGACATCTCCCTGATACTTGCATTGCTTAAAATGCTCCCTGGTGGTGGATATGGAACAGCCCTAAAAAGTAAAAATCCAAGTCTGCCTAACCCAGGTTGCAACTCCTACAGTTACATTGACTAGGAGAAACAATATGAAAGCAGTTCCACTTTGAAGTGCTGGCTCTTTCTGAAAACACATGACCAGACAAAATGACCTGAAATGGCTGCCTACACAACAATATTACAACTAAAAAACACATTTATTGGTTCAAGAATAATATTTTAAATGGTAGAATGAATTACTTGCAATTTAAACAGTGTAATTTAGTAATAAAAATTATACAAATCATGAGAAAATCCTTTTACTTTAGAGAAAAATTTAAATACTTCATTGGGAATACAAAAGGAGCACCAATAGTGATTTTTCATATGTCACATTCATAAACAAAGTAATGGCTCTCAACATACATGATGTAGGCATACGTGTATATATATATATATATATATATATATATATGTATATATATACTGTATATATATGTATATATATACTGTAGAAAACAGCTCCTTATGCTGTAAAGCCTGTCAGACACCAGGTGGCAATGTTCATCTTGAAAGGATACATGTATCTACTCTCAGATTTCAGTGACTGACTAGTATATGTTGAATGCTAATATAACTGATATATAACTGCTGTAGTAAACATTGTTGTGCAGCAATAACCAGGGAACATTGTAGGGGAAATATCATTGTGATTAAGAATAACATGTCAAACTGTTTTTCATTTTTTTTATTTTTCTCTTTATTGTGTTTGCAAGTAAAACATGAAAATATAAGATAACATTTTAATCATATGAGCATTTAGTAATAATTACTACATTATAATACTTTCTGACAAATACAGTTTAGTCCATCAGTACAGAGTAACAATATAGGGCTCATCCACTGTGCGTACTGAAGTGCAAAGTGCAATTTTGGTTGCCATTCGATGTCTTACTGTGTACCTAGAGATCAGCATTTTTGCCACTATTTCAGTATTGTTACAGCCTCCAGGGATAGTTGCACTTGGCAGAATGACATTTGATGCAACACAGTTTGTGTTTTGATGCAAATTGGATGCAACTGGAGTGAACAGTTTCTATATACTGGGGGTGTCCTTTCTGGCAATCGGGGTCAAAATTTTACCCAATTCTTTAGGCACATTTTTAGGCACAGTTTTGATGCAGTGTGCATTAAGAACCCTGGAGATACCAGCACTTTTGACATGGTGATATTTGCAGACATTTCCCATATTACATGCCACACTTGTGCACATTTCAAAAGGTTTTCTAGGTGCACTGGACCATGGCATCATAATGCGCAATGAGCCATTTTGGGCATAACTACCTTTATGGTGTATATTGCATTCAATTCTTATATTATGTTCAATCATGCTACTTCAATTTTTTCAAAATTAAGAACTATTGTATTGAATTATATTCAATTGGATATAAGACAGCAACACCATGGACTTCACATTAGAAACGTAAATTTCATTAGAAAATTATGATGTTACGCACTCTGCAAGAAAACCAGAATATCACATTAAAAGATAAGTCATGGTAACAACAGACAAATCAATTGAAACTTGCCCAAGGTTCAAAATGCTTCAGAGATGTTCTTCTTAATAGCTGTATAAACTGATGATCTCAAAAGATTTTAAAACAAATATCTTCTCCAAAGTTAATAGCTAAATATTTAATAGTTAAATAGTTAATAGCTCAAAGTTAGGTACTTAGGTCAATCTGAAATTCAGAAATGTACTAACTGACACCAATTGGGGTCGAGTATCACTTGTCATACTCCAACTCGCCACCAAAATGTCTATAATATTTCTTGGTGTTTGCCATTGTTACATATGGGAGTTTTATTTCAAGCACACATGCAGCAACTTGTTCCACAATGCATATTGTAAACTGCATGCATGCTAGGTTTGCATTTCATTGTGTGGGCACAAGGTAATGCCTGTCATGCCAGAAACATATAATTCATTTGGTGCAAATTAATTACATGTGTAGAAATGTTGACTTAAAGGGCACCTATTGTCAAAAACAGTTACCCCCAACCAAATGTGCAGGCTAATTGAGCCAGCATTCCGGTTGGGGGTACTGGTGTTTTTTTTAAAAATACCCCTCGCCAGCGGTAGCGGCGGTTCAAGCCGTCATGACAGTCTCGGCGCATGAGCATTTGCGCGCGCGTGACGTCAGGCACACTCGGCCTTCGGCCTCTTGTTTTTATATGGTCATGAAACTCCTCGGTAACTTATAATATGCTTATATTTTACAAGAGGGGGTACTTTTTTCACTATATTAAGCACACTGAGATATAAAAATGTCAACCACTTTTAATAAAACAGGGATTGTTTGCCCATAAATTTAAACTGGCCTACTATATCAAAGTCATCCCTGGTCTGGCCAGTCCTACACTCAACTTCCATCTAATTCAGGAAGAATTCTATTGTTTCATTATACTTTTTACACAGGGAATACGTTTTACCGGTACTTTGTTTGCTGCTTTAAAGGTTAAAACTCCCAAACATAGTTGCATTTTATTGGCCACCACTGGGATGGCCTAACTATAGCTGGAAAGGGTGGGAGCTACAACATGGAGCTGGCCACCTCTCCTTTATAAACTATAACAAACAAGGAAAAGTTGTGTTCACCACTAATCTTTAAAAACAATAAGCAGGTTGCAATGAGGCCACAGAACCACAAAATTCACATAGACAAATACAAGAGGTCCTCTGCACTCAACCCATTATCAATATATTAAGGACATTGAGACATTTTGTGCATGTGCATGTAACAACCAGGAATTCTGCAAATGCTGCTTTCAATATCAATTTCATTTACAAATAACTTTTAAAGCACCAACAATTTTTAATACATTAATCTTGTAAAGTTGCTTATAATTGTGTTTTCTTTTATTAGGTAAAAGTAATTTTTGGGTTGACATGTCCTTTAATAGAACAGTTCAGTGTAAAAGAGGCTGTGCAAAATAAAAAATGATTCTAATATAGTTAGTTAGTCAGAAATGTAATGTAATGTATAAAGGCTGGAGTGACCGGATGTCTAACATAACACAAACAGAACATTACATCCTGTCTGGTAACCAATCAGTGGAAACCAAGAGCGCTGCAAAGCAGGAAGTAGTGTTCTGTTATGTTAGACATCCAGTCACTCCAGTCTCTCCAACCTTTATAAATTACACTATGTATATTGAAAATACATTTTACATAGGCTATTTACCCAGGTTTTATTGTTATATTGAACAATTTCTTTAATATATAGAAAAATTGTTGATTGCAGAGGACCATTTGTCTTTATGACTTTTATGGTCATGTCCTTATTGCACCCCTTGCTCATTGGTTTAAAATTTAGTAGTGAGCACAACTTTCCCTTGTTTTGCTGAGCCCTTAAATACTACCGCCCTTAAAGGAGAAGTCTACCGTCCATGCGCTAAACTCCTCCTCCCCGTAGGCCCCTCTCCCCCCGGCCTACCTCCCCTTCAGGCAAATGCCCCTAATTTCTACTTACCCCCTCAGCGCAGGTCCTGTCCATTGTGTTTGCAGGAGCCATCTTCTCTCGTGCAGTCTTCTTCCAGGACCCATCGGCATTTGGCGGCGCATGCGCAGTAGGAGGCATTTGTCGGTTCAGCTTTGCTGCGCATGCACCGAAAATCACAAAGTTTTTCGATTTCAACTTCGTGACTTTCGGTGCATGCGCAGTAGAGCTGAACTGGTAAATGCACCTACTGTGCATGCGCAGAAAGAAGACAGCTGGGGAAAAGATGGAGCCTGCATACTCAATGGACAGGACCTGCACTGATGGGGTAAGTAGCAACTGGGGGGGGTAGGCCGGGGGGCCCCCATCTCTTTTAAGTCTGGTTTCTGCAACCAGCAACGGTGGCAACCCTAGCGTATAGCACACAAAGGGAGTGCTGGAAGTAATACCTCCTCAAGGCAAGTTATTTACAGGAATACCTTTGTTTGCAATTTTCCACTGCATTCATAAATGAGGCCTAAAGTGTAATATTTTTGTATATTTAATATTTTGTATTCAACTATTTATAATTTGACACTGGGCTGAATATCTGTATGTGTAAGTACACTTACTGTATCAAAATATCATACCACTATAATACCCAAAACAATATATTGGAAAATCATGAAAATATCAGCATGTTAGAAATCACTGCAGAAGGTTGTTTTATTATAATATAGGTCACGGGAATACCTTTCCATTGATGCACCAGGCATATGACACAAGTGACTTTACTTAGTACCAATTTTAACTGATGACATCACAAAGTGCTGTTTCTGAGGATATATATTCCATTTCAATTAAAATGTGTGTGTATTAAATAGAAAGAGTACATATAATTATGTTTCTTTTACAGACTACATTATTTTTCCACAGAAAATATACAAAAGTTTCCAAAGAAAACAGTCATGGAACTGTTTAAGACAATTTTAAGACAATACCTACCCTTTCCCATTTTCCATCAATTCAAATGCTTCATTAATTTTTTCCAATGACATTCTTTGGCTCACCAGGAAATCAAGGTTACATTCATTTGCCATATAATCAGAAACAAGCATTGGTACTTCATCTCTGCTTTTAAAACCTATGCATAAATTTAACATAATATTAACACAATCTGCAGTAAATAATATAAACATAAGAGTGTCCCTTCCTACATGCACTTTGTATTTTAAGTATAGACACCTGCACATTTTAAACTAAGAGTACTGTACAGGCAACGGTACACAAAGTGTTACAGAGCATTGTATCACCAGTTTCCTGATGGACAGCTGTGTTCTAATGAAGAAAATAGGCAAAACTTTCAACAAAACTACCAAATATCATGTTCTTAGTTGTGGATTACAACATTAAATCAATAGGGACAGGTTTCACAAACATCCTCAGCATTGATTATGGAATCTATTAGTAAAGTTACTTATTCATTTTTGTTCAAATGTCTGTTTTAGTTTTCTACTGATATATAGCAGAAAGCACTTTTCTCTTTTAAGAAATTTTTACATGAAAACTGTCAAAATGACTTAGATTTTCTTTGTGTGGACTGTTGATTTCTTTTTTTAGTTCCCTACCTCCAAATAGGGATCCTTTCAATGTACGTCCCATCATGAGTTCACCGGGATGAAAAGAAAGTCTATCATCTGGACCTGCTACTCCAAGCACCATGGTGACCCCACTCAGGGCCACCATCAGGGGGGGACAGGGGGGACAAGTGTCCCGGGCCCGGGGCTGAAGGGGGGCCCGGCAGTGCTGCATTTTCTGAAGAGCCGGGCCCCCCTTACCAGCGCCGAGCCGATTGCTTTAGTGCCGATGCGTAAGTGCCGAACAGACGCGAAGGCAGCCGACACTTAAAGTCCTGAAGTCACGAAAATACCCGAAGTCAGTAGGAGCCAGCACTAAAGAAAATACCTGAAGTCAAGCAAGTATACTGAAGTCCTGCAGCCATGAGTTCAATTCCCCCAACACCTATGTGGGTTTTTTTTTTTTTTTTATCCCCTGGCCTCAAATGTTTTTTTTTAATACTTTTTTATAGGCCCCTGTCACCAATTTTAAAAAAATAAATATTTTATGGGGCTCTAATATTTTTTTTTAACTTGTTAACTGGGGCCCTGCCACCAATGTTTTAAAAAAAAATTTTGGGGCCCCAATTTTTTTAACTTGCAAGGGGGGCCCTGTCGCCAATGTTTTATTAAAAAAATATTTTTGGGGCCCCAATTTTTTTTAAACTTGTTAGCGGGGACCCTGCCACCAATGTTTTTTTAAAAAATTATTTTTGGGGCCCCAATTTTTTTTAACTTGTAAGGGGGGCCCTGTCGCCAATGTTTTATTAAAAAAAAATTATTTTTGGGGCCCCAATTTTTTTAAACTTGTATGAGGGGCTTTTATGGGGGGGGGGCTTGCACCAATTTTTTTTCAACTTATAAGTGAGCCCTGGGGGGGTTTACTTTTTTAGCGCTGATGTCTATTTGGTCTTTTTAACTTTGATGTGGATTCGTCGGGGAATGGGGGCGGGGCTTAGATGCCTGGGTGGGCGGAGCACAGGGGGCCCCGACAATTTTGTTGTGCGGGGCCCCGTGATTTCTAATGGTGGCCCTGACCCGCCTGCCTATCTAAGTTGATTCAAATGCAGTTTTCTAAATAAATAATAAAGGACAAATAAGAGATAATATCACTGCTAGGTCATTGCTATGGTTTAACATAATTAGATTTTGTTTAAGCCACACCTCTCCCTAGCTACATCCTTACATGGCTGATCCATTAATAACCCTGTCTGGTTTCAAATAAAGCCTACACCTTTATACACCTTTTAAATTCAAGATTGTTCTACCAGAAAATGAACAAACAAGACGTATGCATATGGAGTATCAATAGCTGTATGACATTATTATTTTATAATAATCAGTAGCTATGGAGCTGGAGCTTCCTACAACTTCCATGAAGCTGCATTTTTAAACAATGTCAGAATATGGTTTATTTTCATCAAGATGCAGATCTGATTTTGTGGTAGACAGTATTTTATATTTAAGAAAAGTATCGTTGGCTAACAGTGTACATTTACATACTGGAGTCCTGACTATCTTTCTCTCTCTAGAGAGACTATTACAAAAGCTAACCTGTATCTTGCTAGTCCTCGTTCATGGGGTGGCCTGGTCCCCGACTCAGATCACTAACAGTTGGAGGTCCTGTTAGGGCATGTGGCTTACTGGGGCCTTGTTGATCCCAGGCTCAATGGAAACAACCAGCCTGTTCAGTACCAGCAGCCAAAGAGGCAGAGGCCCCTCCCTGCACACATTATAAAGCTTAGTGGCAGGGAGTGGTTATTGCACCCTTTGTCCAATAATAACTGGTATTGAATAGAAATGTTACAGGTAGTTACACTCAATAACAGAAAACATACTAAAGGCAGGGGATTAACTCCATAGGTGCTGTATAGAAACCTATGGGCCCCTACAGTATCTTTAAATACCTGGGCTGAAAACTTTGAAATAATAGTTAATGAGTAATCATAGTTAATAAATATAGTTACAGATTAATCAGTGACTAACTATGCATGAAACAGCTCAGCAGTAACGGATATGCCATGAACACATCACATTAAATACCAGTGGCAATGGTGTACTTCTAATGATGAAAAATAATAATGGAAATAAATGTTCAAACATTCATCTTTTGTATTTCCATATTATATAACTGGTCTAGGAAGACATGTAAGGGGTTGTTTACAGTATGACCCTGGGACCGCAGGGGCATAAGAGTGTGTCCCTCAGTGTCCATCTGTGGAGCACTTGTTCCCTCTATACACTGTGAAGTGAGTAAAAATCTAGCACTCATTGATGAACATATGGGGGGAATGTAATTAAATTCGCAAAGAGCAAAAGAATGCGCATCAATAAGATTAAAAATCCACATTTTGCAATGTAATATTGTTCCTTAAACTGTTATTGCATTGCGAATTTTAATTGCGCATTGCGACTTTTAATTACGCATTGCGAATTTTAATTGCGCACTCTTAAGAAGTGCTTGAAGGTGCTCATTTTTAGGAGCAAACATAACGACTTTTTCAGGAAGAAGTTTTATTACATTGACTGCGAATTGGCGCAAGCTGTAAAATTCACAAACTCTCTTCCACTGTCGGAAGTGGTCGGTAAAACAGTTTCCGGTTTCGCAAAAGCTATATTATATTCGCGCAAAGCAAAAATTGTTCGCACAGAGGCATAACTTTTCGCATTGCGAATACTTTTTGCCTTACTGACTTATATTACATTCCCCTGTAGTGTCTTGTATTAGCTGGCTTTGAACAGTGATAGTAAAGGAAGCATCCCCCTTCTTTTCAATAGTGGAGTGGCAGGGTATTGGTATCAGATACAGTAATTATACCTGCTTCTATTTAATGTAAAATGTGCCTAGTTAATGGCAGGTTTAAAGTACAATTGTGAACATCACCTATGCAATTCTTTCAATCACATGGCATCTGTATTAGAACTAAGGATCTGTGTCATAATGCTCAAAAAACTTTTCCAATTGCTTTTACTTTGTTAACATAAACAGTCAGATAATGAACGTGTTAAATTATTTGTAGATTTCAGACTATATAGTAAGTAGTAGCCGGGCAGCAATGATTTGCTTATTTTCAGATGACATAATGTATATGTAGGGACCCATAAGTAGCATGGCCCTTATGGCTTCTTCCCTTGCCCTTACTTTAGCTACCTGCTATTGGACTAAGGTCCAGGTAGCTATAATGTATCCAATTATTGGATAAAGGTTGTGACCACCCCCTGCAGTGCTGTAATAAAAGTACTTGCAGGGAGGGGCACTTCCTCTTTGGCCTACAGCACAGGAGAGGAGAGAGGCAGTGCTCCATTGAGCCTGGAGTTAAGGCCCCAGTGAAACCACAGGTACCTCATCACTGATATTTAAGTCGGGGAACAGGGCCCCGTGAATGAGGAATAGTCAGAGATAGGATAGTCCTGTTATAGCACTCTCTAGGAGAAGTGAGGAAGAGAGGGAAGTTAGAAAGGGCAGCTCAAGCCCCAACAAGGAGGATAGTAGGGAGTAGGTCTCCCCCAGGCTCTATCTTGCCTGAAGTGAAGGGATTCAGTGTATAGGGACTGTAGGAAGAGAACTTAACCCCTGAATTGACCTTAACCTGGCTGGTGAAACTACAACTCCCATCATCCACATCCTACCTGAGGGCTTTCTCTATTGTTGTACCTATGCTATGCACTTGCTGTTTATCATCTACTGGTTGTGAGTATGATACATGCCCTGTGGTGATCTATGTAAATAAACGTTGTTCTAATTGTTTCAAAGAACCCCTGGCGCCCAGAACTTGTTATTTTACACTACATGCAGTATTGAGTTGTAGTTAGTGATGGGCGAATTTATTCGCCAGGGGCGAATTCGCGGCGAATTCCCGCGATTCGCCGCTGGCGAATAAATTCGCGAAACGGGCAAAAAAATTCTCCATCAAAAATTCGCCGCGCGAAAACGAGCCGCGCGTCGTTTTTGACGCGACGCACCGAAAACGACGCGACGCGTCGGAATCGACGCGACGCGCGTCAAAATCGACGCGACGCGCTGCAAAAACGACGCGACACGCGTCAAAATCGACGCGACGCGCTGCAAAAACGACGCGACACGCGTCAAAATCGACGTGACGCGCGTCAAAAACGACGCCCGTTTCGCCCATCACTAGTTGTAGTTCAACTACCTCACACGTGATTTTCCACTTAGCGAAAGCCCTACCTGAGATCAAGGAGTCGCGTGTAACCAATGCTCTATCCATGCTAGTTTGCTTTGGTTTAATATAGCCAAGAAAGGGTTACATATAATATGTTAAGGAGTGACCTCATAAATGAAACATTTTCCAATGAAAATATCCAAATGAGAGAAAGTATGAGATATTTATTCCATGAAATCATTATATTATCTTCCATCATCTTAAGTTTTACATTTCTATTCAGCCATGAAAACTATACTATTGAAACAGTTATAATCAACACAATGTCAGGCTGCAAGTGGATGATAGTGGAAGCCACACCATGGAAACTGCATTAGAAAATGACAAGGTTCCTCAGTCTGAAAATACAAGAAAAAAACAGAATATCAACAGATGCATCTTGAAACAATACAGAAAAAAACCTGGCAGCTGCTTAAAGGTTCTGAAATGGAAGTGAGACACTATTTTGACCTGTGTGTTTTAACTCACAGCACTGTATGGTGTGGGACAGCTCCAAGCAGAGAAGGCATTACATGCGACTACACTCCTGCCCCCCACCCCAACAACTGCAGGGTCTGCTTCCTCTGTAGCTATGTGTCTGTGCCTGGTCCACTGCATTAGCCCACTCCTGCTCTGCTTACAACATGCTCCTACTGTAGTAGATTTTGAATCTCTTGCCTAGCCCCCCCCCACACAGCAGATGTGGTACAGGCATCATGCTGCCCCTAAAATATTGTGTGGGCTGCCCACAACAAGTTGTCTTTTCACAGAATGGCAGGACCCAGCACAGCAGCTTGTTCTACAATGAAAAATCATAAATCGCTGTGTTTAATATGTCAATGGCACTAATGGTACAGTAATGCTTAGTACAAGAAATGGCATTAGCATGAGATTCATTGGGTGCAAATCGGTTGCATTTGTAGGTAACACACACAAAGGAACCCTAAAATAAAACAAAAGGCAAGTGTGATTTGCAGGACTACCATGTATCCATTTGCCTTGTACATGGAGCAAGAACTAACTATAAATTCAAGCACCTTTGTGAATAGCTGTTAGATGGATGAACTTTTGCAATTTGCATCATACTGGGTTTGTAAATGAGCCCTATATTTAATAAAATGATTTACATTTTTATTATTTAATGCGTATTTGGAGGGTACATTACCTTTTTACTTCACTAAAGATGAAACACATGCCTTCACTAGGTGGCAATTACTGATGATATCAGCACTGTTTAAAGTTATTTTATAGGTCATTCATAGCTAGGGATGTAGCGAACTGTTCGCCGGCGAACTTGTTCGCGCGAACATCGGCTGTTCG
>CM044431.1:78048502-78114603 GCA_024363595.1 Xenopus borealis | reverse complement strand
TTGCGCAAGTTCGCGAATATGTTCGCAAACTTTTTTTCCGACGTTCGCTACATCCCTATTCATAGCTCTTGTGTATTAGAAAGAATACATATTATTTTGTTTATTTTACAGATGGAGATAAAGTCTGAATGATGTTTGATGACTCTATTAGTTTATAAGACAATACCTACCCTTTTCCCCTTGCCATCAGTTCAAATGCTTCATTGATTTTGTCCAGTCCTATTCTTTGGCTCACCATGAACTCAAGGTTAAATTTCTTTGCCATATAATCGCAAACGAGCTTTGGGATATCATCCCTGCTTTTAAAACCTGTCCATAAAATTTACAACAAATTTAGGGCTTTTTTCATCATGTCTGCTTTTATAATACACAGTACAAATATAATAGAATGTAGAAACCGGAGAGCTTTTCAGTGTAGTTAAAACTTCTTTTATTACAGCACTGTAATAAAGTGCTGTAATAAAAGAAGTTTTAACTACACTAAAAAGCTCTCCGGTTTCTACATTCTATTATGTTACTGGATGGAGGTGGCTGCTCCAATAACCGTTGATGAGCTGAGAAAGTAACATTGGATAACAAGGCTGGATCATCAGGGAAAATCTGCTTCCACGGTACAGATATATACATGTGTATGGGTATATATTCATATATGAACCTTGTTCTTCATCCCTGTGCCTGCAAATTGTGGACCATCCAAGAATCCAGCTTTATAATGGCATCTTATAAATGGATTAAATAAGTAGTGGACATGTCAGTATTCAAAAATATTCATGAACAAAAAAATAAACCTATGTAGACAAACCCTTTAATTTCTCCTGATTTAGTTTGCTGCACATAAATGCTTTATAGTCACTGTTTACTGAACAGATTTTGCTAAATGCCTATGCCTCCTTCCCAGCCATGCAGAACTCCAGCAGCTTGCAGTCGGCGACTGTGTCGAGATTTGTATTGGAATTTATTTTTGCCTTTATATCCCCTTTAATGTTTCCAACTCCAGCTGCAGGGACAAAGATCATGAAGCCAGATTTAAACAGATAAACTGGGATTCTATTTGGAGGATTATTTTGCTGCAGCCACTGGCTTTGCAGAGTTGGAGAAATTTGTATTAAACAATACAAAAACTATAAAATCCACAATAGATTACATGACAAAACAGGACCCAATGCAGTCTGTAGACTCTGATTAATCTATAATTAGTCTTGCTTTATCGGCATCTGCCAGATATTATTTGACTTGTGCTGTTTTGATGATATATGACGGTCCCTATGCAGCTCTGACCTCACTGAGCATGTGCAAATTCTTGGTCTTGCAAGATGACAGCCCCCTGTGCCCAACTTTGAAAGCATAAATCATTTGTTTGATTAGGCTCTGTGGTGCAGTAAGCTCATGTTTATGTTTAGTATACAAAATATAGCATTTCTAGCCTTATATTTTAGACTTTCCTTGTCCTTTAAACTGCTAGGTACCATTACAGTGCTTTAAAGCCTTTAAAAAGAAATATGTTTTAGCTTATTGATGAGAGTTTTTGTCTCATTTTCTGGTTTGCATTTAGCATTTAGTCAACTCTCTAATTTTGATTGGGAAAAAAAATAGTTTTCACACTTAATGGATTGTTGATCTGTACAGTAGCACATTTGTCTTTTAAGTTCTGTACCTCCATATGGTAATCCTTTTATGGTACGTCCCATCATGACTTCACCAGGATGAAAGCAAAGTTCATCATTTGGACCTGCAACTCCGAGCACCACGGTCACCCCACTGCCTATGTAAGTTGATTCAAATGCAGATTTCTAAATAAATAATGAAGAAAAGATAATAGATAGATAATAGATCCTGTTGCTGTGGTTGTACATAATTAGTTTAGTTCACGTACTTTGGCATACAGTACCTGCCAACATTCTCAGATGGAGTACTTTCTGCCACACCTTGCCCTAGCCATGCCCATACTTGTCTGATCCACCCATAGCTCTGATTTCCACTACTATATAGCTTTGTAAATGGGAGCTTGTTCAACCAGCACAATAGCAATAAGGTCAGTAACATGATAACCCATAATGTGTCTGGGGTGTGATTCTTTATTCAGGTCATACAAACAAAAACCAAAACCCATCTTAAATGTGCAGGTAACCCCACCCGTCAAACATATGCTTAAAAAGGTAATGCCCCCACACAGACCTTTTGCTTTATAGACAGAATAAGACAGAATGAACAATCTGGTAAGCAACATTACATGATAAATACAGCAGCAAGGAAACAATATTATGAATAGAGATGTACAGGACCTTTATTTCTACTATACTATAGGCTGAGGACTGCCTAAATCATTTAGTCTCATTCCATGTGTAAATAATTAACAGTAATATTAAATAATTACTGTACAGCCATGCATTAATTAGTGTTATCATCTGAAAAAAATCTTTACCATTGTTTCAATATGTCCACTGCATTCAAAGGCAAAATCCACTCCGCCATTGGTCTTCTCTCTAATAACTTCTTGAATTGGTTTATCATAATCCTTGGGGCTTAAGCACTCGTTGGTTCCCAACTCTAAGGCTTTTGGAAATTTATCCTTATGTGAACCAACCCCAATAATATGACCTGCTCCAGAAACTTTGCAGCCAATCAGAGCTGAAAATCCCACTCCTCCTAAGTCAAATACAGCACATGTAGATCCTGGAGGAATCTGGAAAATGACATATTGAAAAAAATTTATATATATAGTGCAGATGTATTTTATGGTCACAGCCTCATTGCAACCCCTGCCTAATGGTTTTAAAAATTAGTGGTGAGCACAACTTTTCCTTGTTTGTTATAGTTCATATAAGAGCAGTGACCAGCTCCTTGTTGTAGCCCCCACCCTTCCCAGCTATAGTCAGGTGATTCCACTGGTGTCTAATAAAAGGGCAACCAAGATTGGGAGTTTTACTTTGAAAGCAGCAAGTAAGTTGCAGGTAAAACTTAGTCCCTTTGTAAAATGTATAATGAAACAATAGAATTCTTAATGAATCAGATGAAAATTGAACGTAGGACTGGCCAGATATGGGATGACTTTGATGTAGTTGGCCAGCTTAAATACATATGGACAAACAATCCCTGTTTTGTTTAAAGGGTAAGGCATTTTAAGTAGCTGCATGCACAAAATGTATCAATCTCCTTAATATATTGATAATGGGTTGAGTGCAGAGGACCTCTTGTATTTGTCTATAGATATATAGTATATAACAAATTAAGGATCCATAATCAATATCCTGTCTGAAAACCAAGATAGTAAAGGTGGCCATAGACCCACTAGTTTGGCGATACCTATTGGATCATAATGGAGGCGATGAGGGCAGACCAAGTCGGCAGCTTATTGGCCCGTGTGTGCGGCCATCCGACGGGCTTCCCTGATCGATATTTGGCCAAAGTCGGCCAGATCTCGATTCGGCAGGTTAAAAAACTCAGTCGGATGGTGGGCGCATCTCTGTGTGTATGCGGTCCTGCAATCTGACCAAATTTATCGCCTCCTTTATGATCCGATCATTGGGCCCTAGGGCCCACGATTGGATCAGCCCGATATCGCCCACCGCAATGTGGGCATATCGGGGAGAGATCTGCTCATTTGGTGATATCACCAAATGAGCTGATCTCCCTGTCTATGGCCACCTTAAAGGGAATTAAACATACTAATGCCATTTGGAATTAATTCTCTCTGCTTTAATTTGCTTGCAGTATTATCCTTGTAGATCTAGACATGTTTAGAAATTGCTACCTCTGGCTATTATACATTGGTATGTTACAGTCTCTTGGTACCTTTGCATTCACTGCTGCACCATATCCAGTAGCAAATCCACAGCCAATAATGCAGACTTAAAGAGGAGCAGCAGGATCCACTTTAGCAACACCTATTTCAGCTACAACAGTGTATTCTGTGAAAGTGCTGGTACCTAGAAAATGATAGATTTCTTTACCCTTGCATGTTAATCTGCTGGTATTGTCATGCATCAACCCGGTGTTGGTAGCAAAACTGGAAGAAAAAAAACAGTACAAAATAGAATTACACTTTCATTGTTTATTTTAATTTAGTGCAAAAGATAAAAAAGCATGATTTACAATATTATTATATAGTATAGTGAAATCCTTCATATAACAAAATGGTTTATGTTTTTTTGCAAGGGGGCTATTTGTCTATGTTTTTTATGCACTGCTACATTCTTGTCTGCAAAACACTTTACATACCCTAATCATTTGATTAACAAATTAACAAATTATCATAAGATACCTATTATCTGGCAACAATATCTGAATGTGTATGGCTCTGTAACCATGTGATCTTTTTAGTTTTAGCAATGCACAAAATAGCATTTCTGGAAACTGAACTTACCATTAGGTAAAAAAAAACTATTATCTCAAAATATAACCAAAACTGTAAGTAGATCATTACAGTAATTGAAAAATATAACTTAGAATTTTAATTTATGGTATCAATTTTAAACATTATACTCTATATGTGACGCATAATAGACTGTTAGTGGACTACAGGTTTCCCAGGTGTCAGACATGTGCTAAACTGAACTGATAAAATGTTCTTCCTCTTGGACTGTTTATCCTTATCGACTCAGAACCCCAATCAAAAGTAGAACTTACTCACAAAGGTTAGCATTTGGATTCTTGCAAGCTCTGCACTGTCTACACTGAGGTAAACAGAGTGGGATCACTTTGTCACCTAAAAGAAGCAAGTTAAAAATATGAAATGTGCTTTATATAAAGTTTGTTGAGGTTGTTCAGATAAAAATTTAAAAACTGGGGAAAATATAGTGATATGGACAGGATTCCAAAAACTGATGGGAAAATCCATGGGAGTTGACAGGTATGCCCCTGCACATGAGTTAAAGGATGTGGCATAACTATATATTACTGGGCCCCACAGCAAATTATTTTTCACGCCCTGAAATTGTATTTGAATAAGGTCCACAGGGGGTCTGCATCCTCTGTAGTTAAAACCTTGCTTTTATTAAAGTGGGATCATGAACATAACTAAGTACATGGCCTGAAATACAAAAAGCTCATCTAAAGTGTTCCTCCACTCAAAAACTATTTTGTAAATAACAAAAGCAAATACAATTCTAAGCAACGTGAAACTTCCAATATACAGTAATTAATGAAAAACAATATTTGTTTATCTCTTTCCATTCTCTGGTCTGAGAATATACAGTAACACGAATCTGGTTTCTTACAGGTCTCAATTTTCAGGAGTCACAGCCAGGAGAGCAAGAAAAAAAAATAAACAGTCAGCTACTGTAAGTCTTTAAAGGGATCCTGTCATGGGAATTTTTTTTTCTCAAAATGCAGCAGTTAATAGTGATGCTCCAGCAGAACTCTGCACTAAAATCCATTTCTCAAAAGAGCAAACAGATTTATATATATTTCATTTTGAAATCTGACATGGGGCTAGACGTATTGACAATTTCCCAGCTGCCCCAAGTCATGTGACTTGTGCTCTGCTAAACTTCAATCACTCTTTACTGCTATACTGCAAGTTGGAGTGATATCACACCCCTCCCTTTCCCCCACCCAGCAGCCTAACAACAGAACAATGAGAAGGTAACAGATAACAGCTCCCTAAGCTCCCCATAGACGCAACGATCTTTCCTTGCCGAACGACCGATCTTAGGGAAGTAATAAAGGTACTTTTCCTGCAGGGTCCATGTCTGCGGTGTTTTCAGCAAGTGTTTCAGATCTTTTCAATGACAAGCCGTAACAAAGAGTGCCTTTTAGGAGCTGGACTTTTGGGTTTGATTCTTATCCAAAAACTTAGACTGCCTTAAACTCCCCATAGACGCAATGATCTTTCCCTGCCAAACGACCGATCTTAGGGAAGTCCGACCAATCTGTCAAATTATCGTGCGGTTAGTGGGATACCAACAATCGTTCATCTTGCGATTTTTCGTCCGACATTGGTCTGATGATTGATCGGCCAGGTTAGAAAATCTTTATCGGTCCCCATGCAATCTACCTATGTTTGCAGGGCAAAGCAGGCTGCGATCCTTCAGTTTTGCTGGCAATATCGCCTGAAATTGTCTTTTTAGTTGATGGACACATCAGGCATTTAAACGATTGTTTTGAGACAATCGTGGTCTCACGATAAGAATTGGATCTTTCAAAAATCTTTACGTCTATGGCCAGCTTAACACAAGATAACAGCTGCCTGGTAGATCTAAGAACAGCACTCAGTAGTAAAACCCATGTCTCACTGCGTTCCGTTCAGTTACATTGAGAAGGAAAAACAACAGCCTGCCAGAAACCTAAAGTGCTGGCACAAGTCACATGACCAGGGGCAGCTGGGAAATTGACAAAATGTCTAGCCCCATGTCAGATTTCAAAACTGAATATAAAAAAATCTGTTTGTTCTTTTGAGAAATGGATTTCAGTGCAGAATTTTGCTGGAGCAGCACTATTAACTGATGTGTTAAAAACAAAAAACAAAAAAATTTAGTACCAGTAAGTTTACCGTTCAGTGCAGCACTGTCAGTGCCACAAATGCCAGAATCTACAATACAAGGTGAAAAAAAGAAAGAAGATATAAAAGATAAATAAAAAGCAAATTAAACTACTGAAGATTTCCTTTTGCCACCGAAAGCTTTTTTTTACAAAATGAACTTGGAAGTGAAGAAAATTCAAAGCATAAAATGTAATTAGGTGAAACGAGCACCCATATAATGCTATGCCTTTTAATAGTCAAGTTGGAAAAGACTGATATATTTAATTATATTTTGATTAAAAAAAACTTCCCCTAGTTTAACATGGGTAAACTTCATTGAATGCTAGGTGAAAATCTGGAACTGAATATGACTATGAAGATTTTCATTCATCCAGGTCATGGTATATCTGATATAAGTAATTCTAAAACAACTGGACTTGCTGAGTTATTATTGAAGACGTTTCTCTACTAGTGATGGGCTAATTTATTCGCCAGGGGCGAATTAGCGGCGAATTCCCGCGATAAATTAGCAAAACGCCAGTGAAAATTCGCCTGACGAAAATTCATGTAAAAAAACGAGTCGGGCGTCGTTTTTGATGCAGCACAATGAAAAAGTCGCGACGCATGTTGAAAATGACGCAACTCGCGTTGAAATGATTCAACCTTGAACTGAAAAAGCTGCTCGGACGAGTAGTGAAACGTCTTCAATAATTACTCAGCAAGTCCAGTTGTTTTAGAATTACTTATATTGGAATTGAATATGAATTGCTTACTGAATTGAACCTGTTTTAAAATCTAGAGAAGAAATTCTGCTACAGAGAAGTATTGCTGCTTTATCAGCCATCACTTTTATTCTCTTGTAGTTTATGAATAACATTTCTGTAGTGTATAACCTAGACTGCCCAATGGAACTGCTCATTACAACATGGGGGCCCTTGGGGGAACCAGCGCAGTTAGTGGGTTTGGGGCATCGTAGGAGTTGTAGCTGCAGGGTTGTAGTTCTCAAGGGAAGAGTTATAAGTGGCTTTAAAGGGATGCTGGCATGTGTTTTTTCAAAACAGATCAGTTAATAGTGCTGCTCCAGCAGACTTCTGCACAGAAATCTCAAAAGCGCAAACAGATTTTTTTCATATTTCAATTTAAAATCTGACATGGGGCTAGACTTAGTCAGTCACCCAGCTGCCCCAAGTAATGTGACTTGTGCTCTGATAAACTTCTGTCACTCTTTATTGCCTGTTGGAGTGAAATCAACCCCCCAGCAGCCTAACAACCAGTGCCGATTCTGGGGCTGCCGCCGCCTGAGGCAGCAGCCCCGATGCCGCCCCCCCTTCCCGCTCCACTCTTAAAAATCAGCGACGGAGCGGGTGAAAAGCAGTATCGCTAATGCATTGAGCGCAATTGCGCTCTCTGCACTAGTGGAGCCGAATTTCAGGCTTAAATCCCGGAAATTCGGCTCTTAAAGGGGTTGTTCACCTTTGAGTTAACTTTTAGTATAATGTAGAGAGTGGTATTCTGAGACAATTTGCAATTGGTTTTAATTTTTTATTGTTTGTGGTTTTATAGTTTTTAGCTTTTTATTCAGCAGCTCTCTACTTTGCAGTGTCAGCAATTTGGTTTCTAGGGTACAAATTACCCTTGCAACCCTGCATTGATTTGAATAAGAGACTGGAATATGAATAGGAGAGGGACTGAATAGAATGATAATTAATAAAAAGTGGCAATAAAGATACATTTGTAGCCTTACAGAGCATTTGTGTTTAGATGGTGTCAGTGACCCCCATTTGAAAGCTGCAAAGAAACAGAAGAAAATTGCAAATCATTAAACAACTATGAAAAATAAATAATGAAGACCAGTTGAAAAGAATTGGCCCTTCTACAATATACTAAAAGTTAACTTGAAGGTGAACCACCCCTTTAAAGTTACAAGAGGAGGCATTTTGCCGCCCCTTGTAACTGGCCGCTCCGTGCCACCTGAGGCAAGGTTCTCAGCTTGCCTCATAGCCGGAGCAGCCCTGCTAACAACGGAACAATGGGAAGGTAACCAGATAAAAGCTGATTAGTAGATTTAAGAACAGCACTCAATAGTAAAAGCCAAGTCCCACTGTGTTACATTCAGCTAAATTTAGTAGGAGAAACAACAGCCTGCCAGAAAGCAGTTTCATCCTAAAGTGCTGGCTCTTTCTGAAAGCACATGACCAGGTAAAATGACCTGATATGGATCCTACACACAAATATTACAACTGAAAAAATGCACGTGCTGGTTCAGGAATGACATTTTTAATTGTAGAGTGAATAATTTGCAGCGTAAACAGTGTAATTTAGCAATAAAAAATACATCATAAAAATCATGACAGAATCCCTTTAAAGGAAAGGAGTCCTAGAGGTCAGAGGTAGTCCAGCCTCTACAGCAAGGTGTAAACAGTTTGCTTGTGTGTTAAGAAATATACCAAGTATGTTTGTAAAATAATTAAGTTACAGCCTTTAATCAAGTTGCAGCCTTTGCACCTAATTCAATTGTAAGCGTGTATTAGCGGAGTTGTGTGAGGAAGTTTGGTAACTGAGGCTTCTTAAGTCATGGATTGCTTTTTATTTAGATTTGGCTTTGCGATTAAATTGGCTTTGCAATTTTAGGTTCAGCATTACCTTAATTCTGACTTCATGAGCTTGTGGGGGAGCAACTTCAATGTCCTCAACTGTAAGTGGTTTGTGTAGTTCCCATGCAATAGCCGCCTTACATTTGATCACCTAAAATACAAATAACTTGTTAGATCACGTTAAAAATCTCTATTGTATATCATTAATGAATAACAAACCCTTTCATATTCACTTCATTATTGATTTTAACCATATTTAAAAAGCAGCATTACTGTCTAAACAAATCTGTCTGAACAAACTGCATTTCTTCTGTAAATGACTTCACGCGCTATTAGTTAGTTGTTATTAATGAAAGTTACAAGAGTGTATAGTGCTAGCCAAGCAGAACTTAGCAGATAGGCAAGCCATAACACATATCTCATATAGTGTGCTATAATGACATCTGCTTTTATAAAAATAATGTTAAACATTCGTTAAAAATCCAATTTTCTTATCTTTAATTCCTTAACAAATTGTGTACATGCATTATAATTTCAGCAACGTCATCCAGCTGAAGATACAGCAAAAACACTTAGCAAAATAAGCAAACTTGCTGCAGAATAAAACACATTCAACATGCATCAGAAAAGCAGTGTGAAAATAAGCAATATGCTGGGTTGATTTGTTCAGTTTATTTATGCTTGCAGTTTTAAATTCAGCACACACAGTATGTGAATTCATAACATCCTACTGACACGAGTAATTAATATACAGAAAAGATTATTATAGTACTGCCATTTCTATCAGTTTGTGAAAAAGATAGGAAAGGTGGAAGTACTTTTCCTGTGGTGTCCATGTCTGTGGTGTCCTCAGCAAGTGTTTCTGCTCCTATTGATGACAATCCTTAAAGAATGCCTTACATGAACTGGGACTACGCCTTATGAGCAGTGTTCAGGCATAGGATTGGTTTGATTTATATCCAAAAAGTATTACATTTTTCAGCTACCTTCATTAAGAAAGCAGTGTCACATCATTTTGCTTCTTCTTCTTGAGTAAAGGGAAAGTGGCCACACCCAACCTCCCCAGGGAAGACACATCTGCAAGGGCTCCCAGGGCACTGTTAAATTCTGCACTCCTTGCTTGGGGCCAATGGCCAGAGGGGAAGCACTCGGAAATGGTGTACGAGGACGTGGAAGCATGGAAAGTGAGCCGGAGTCCATGCTAGGCCAAGAACTAACCCCAGCCGACTCGCTCTTTTGTCCATACTACTATCTAACGTCTGCTCCATAGAAAATAAAATGGACTACATTTGACTCAAGTGAACTACCCAGCTTGAATTCAGAGACTGCAGGATATTCGTATTCACGAAGACGTAGCTCAACGAAAGAGTCCCGGATTCTGCCATTCATCTAGATGGGCTAGTCTCGGTTCGAGCTGACAGAGTAGCTGCTTTGAGTGGTAAGAATCATGGTGGTAGTCTGTGTGCGTTACATCAACACAAATGGTGCAGGAACTCTGTGTATTGTTAGATTGCCCCCATTCATATTATTCGAGTTTTCATTCCTCCCAGCATGAACACCAAAGATGCGCTCTGGGAGCTGTACAGTGCCATCACGGACATACAAAACACACACCCAGATGGACTGATCACTGACCATCACTCTGCCTGGTGACCAGGCACTGCGTCTGACGGTGGCTGACTTGAGGATGACTCTTGAAAGAATAAACCAATGGAAGGCTGCAGGACCAGACAATATCCCTGGCAGAGTGCTAAGAGAATGTGCATATATCATCTGGCAGATGTTTTCACTGACATCTTTAACATCTCCCTGATCACCTCCACTGTCCTGAATTGCTTCAAAACCAAAGAAGTCATCAGTGCCAAAGACGTCATCAGTGTCCTCCCTCGCCTCTATCATCATGAAGTGCTTTGAGAAGCTTGTCGAAACATACCAAAACCCTGCTGCCACGATCAATGGACCCGCTACAGTTCACATACCGCAAAAATCCCTCAACAGATGATGCAATAGCCACTACCCTCCATCTGGCTTTCTCTCATCTGGACAAAAAAGACACCTACATTTAAATGCTGTTCATAGACTTCAGTTCAGCATTCAACACTATCATTCCTCAGCATCTGATAGAAAAGCTGGGCCTGCTTGGACTGTACACCTCCCTCTGCAGTTGGGTTCGGGACTTCCTGACTGACAGACCTCAGTCAGTCATGATCGGAAACATCATCTCCAGCACCACACTGAGCACCGGAGCCACCTTAAGGCGGTGTGCTTAGTCCTGCTCACTCTGCTGACGTATGACTGTGCAGCCACTCACAGCACAAATCACATCATAAAGTTCGCTGATGACGTGGTGGGTCTCATCAGCAATAACGACGAGTCACCATATAGAGAGGAGGTTCAGTGGTTAACAGACTGTTGCAGAGCCAACAACCTGTTTCTCAATGCAGACAAAAAAATGAGATGGTTGTTGACTAGGAGTAACCACCTGCCACTGTATATCGATGGCTCTAAGGTGGAGATTGTCAAAAGCACCAAATTCCTTGTTGTCCACCTGGTGGAGAACTTCACCTGGTCCCACAACACCGGCTACTTAGCCAAGAAAGCCCAACAGCATCTCTGCTTCCTGAGCAAGCTGAGGAAATCCTGTCTCCCACCATCCATACTCACAAAATTCTACAGAGAGAGCATACTGAGCAGCTGTATCACTGTCTGGGCTGGGAACTGCACTGTTATTGAGAGCAAAACCCTACAGTGGATAGTGAAGACAGCAGTGAAGATCATAGGTGTCTCTCTTCCTTCCATCAGGGACATTTACACCACTCGCTGCATCCGTAAAGCCACCAGCATTGTGGCTGATCCAACACACCCTTCACACTCACTGTTCACACTCCTGCCTTCTGAAAAAAGGTACCAAAGCATTAGGGCCCTCACTACCAGACTGTAACAGTTTCTTCCCCCAAGCCATAAGGTTCCTGAATACTCAGGGACCGGACAGATCTCCCACACACGCTCACACTCCATCTGACCTGATTATATCCCACAGCATTACACAGTCACTGTACATCTACTGTACACCATTGTATAAATAAATAGCCATTGGATACAATTGTTCTGTATGAGCACATCTGCACTTTATCATGTACTACTATCATAACACAATGATACACTCATCACGTCTGACATTTAGCATTATTTACTTTACATATTACATCTGCTCTGTATGCACTGTCTTGTACTGTCCCTGCACTATGCTGTCCTGTCTTGCACTTTTTGTCTGTTGTCCAGTACTTCTATGTTGTGTGTGACACCATGGTCCTAGATGAACGTTGTTTTGTTTCACTGTGTACTGTATAAATGTATATGGATGAAATGACGATAAACTCACTCTTGACTTGACTAGACTATAGGGTTAAAGAGAACTGTTTGTCTAACAAAAGGTGTGGCTGAATTTTAAAAATGCTGTGTAATAGTATAATCAGGAAGTTAGACTTTTTGCGACTTTGAACTGAAAGGTTTCCTAAAAGGAATATATATGTTATAGGTAGAATTTTATTTGACCTAAATATTTCCAGTCTCATGCCTGCTGCCTTTTATGCAGCATTAAAGTGATACTGACAATGAAAAAAATTTATGTTAATTAAAATTTACCTATGGATCATGTGGATAATTTTTCGCTGAGAGGGCTGCTTTTGTAAGTCACTTGAAGTTCCTAAACCTGGCTGTCCCTTCTCAACCTGACAGAATTTCTAATGTCTACTGCTGCATAAATATGGCAGCCCTCTCATAAAGGAACACGGGGGAGCAGCTAGGTAATGAAAAGCATTGGACAAATACTTTTATGGCAAAATTATAAATAGCATGCAAAGACAATGTAATGATATATGTAAAAAAAAGGTTTGATTTCTGATGTCATCATCTCTTTAATTGCATTTAGCATAGCCTCTGATTTGTCTGTTTCAGTTAAAGGGTCAGGGAACAAATCAGTGAGAAGAAATGCAAACATTCATGGCGAAAACCAGCGCTGACCACAATGTCAAGAAACATCTTCAGGGACTTCAGCCATTGACTGCTACATAACCTTGATTGGTTTGAGATGGATTATTTTCGGATTCTTATTTTTAGCAGCTTTGGGGTATGAAAAATCTCTAAAAAGTAATTTTTTCCTCTAAAAGTTTGAGTTTTCTCCTTTTAAAAACTCCCCCAGAAAAACAAAATTAATTAATAGGCCCCTACTTTATAAGCCATTATAAAATGTCTTAATCTAGTTTTTATAGTTAATTATTTGCCCTTTTCCAGCCTGCATTTAGGGATCACTGGCTGAAATATTGCTTTTAAAACTTCCACTTTATTATGTTAATTTCATTTAAGTGTTCGATTTTGGAGGGATTTTAGATACCAGGGTTTCTTAACCAGATAAGCACAAAACAAAACCTGTTATACTGTGTTAGCTAGTAGCAAAAATAACAAATAATGAGACAAACAAATACAAAAATTATTGTACAAGTGATACCAATATGGCTAACAATAAAAATACATTGCAGGCTTTCAGAGCCTCAAGGCCCCTTCCTCAGGAAAAATACAAATGAAAGCTAGAAAGGCACAGCATACTGTATATACTGCTATCAGTGAAAGGTATTCATGGGCAATAAATTAGGAAGTTACAGATAGATAGAGATCAACTGTAGAGATAATACAATTAATTAGGGTGGGTTGTAAATAGTGCAGGGGTCTGGATTCATAGTGTGACATGAAACCTGACCCTAACTTGAGACACTATCTCTTAAAGTGTTGAATTTGAATTCATAGATCTTGTTTTCCTGTTCAGTTTTAAAGTTCCGTTTTAGAATTAAAGGGAAACTGTCATGGGAAAACATTATTTTTTTTAATATTGCTGCTCCAGTAGACTTCTGCACTGAAATCCATTTCTCAAAAGAGCAAACAGATTTTTTTATATTCAGTTTTGAAATCTGACTTGGGGCTAGCCATTTTGTCAATTTCCCAGCTGCCCTGGTCATGTGACCAGCACTTTAGGAGGGAACTACTTTCTGGCAGGCTGTTGTTTTTCCTTCTCAATGTAACTGAATAGTACACAGTGGGACATGGGTTTACTATTGAGTGTTGTTCTTAGATCTACCAACCAGCTGTTATCTTGTGTTAGGGAGCTGTTATCTGTTTACCTTCTCATTGTTCTGTTGTTAGGCTGCTGGGTGGGGGAAAGGGAGGGGGTGATATCACTCCAACTTGCAGTACAGCAGTAAAGCGTGATTGAAGTTTATCAGAGTACAAGTCACATGACTTGGGGCAGCTGGGAAATTGACAAAATGTCTAGCCCGATGTCAGATCTCAAAATGAAATATTAAAAAATCTGTTTGCTCTTTTGAGAAATGGATTTCAGTGCACAATTCTGCTGGAATAGCACTATTAACTGATGCATTTTGAAAAAAAATTTTCCCCCCATGACAGGATCCCTTTAAGACCTTCATGTCCTGAGGACTGATTTTGATTTCAGAAGTGTTGCCTCACTGGTTTTTGTGGTGTTACAGTCCTATTTTTAGTTAAGATATCTTTTAAATGGGTATGTGCACCATTTTGAAAATGTCAGGAAAAAATAATCATGATTTTGTAGTTTATTCTGGACTTTAATACTTTAACCGCCAAGCACGTATGGCATATGTGCTGGTGGTTAAAGGCTCTGGGTGTCAAGAACATACTATGTACGTTCTCGTGCACCAGAGCTAACTCTCTGCTTCGGCGGCTGTTTGCCGCCTCCGCAGAGAGTGGGGAAGCATGACAGCCCCCTTGGCAACAATGCTAGGGGGCTGTCAAGTCGGATCTGCGACTAGATTGTCGCGAATCCGACTTCAAAGTAGCAGACGCATCGCAAGGAGCGTCTGCTGCTTTGCTTACCGGCTTCCTTCCCCTGCAGAGCCTCCTACGCACTTCCTGCTGCGCAGAGGCTCTGCAAACACGAGGCTGATCGATCTCCAGGAACTCCAGACGATCTCCTGCAAAAAAAGGTAACTGCATGTTTTTTTATACACTTACCTGTACCTACAGACACTTACAGCACATTTACTGTGTGCACTTATTTGCACACTCAGACAACTTTTATTAGTGCACATGTACATGTGCACATGTATACACAAAAACTCACAAACAGCTGTTTTTTTTTCTTTTTTACTTATTCATTGTACTGTTATATTTGCCTAAAAACTTGTTATTTCAACAGCGTGACTATTGGAAAATTGATTTGGGCCACTAATTACGCTGTCACTCAATAATTTTGTTCATTGATTTACGCTATTTTTGTGGTTTTATTGCAATTTTATCCCTGCATTATTATTCCTTATATATATTTAGTATAGCTTTGGGTTTGGTGCTTTGGTATAGAAATGTATATTTTACTTCGTTTTGATCCGTCAGAATATATGCTTTCCAAAAATGTGTGGTTTTCTGGGAGTCTTTTTACAGTTTCGGGGTCTTACGGCACATAACGGTACTGTTTTCAGCATCTGTGTTTGTTAGCGTGAAAATTCATATGTATGTTTTTCATTTGGAGTCCGTAATACCACATTCTTTGGTAATTCTATGCATATTGGGCATCAAACTATTCAGTAGACCTCTGACATCCATATTTAGGGTTATTTTTCTTTGTACGTAAAACATTGTGTGAGATAACTGCAATAATTTTTAGGCAATTTTCAGAAATGTTGTAAAAAACTCAATGTTTAGAAAAACTTTGCAGTTTGGTAGCTTGGTGTAGAACGATATCTTTATCTGTATTGGATTCATCAGAGTGTGTACTTTACAAACATATATGGCTCTGGGAGGGTCTTTGTGCTGTTAGGTGGGTCTTTTGGCAGACAATGCTCAGTCTCACAAAAAAAGCAAATTGGCAGTGGAGAAAATTCATATTCACTATTTTTATTTGGTGTCCGCACATGCCAGCTGCTTTGATATATCTGTGCATACTGGACATCAAACTGTTCCACAGACCCTTGGTGTCAATATTTAGGGTGTTTTACAATTGTATGTAAGAAATTGGGTGAGATAAATATGACCAATTGCAATATTTTTAGGCGATTTTCAGAAATGTAAAAATAGCTGCCTTTATTGCCAAATTTAGGAAAGATTTGCGGCTTGGTGCTTGGGAGTAGAAAGACATGCATACCCATTTTGAATTCGGGGGAATATGTACTTTCCGAAAATGTATGGTTTTTTGGGGGTAGACTTACTTTTTTCTAGCTTTGACCCCCTGAAAATTATGTAAATCTGTTGATTTTGCAGTTCCTGAAATGACAGAGGATATGGGGGTCTTTGTTTTGGGGCTTCTATATGACACGTGCTTGGGTACACCTATACATATTGGGCATCAAACTGTTTAGAGGACCCAAGGCTTTCATATTTGGGGTGATTTATCTTGATACCTAAAAGTATGTGTGGAAATACGATGCTGCAGTGTGGAAATTTTTAGGTGATTTTTGGAAATGTCACTAAATTGCCAAATTTAGGAAAGGTTTGCGGCTTGGTACTTTTGAGTAGAAAGACATGCATACCCATTTTGAATTCAGGGGAATATGTACTTTCCGAAAATGTATGGTTTTTGGGGGTGAACTTACTTTTTTCTAGTTTTGCCCCCCTGAAAATTATGTAAATCTGTTGATTTTGCAGTACCTGAAATGACAGACCATATTTGGGTCTTTGTTTTGGGGCTTCTATATGCCACGTGCTTGGGTACACCTATACATATTGGGCATCAAACTGTTTAGAGGACCCTAGGCTTTCATATTTGGGGTGATTTATCTTAATACCTAAAAGTATGTGTGAAAATACGATGCTGCAGGGTGGAAATTTTGAGGGGATTTTTGGAAATGTCACCAAATTGCTAAATTTAGGAAAGGTTTGCGGCTTGGTGCATTGGAGTAGTAAGACATGCATACCCTTTTTGGATTCAGGGGAATGTGTACTTTCCAAAAATGTATGGTTTTTGGGGGTGAACTTACTTTTTCTAATTTTGCCCCCCTCAGAATGATGTAAATGTGTTTATTTTGCAATATCTGAATTGACAGACCATATGGGGGGGGTCTTCGTTTTGGGGCTTCTATATGCCACGTGCTTTGGTACTCCTATACATATTAGGCATCAAACTGTTCAGAGGACTCTAGGCTTTCATATTTGGGGTGATTTATCTTGATACCTAAAAGTATGTGTGGAAATACGATGCTGCAGTGTGGAAATTTTGAGGTGATTTATGGAAATGTCACCAAATTGCCAAATGTAGGAAAGGTTTGCGGCTTGGTACTTTTGATTAAAAAGACATGCATACCCATTTTGAATTCGGGGGAATGTGTACTTTCCAAAAATGTATGTGTTTGAAAGAGTGGAGATGTGTGCGTGTAATTATGCTGGGTTTTTAATTTGGAGGGGTTGAACTTGATGGACTCTGTCTTTTTTCAACCCAATTTAACTATATAACTATGTATGGTTTTTGGGGGTGAACTTACTTTTTCTAGCTTTGCCCCCCTCAAATTGATGTAAATCTTTTGATTTTGCAGTACCTGAAATGACAGACCATATGGGGGGTCTTTGTTTTGGGGCTTCTATATGCTACGTGCTTGTGTACACCTATACATACTGGGCATCAAACTGTTCAGCGGACCCTAGGCTTTCATATTTGGGGTGATTTATCTTGATACCTAAAAGTATGTGTGGAAATACGTTGCTGCAGAGTGGAAATTTTGAGATGATTTTTGGAAATGTCACCAAATTGTCAAATTTAGGAAAGGTTTGCTGCTTGGTGCTTTGGAGTAGAAAGACATGCATACTCATTTTGAATTTGCGGGAATGTGTACTTTCCGAAAATGTATGGGTTTTGGGGGTGAACTTATTTTTTTTAGATTTGCCCCCCTCAAAATGATGTAAATCTGTTGATTTTGCAGTACCTGAAATGACAGACCATATGGGGGGGTCTTCGTTTTGGGGCTTCTATATGATACGTGCTTGGGTACACCTATACATATTGGGCATCAAACTGTTCAGAGGACCATAGGCTTTCATATTTGTGGTGATTTATCTTGATACCTAAAAGTATGTGCGGAAATACGATGCTGCAGTGTGGAAAGTTTGAGGTGATTTTTGGAAATGTCACCAAATTGCCAAATTTAGGAAAGGTTTGCGGCTTGGTACCCATACCCATTTTGAATTCGGAGGAATGTGTACTTTCCAAAAAGGTATGGTTTTTGTGAGTGAACTTACTTTTTTCTAACTTTGCCCCCCTAAAAATGAGGAAAGTGTGTTGATTTTGCACTACCTGGAAATACACAACTGATAGCTCACTTGGGGTATCTACATTTTGGGGCCTCTACGTGGCACATACTTAGGCACACCAATACATTTGAGCATATTTAGGGTATTATACATTGGTAATGATGTATGAGAGATCTGATGCTGTAGATTGGAAGCTCTGAGGTAATTTTTCAAAAAATTCACCAATTTCTATAAAATTTCTATAAAAAATTATAACTTTAGGATAGAATTGCAACTTGGTAGTTTGGCGTACAGATATATATTTACCCATTTTTTATTCTGCAGGATCTGTTCTTTCTAATAATGGGTAGTTTTCTAGGGTAAACCTACTGTTCGTGGAATGTTTGACCTTGAAATCAGAAGTATGCAGTTTTGTGGAGCGGTGCTTTGGAAATTTGGTAGTGTATTGCTTAGAGATTTTCAAATATATAAGTGAGAATTCTCCATAAAATGATATATATTTGTTATTGGCATGTTCAGGACACATTGAACTTTCTAAATCTGCTGTGTTCTTGTTCATAAAATAAATTCTGTTTCTGATAGATGCGTTTGTATCATGCAAAACTGTTCTCTTTTTGTTTTTTTTTTATACACTTAGGAGCCTATATCTTTTTACAGGAGTGGGATTTCCCCAAAATTCTAGCATATTCTGAGAGCTCAGGTTGTCTCGAAAAAAACTATATATTGTTTTCCTGGGTAAACTAAAAGACCCCCCTCCAGGAAAGGCCCTTAAAGCAAAAGTACAAAATGTCTAAAAACTGCTTGGCAGTAGATGTTCGCATTTAGGACAAAATGGCTGGCAGCAAAAGGGTTAAACAACTAATTAACAAATTGTTTGTAAACTGGCTTTCTTTCACCAAAAATCAAATCTGTAGATTGGGGTAACATTTTGGCAGATTCGTTTTGGGAATTTGAGAATGCATGCATATCTGTTTGAACACCCCATATATCCAAAAAAAAATTTTTTTTTTCCAGTTTTGTGCATTCCCCCCCAAAGTTTAAAGTGACCAAGATTGTCTTAATTCATTGACAGGCAATGTGTTTTCCCCATAACATGTAATGGAATGGGGAAATGTGTATCTTTGGCTTTTGTTAGTCAAGGCAAGGTTATGTTATTGTTTATTCATTTTGTATTGAATGTGAATCATTTGTCTTTTTTTTCTGGCTCTTACCAGTCTGCATCTCAAATGTTACTGAGGGCGTTGATCTGTATTACATTTTTTGTATTGCTTAGCTTTTCTTAGGCTCTCTACAATCAATCTTCTATTTTGATTTTAAAACTGCCTCCTATTAGCAGTACAGTGGTTGCTTTTTATTTTTCAAAAAAGCCCCTAAGAGTAGGGTGTATTATGTGCCCAGAAGGTTCCCAAATTGGGAGGCTTGGAGTAGTGGCAGTGAGGCTCAGTCTGAAGGTGAATTTGAGTGAGAATTGTAGACAATAGCCATTTGCTCTCCTAAATACATCTGAATGCCCTGATTGAAGGTCAGCAACATGTGTTTGCTGTTGTAGATTTTCTTGTACCTATGGCTTATTACATTATCATATCATGAGCTAACAGGGCCCTGGCAAAAGCTGTACCTTACTAAGGTGCTAGTTGATGCAAAAGCATAGAGCAGAATTAGGAGTTCTTCTGCAGCTGATAAGGGGGCAGTAGGATGGGGGATTGGACAGCAAAAGTAGACCCAAGAATTATTTACTCAAAAGGTTACTACATGGCATCTAAATGTCAGTAATTCTGTTTCGTCTGCTCCTGAAAGTGTGTGGAGAGTAACCTACAAATGTCCTTAACATTCTATTTGCCTTCAGTGAAGGTACAACACTTTGAAAGAAACCGAAACAAGCAAGAAAGGTTGCTGAAGCATGTTTAGCATTAACCGTGGTAGCATGTAATCTCAAAATCAGCAATAGCTTTGTGAACGTCCACTATAGATTTGCAATTTACAGTGAGACCTCAATTTTCATACTGTGATTTTAGGTTTTCCCTCATTGTACACAATGTTTTTGTGGTCCCACCAAAATAAAATACATTACCCTGATTTTGCATTTTCTGGATTTTACACTATTTTTTTTCTGGTCCCCTGAAGGGTTCTGCTGTGTTCTTGAAATAGTATAACCTACTGTTAAGTGTAACAAATTAGTACTGGTATGGAATCTGTTATACAG
The DNA here is from genome assembly GCA_024363595.1 of Xenopus borealis. NCBI lineage: Eukaryota > Metazoa > Chordata > Amphibia > Anura > Pipidae > Xenopus > Xenopus borealis. The sequence continues at coordinate 78,094,082 of CM044431.1, read as the reverse complement.
AATGCTGGGACCTATGGTTTTCTGGATAACAGATCTTTAAAAAAAAAGTGGATTATCATACCTTAAGTCTACTAGAAAATATTGCCAACATTAAAAAAACCCAATAGACTTGCTCTCAATAAAGATTAATTATATCTTAGTTGAAGTATAAGGTACTGTTTTATTGTTACAGAGAAAACGAAAGTACTATTTGGGCCTGTTTTTAAATTCTGCATAAGCTGGAACCACATGATTCTAGGAGCAACTGGGAGGGACATAAGTATTCTGTCATACAACCTAATTGCATGTAATTTAGTAGAGGGAAAAAGTGGAGCTTTCCCTAGCTCCTTAAACAGCGACTTTCAGTACTTCTATGCAGTTTTCCTTTCCAATGTGTGGTAGCTTTATTAGGATGAATTTTATGCCCCAAAAATGCTCACAGAACATTTTTTTAAATTGCTTTTACTTTCACTTTGTTGACATAAAACAGCCAAATAATGAATGTGTTATATTAGAGTAGTACGTAGTAGCAAGCCATCAATGATTTATTTAGTTTCCGGCAACGTAATTTAAAATAAATGGATGCGAGATTTCTAAAAAGCAAAATAAATTTGCTATTTCTAACCAAAATACTCAACCAAGAGAAAGTTATGTGCTATCTTTAAACCTTGTCCCCTATTGTGTCAGGCTAAGTACAATTATAAATATAAGCAGTATGCACTACTTATTGCATTACGTTTTATTATCCGCAATCATGTTAGCAGCGATTTTTTTATTAAAAATTGTAGTATTGAAGCAATTATAATGAACAGGATGTCAGACTGCAGCACTGAACTGGACTTCACATTAGAATTGGAAAAAGCATTAGTAAATTATAATGTTCCGCACTCTGAAAAAAAAACAGAATATCATAAAGTCAGTTGCACTAGACAAATATATTAACATGACAAAAAGTTGCATAAAGGTTTTGATATGGATTTTGTTTATAGCTAAATAAATTTATGAGATCTCAAAATATGATAATTGTTAACTTGGCTAAAATTAAAAAGTGAACCAACAGCTGACACACATAAGTGCATATGAAAAGTCACCTGTCAGTCTCCAACATTTCTCCATTGCTGACTGAGGCACTATCTTTATCACATAAAAGGCAGTGAGGTGAACAGTATTATTTTCATAGGAAAAAGTGACAGTACTCTATTTTAGTAATTTGTAAGACAATACCTACCCTTTCCCCATTTCCATCAATTCAAATGCTTCATTGATTTTTTCCAGTGACATTCTTTGGCTCACCAGGAAATTTATGTCATATTTCTTTGCCATATAATCAGAAACAAGCATTGGTACTTCATCTCTGCTTTTAAAACCTATGCATAAAATGAAAAGAACTTTGTTAGTGTTTTTTTCTCTCATAATGACGGATACAATATATAGTAAAAAAATATCTTTATATTGTAGTGTCCCTTTTTTTGTTTTTGTTTCAATGACCACTTTAGTATTGCATTGGTATATATTTAGCAGGAGTCAAATGAATACTTTACTTTTCTGTTGTATAAATGCATCTATTGCAAATCGACATGTTTTCATTCTCAGTGGATTGTTGCATTGTACAGCAGCACATGCTTTTTTTTTAGTTTTTTTTTTTTTACCTCCAAACGCTGATCCTTTCATTGTACGTCCCAGTAGGAGTTCCCCAGGATGAAAAGAAAGTCTGTCATCTGGACCTGCTACTCCAAGCACAACAGTGACCCCATTGCCTATGTAAGTTGATTCAAATGCAGTTTTCTGAATAAAATAATAAAGAAGAGATAATATTGCTGCTATAGTCCTGCACATTTAGTTTCATCTATACAGTATGTATACCTGTCGACGTTACCAAATGAAAAATTTCAAATAAGTAACCAATTCCTTTCCCTAGCCATGCTCATACTTGCATAATCCACCCATAACCATGTCCTAAATGAGAGATTGTTCAATCAGAATCAAGACAAATGGAAAATATGAATATGAAGCATCTACTTCTGTATGACATTGTTTTTTTATAATAATTTACATTCCAAAAATGTGAAAAAGTGGATTAATGACCCATAGCATGGAAAATCCTGGACAGTGTTTGATTTAGCGCATTTGGCCCTGAAACACTGTTTTAATGCAGGGTAACTAAACCACAATATATGTAGATTTGTAGTATGGAAATAAAACTGAGGCTTTCATAATACCGAAAAACTGGATTCCTTAAATAAAAAATGCACCATATTGTACAGTTTCATTTTAAGCTCACCAAACGTGTATCTCTCTACAAGTCTGCTTTGTAGGGTGTTAAGATACTAGGACTTTCTTTGTAGTTCTGTTTGGCATATTGTTTCTGGGAAGAAGAACACTGACTGCCCCAAGAAATGTGTAAGCATTTAAACTTCTATATAGTAATGCAGGCAGTGAAGAAATGGCCTGCACTTACTGAAGTAGACAAGATGCCCAGGATGGACAAGATGGACCAGCAGCCAGGGGAGCAGATAAATGAAAAATAGGGAAGCCACAGACACACAGAAAAAGAAAAAAACATTCCATAGACCTCTTCTAGTTGATAAAACTACGGTGTCTGAGAAGTCAGTAATTCAAAAGTTATACGAGATAAAAAGTCTGTTTTTGGGCTCGTCCTGGTTGGCCCAAGACAAATTTCCTTTTTGCCTATTTATTAAAATGTTTCTGAATAGTGTATATTTGCAATTCAAAATCCTTACCATAGTTTCAATATATCCAGTGCATTCAAAGGCAAAATCTACTCCGCCATTGGTCATGTCTCTAATGACCTCTTGAATTGGTTTGTCATATTCCCTTGGGTTTAAGCACTCAGTGGCTCCCAACTCTATGGCTTTTGGAAATTTATCTTTATGTGAGCCAACCCCAATAATCCGACCTGCTCCAGCAACTTTGCAGCCAACGATAGTTGAAAATCCCACACCTCCTAAACCAAATACAGCACATGTAGATCCTGGAGTAACCTGAAAAATATTATTTCATGCATTATTGCTAATAAGGATCCATATATGACAATCAGACTACAATCAGTGCTACCTTTTTATTTGAATATATCATCTACGGAAAAGGAGCAGGGGGATCTTGCAGATATGTTCTTCAACAGCATAGGTAATTTAGGGGTTTAGTTTTAAATTTCCATCTAATATCAGAGGCCAGTCATGTAATAGATACCACTCTGTAGTGGTTTATAGTCACAAAAACAATATGTGTCCATAGGAAATTTAAAGTGGGATATCTTGGACAAGCTTAGATGATAAAAGAGGACATAGAGCATACACTGTAAGGGTTGTGACAGACAGGCAGATTCGGGGAGATTTAGTTGCTTGGCGATTAATCGACTCTTCTGCGAGGCAACAATCTCCCCAAACTGCCTGCTCCCTGCCTGCCGCCTGCATGAATGAAGAAACGCCGGTGCCAATGCCATTCGTGTGTTTCGATTTCCAGAATCGGCCAGAAGTTTACTCACGAGGCAACTTCGTGCGATTCCGGAAATCGAAACACACGAATGCATTGGAGCTGGTGTTTCTTCATTCATGCAGGCGGCTGACAGGGAGCAGGCAGTTAGGGGGGATTGTCGCCTCGCAGAAGAGCCGATAATCTCCCCGTCTGCCCCAACCCTAAGGGATAGTCCCTTTATTCATGGCCTCATATCTGTTTCAGCATTATCTAAATATGATTAAAATCACATTAGCATAATATCAGATAGTATGTCTTTATTTACCTTAGCAGTGTTCACTGCTGCACCATATCCAGTAGCAAATCCACAGCCAATAAGGCAGCCTTCAACAGGAGCAGCAGGGTCTACTTTGGCAACGCATATGTCAGGTACAACTGTGTATTCTGTGAAAGTGCTTGTGCACATGTAATGATAGATCGGTGTGCCTTTGCATGTAAATCTGCTCGTATTGTCTTGCATCAGTCCTGTTTTGGCAATAAAGCTGGTAGAGAAAAAACATCAATACAATATGCTCATAGTTTGTTTTTGTCTACAGAGTTTAATGTAAGAAAAAGCACAATTTATAATAAGGAATTCCTTACTCTATGAAAATGGCTTATGTTAGATAATGGGCCCCTAGTTGCCATGCACAAATTCATTATAGTCAAAGGGGACCATGCAAAATGCATGACCCTTCTTGGGAATGCTGCAAGGCACTTAGAAATTGAACTGAAAACAGGCCTTCTTTTCCAACAGAGACCAAATATCTGAGTATATGAGCAGCCCCTGAAATGCCCTTGCCTGCACTAACGATCTACTCCAGCTCTGGGGGTTTAAATGTTAACCTTGCAAGCAGTCCTGGCACAGGTCATTCTGTTTGTGCAGGGAAGGCAGGCAGGCAAGGGTCACACATAATCAAGTTAGGCAGAATATGTTAAAAGCACCATAAAAAAATGAGAAGTACAGAGCAGTACAGAGGAGGAGTTTTGCAGTGTGCTGGAGGTGGGGAGGATTGTTATTGTATAGTCACATGCCTTAATGTGAAAGGAAGCAGCAGCACTATGATAAGGAGGCTGTAAACCTGACCCTGTGTGGCCAACATAGTATAACCTGACAACACCATTAACTGTACCGGATTCTTCCGGTCAGTCAAGCATTTAACTTCTGGCTTTGCAGCTCTGATTGACAAGCCCCAAGGGACCATAAGAATGCTTCAGAGGAGTAGTGACATATGTCCAATTATCATAGAAAGAGGTCACAGTGAGTAAAATGGTCTAAAGGACAAATAGGCATATTTTGATGAAGAATTCAATTTGCTAAAACCTGAGAAGTGTCACTATCCCTTTAAGGTGACCATATCCTTACAGATAGTGTGGTGTACCAAATGAATGGTTGAAAGTAACTGTACATTCTGTAGTTCCATGTATCATTAATATAAAGACTGTATCTTGGCGACCCTTCGTACTGTATGATCGACTATGTACCCAAGGACAACAGGATGCCATACTTGTTTTTTCTAGATTAACCAATATGATACAGAAATTGTTGTACATACGAGGGAACAGAAACAATGATTATCTGTCTGATCATAGAAACAATTGATATCCAAGGCATAATTATATATATCCTGTTCATTTGCACAACAAATGAACAGATTATTGTAGGAAATCGTGTATTGGACATATGGACATGTATATGTTTTGTATGTATTTTGGTAGCCGAGGATGAGCAGGGTATAACAGTGCTTTATTAGCAGGTTCATGCAGCCATTACACAACTGCAGTAACTTGAACTCTATCTCTCTCAATCTGTACAGAAAGTACTGTGTATCTGCATAGTACAAGTAATGTGCACAGTGACACAGGCCATTTGTATAAACGCCACATTATAGTCACCTTTTAAGGGGTTGTTCACCTTTAAATTAATTTTTAATATGATGTAGGGAGTTCTATTCTGAGACAATTTACAACAGGTCAAGAGTTTTTTTGACTGTTGGGTAAGTCACCCCCATTTTAATGCTGGAAAGAGTCAGAAGAGGAAGGCAAAACATTCCAAAACTATAAAAAAATAATTGACAAAGACCTAATGAAAACTAAGTACAACTTACTCATTTTTTTCACACAGGTTACAGTTTGGAGTCTTGCAAGCTCTGCACTGTCCACACTGCGGTAAGAACAATGGAATCACTTTGTCACCTAAAGAAAGCAAGTTAGAACTATGAAATGTGCTTTATATAAAGTTTGTTGAGAATTTTGCATGGATTAGAAGACAGTGCCTCCCTAGGAAAATTACATTTTGTTGCAGGTACTAGCAAGCTGGTAGAAAGTATCTCTTCAAGTTAACACAGAAGGATAGAGTGGGCAGTGCATGAAATTCACTTACAGGTACATTTATACAGGCAGGAATCCAGAATAGGCACATAGATGTCATATGCACAGCTGAAAGTAAATATAAATGCAATCTCATGACAGACACAAGCAAAACAAGGCTATGAAACTATATCCAAGTCTCTGACATCTATTTACAAATAATACTACACAAGTATAGATAGATATGGATAGAGGATTAACTAAGATCTCTGCTGAATAGAAATTGTGATTTATGAAAGGGAAGAACATGACTAACACAAGGAAATAACAGCATAAGAAAAATGGACAGTAGGGCCCCACTGCAAAGCAGCACATTGATGTCATAAAATGTTTAAAAGCTGTACTGTCTTAATAGTTATTTTTGAAATTTTAAGTGGAACTGCTTTCCTGAGCATTCATGAAAAGAAGTAATTTCCCCATACAAAACTCACCTGGTTGAACAACAGTCACACCTTCTCCGATGCTTTCAACAATACCAATGGCCTCATGACCCAAAATAGCCGGAAATTTAACACCACTAAGTTTGTCTTTCAGTACACTGAGGTCTGAGCCACAAACACCAGATGCCAGAATCTACAATACAAGGGGAAATAAAAAAATATAATTTAGTTAATAAAAAAATAAACGTAAAACATAACATTACTTAAATAATAAATCATTAGACGAGACATTAAATTGTAGTTAAAAAGGGGGAAAGTTGCAATTAAATCAGTGCTATACTGGCATAACTTGAATGTGCTGAACCCCCCTCCAGAAAAAAATCTTCAGGAGGGCCTAGCAGCAAGAACAGCCCATACCCATGGCACCACCCGGCCTGCTCACCACCTGCCCTCAGGTGGGCAGTAAAGTTTAAGATTAGAGAGGAGCTGAGGAGTGGGACTAATATAAAGCGGATGCTGGCCTCTGTTCTCTTTAGCACAAGAGATGTTCTGTATTGTAGTTACACCACTGAATCTGACTTATTGTAGAAAAAGAATAAACAAGGTTTATAGCTATTGCTTATTATTACTTATTGTAAGTTTAATCAGCATGCAGGTTTTACACTATTTCACTATTTGTATAAAATAGTGCTTGCATCAAAAATTATTCTGTCTACACAAAATATAGGGGGGAATGTAATTAAAGTCGCAAAGAGAAAAACAATTTGCACCAATTAGAATTAAAATGCACATCTCGCAATCTAATATTGTTCCTTAAACTGTTATTGCAATTTGCGAATTTTAATTGCACACTCGTAAGAAGTGCTTGAAGGTGTCATAATCTTTTGGAGCAAACATAACTTTTTCAGTAAGTTATTACATTGACTGCGCATTGGCGCAAGCTATGAAATTTGCAAACTTTCTTCCACTTTCGGAAGTGGTCACTAAACAGTTTCTGGATTTGCAAAAGCTACAGTACATTAAATTCGCACAATTTAAAGCAAAATTTGTTCACGCAGAGGCATAACTTTTCGCATAGTTTATCCATTACCGACTTTAATTACATATCCCCCAATAATGTTTTAAATATTATTCAGGGGTTTATTTGAGCTGTGAAAAAAATCCTGTCTAAAGCTAAACTAATTGTTCAATAACAGTCAGAACAATAGAAAGTCACACATACTGTTTATGGCCCCTGGTAAGCTGCACATGTGGTCGACCTGCAGGTTATCAAATTATATTTACATTTTTGTTCATACTCAGGCTTGGAATTTCAACTGCTATTTTGGTTGCTAAAGCTCAATTGCTCTAGAAACAAGCCAGCGCTTTGGATGGCAAAATGGAAAATGTCAAAATAAGTTAAAAAAAGAGAGTTGTTTTGGTTTGGTACTCAAGGATGAGTAGAGTATAACAGGGCTTTATTAGCAGGTCCATGCAGCCATTACATTTCAACAGGAACTTCAACTCTAACTCTATAAGCTGTATAGAAAGTACAGTGTATGCACAGTGTAACTCTAATGCACAGTGACACCTACAGGCATTTTGTATAAACACCACATATTGCCTCTATAGTAAGAAAGCATTAAAAATTATAGCATTAAAGAATTAAAATAGGCCCTAGCACTTCAGTTACACAGAGGCCCAATCAGCCTCCTCCAGCACACTAAATAGTGACTTTTTATGGCAACTTATAGCAGCCCCTCTGAAGCATAGTTGGGAATAAACTTGAACCATGAAATAATACCTATGAAAGCTCATAAGGTCTGGAAATCAGAGTAGGTGCTTGTGTAACAGTGTTGACATGTTCAGGGCCATGTTCAGAGGAGTTTGACCCCCAAAAGCCACTTAACATTTTTTAGCTGTATTTTAGAAAGGGGCAGAAATATGAAGTTTAAAAAACAGATAATTCATTTAGAATATATCCATTTAAATATGGAGTTGTATTCACAGATATGATTTTCTTTGTCCTTCAAATTTGAATTGGGCATTCTAAAGCATTTCTGACTCATTCAAAAGAATAAACAGAAGAAGATGCCAGAAAAGAATGGAGGCAGCACACAGGTTTAAACTGGATTCATTAAGGTAAATTCCTAAAATTTTCTGCTTGTTCTGCACTACCTGAAAAACCTGTTTACTCTTACCTACAACTGCAGTGTGCTAGTTTAAATGCTGTATGTCAGATTTGTATGTAAAAACACTGCTTCTTAACTAGAAATGTTTAAAAGATAGTCTGGTTCACCATTAAGTTAACTTTTAGTATGTTATAAAATGCCCGCTTCTAAGCAAATTTTAAATTGGTCTTCATTATTTTTTATAGTTTTTTTTTTATGATTTGCTTTTTTCTTCTTTCCAGCTTTCAAATGGGGGGGGTCACTGATACCATCCAAAAAACAAATGCTCTGTAAAGCTACACGTATTAATTTGCTACTTAATATTGCTCATATTTCATTCAAGCCCTTTCCTATTTATATTCCAGTGCATGGTTACTAGGATAATCTGGACCCTAGCAACCAGAAATTGCAAACTGAAGAGCTGCATAATAAAAAGCTGAATAACTAAAAAAACACGAATAAGAAATGAATAGTGATGGGCGAATATATTCGCCAGGGGCGAATTTGCGGCGAATTCCCGCGATTCGCCGCCGGCGAATAAATTCGCGAAACACCAGGAAAAATTCGCCGCCAAAAATTCACCGCCAAAAACGAGTCGCGCGTCGGAAACAACGCGACGCGCGTCAGATTTCTCTGGAAATTCGCAAATTTTTCGGCGAAGCGAAACGCGGCCATTTCGCCCATCACTAGAAATGAAGACTAATTGCAAATTAGCTCAGATTATCACTCTTTGCATCATATTAAAAGTTAACAACCCCTTTAATATTTGACTTTGCAACATACATTTATATTCCATTAAAATAACTTTACCTTAATTCTGACTTCATGAGCTTTTGGGGGAGCAACTTCAATTTCCTCAATTGTGAGTGGTTTGTGTAGTTCCCTTGCAATAGCTGCTTTACATTTGATCACCTAAAACACAAAAAAACTTGTAAGATCAGGTTAAACAATAACTTGCAGATACTACTTTTGACATACAACCCCTTCTTAAAGCTATGTACAGTCATATGAAAAAGTTTGGTAACCCCATCTTATTCTTTGGAGCTTTGTTTATCATTGGCTGATGTTTCAAACTAGCAACTTCCTTTAAATATATAGCATACCTTATGGAAACAGTAATGTTTCAGCAGTGTCATAAAGTTTATTACATTAACAGAAAATATGCAGTATGCATCAAAACATAATAAGACAGGTACATAAATTGTGGCACCCCAACAGAAATATTATATCAATACTTTTTCAAATGTAACAGCCTCTAGATATCTTCTACAGCCTTTGATGGATTCTGGATGGTGGTATTTTTGCCCATTATTGCATACAAAATCTCTGCAGTTAAGTTAAATTTGATGGTGCTAACCCCCATGGCCCCACCCCCTATAGCCCCCTCTCCCTCCTCCCCCCTGGCCTACCTCTCCCCCCGGGCTATTGCCCCTAAGTGAAGTTCACAGGGGCCCTCTTCCAAATGCTTCTTCCTGGATCCGTCGGTGCTCAGCGGACCATGCGCAGTTCAGGTACTACTGCGCATGTGCACAAAGTTCACCCATTGAACTTCGGGAACTTTGTACGCATGCGCAGTAGTACCAGCATGCAACTGCGCATGCGCTGCAGACAGAGCCAGATCCAGGAAGTAGCTATTGGATGAGAAGAGGGCCCAGGAAGAAGCTGTTGGAAGAGGGCCCCCGTGACCTTCGTTGGAGGGGACCTACACAGAGGGGTAAGTAGCGACTTAGGGGCAATAGCCCAGGGGAGAGGTAGGCCAGGGGGTGGAGGGAGGGGGCCTATGGGGGTGGGGTTGAGGGATTAGCATAGGGGGGGGTTGAATTCCCCTTTAAACACCTCCTTTGGCTAACCATTCTTAAAGGGATCCTGTCATGGGAAAAACATTTTTTTCAAAACGCATCAGATAAATATTCTGCATTGAAATCCATTTCTCAAAAGAGCAAACAGATTTTTTTTATATTTCATTTTGAAATCTGACATGGGGCTAGACATTTTGTCAATTTCCCAGCTGCTCCAAGTCATGTGACTTGTACTCTGATAAACTTAAATCACTCTTTACTGCTGTACTGCAAGTGATATCACCCCCTCCCTTTCCCCCACCCAGCAGCCTAACAAAAGAACAATGGAAAGGTAACCAGATAACAGCTCCCTAACACACGATAACAGCTGCCTGGTAGATCTAAGAACAGCACTCAGTAGTAAAACCCCATGTCCCACTGTGAATCCTTCAGTTACAGTACATTGAGATGGAATAATAACAGCCTGACAGAAAGCAGTTCCCTCCTAAAGTGCTGGCACAAGTCACATGACCGGGGCAGCTGGGAAATTGACAAAATGGCTAGCCCCATGTCAGATTTAAAAACTGAATATAAAAAAATCTGTTTGCTCTTTTGAGAAATTGATTTCAGTGAAGAAGTCTACTGGAGCAGGACTATTAACTGATGCGTTTTTAAAAAAACAACATGTTTTCCCATGACAGTTTCCCTTTAAATCAAATGTGTCTGATTAGCAAATGACACATTCCCAAATATTTACTATGAAAGAGAGGGTTTAGTTAGTTTAAAAATCCTTGTGTGAGGTAAATCACTAATACGTTTAATCGAGAACAAAGGAGACAGAAGGTAATAACCCCCACTTGGATCAAGGCTAAAATTATATCTATAGTATATATAACACTTTATTCATTAATAGGACTAGTTTTTCTCTCTTTTTTAACTAGTCCTATTAATGAATAAAGTGTTATATATACTATAGATATAATTTTAGCCTTGATCCAAGTGGGGGTTATTACCTTCTGTCTCCTTTGTTCTCGACATTCCCAAATATATCCTAAAAGTTAAATGAGGTTCTACACTCCTTTGGCACTGCAGCTGATGGCTGTTGCTGCTGGGTGCATTCTGGGAGTTGTAGTTCTGTAACTTGGTGTTACAGGTTACTTCTCTCTGGGTTAAAATATCAGTTTGTGTAGAGAATGATTAAGAAATGTAAACATTGTTAACTATTGATTCTACATCTGTTTTATATCAATATAACAGTAACGTATTTGTATTAAAAATGCCACATTCATATCTTTAATTATAGATTTCACAAAACTGTGTGTATGATCATTATTTAAAAATAAACTCTACATGTCATAGATATGTGGAAAATAAATAAAATAAAGAGTAGCAGACGTAAAAGAGCAATAAAAATATAACTGAATTCTAACAATATAACTTATAACTTTCTAGAATATACCAGAATGAATAACTCAGTATGCTTAAGCTTGCAGTCCTAAATTCCCCACCACGCAGCACACACACAGCACGTGTAGTCATAATAGCTTTTTGACATTAGAACTGAATGTGCATATCAGATCATTACACTGCCAGAATTTTTATCAGTATTATAAGGCAAAAAAGCAAATACTTTTCCTGTGGTGTCCATGTCTGCGGCTGCTTCAGCAAGTGTTTCTGCACTTTCCTGGGACTTAACATAGAGTTTTGTGCAGGAGCTGGGACCACTCCCCTTAAGCAGTATTTAGACATATGATTGGCTTGATATATACTCAGTCTTTAACTCCACATGCCTTGGGATGCAAACTGTGAATTCCATTGTCGCATTTTTGAGTGAAGGTTTAAAAACAGAACCGTTTCTAATATAAGGAGTGAGTTGACAAAAAAATGAAAAAAAAAAAAAAAATCATTCATTGTAATGGTCAATGTAAATGTATAGGTTGTAATATGTTATATAATTAACGTTGCAATTAAAAAAAAAATCAATATTTTGTATAACAAGGTGACAGGTGGACCACAAGTTCCTTCTACATGCATTGGGTTCTACTGTGGAAGGTTGGTTAGTTAAGGAGTTTGACATGACAGGGATATCACTTATCACTCATATGTGAGAAAAGTTGTCATACTAAGACATATCCTTAAATCTATATGCCTTCTCCTCCCCTGTGGATAACAGAGCACCCCAGCACATTATTAAACACCTTAGGGATCCCCAAAACAAATACCAGGCAGAGTATGGCACCTCCAAGGAGCATAGGGGGAGAAGAGTATAGTACACACAGGGATCTTAGGGAAGGCAGAACAGAGCAGGAGACAGGGAAACATATAAGGACCACTCTAAAATGTACTACATACAATGACACAGCACCGGGTCCTCTCCAGCTATCTGTATGAAGTGTGAACAGGTGAACAATGTGGACAGTTTCAGTCTGGGTCTCAGGTGTGAACAGTACAGGGCTTTAGGGTGTGAACAATAGAGGTGTTACAAGTGTGAACAATGCAGGGGAATTACATGTGTGAACAAAACAGGGGATTACATTCTAAATTTGAGGTTTAAACAATGCTGGGGCCAGTTAATCTCTGTAGTGATACCTTTTAAATCGTACATATGGTAAATAGACACAGCAGGCAGCCTTTCATGTGGGGGCACACAAGGGGGGCTGCCAGTTGGACAGCCCTGGTCTCTATATATATATATATATATATATAGAGAGAGAGAGAGAGAGAGAGAGAGGGACCAGTGCTGTAGATATATATATATATTGGTGTGACTATGTAACAAGAGTGTATGAGGCCCCCTTGCAAAAAAATCAGAGGGGCCCGGTGCATTTTGATTTTTTTTATTAAGGCATTCATAGCTGTTGTAAACTCATTTAAAAATATCATTTTAATTGTGTAGCCAGGGCATGGGGATGGACATCGGGTCCCCTATTCTGGTGCACAAACAAGATTCTAAGATCATATAATGCTTGCCTTAATAACAGTGTCCACAAAATGGCTACTGCCTGCTTGCTAGAATTTTGAATTCCAAGACTGAAGGAAACAAGAATCAAATCATTTATATAGTGTAATTAAAGTTCATTTCGCTTGACTAATGTGATAAAATAGGATTTTGATTATTTCGTTTGGGTAACTGGTCCCCTTTAAAGGGTAAAGCATTTTTTAGTAGCTGTATGCACAAAAAGTCTCAATGTTTTAAATATATTGATAATGGGTTGAGTGCAGAGGACCTCTTGTATTTGTCTATATGTATTTTGTGGTCACAGCCTCATTGCACCCGGCCTAATGTTTTTAAAAATTAGTGGTGAGCACAACTTTCCACTGCTTGCTATAGTTCATATACTGTAGGAGCAGTGACCAGCTCCTTGTTGTAGCTCCTACCCCTCCCAACTATAGTCGGGTGATCCCACTGGTGTCTAATAAAAGGGCAACCAAGTATGGGAGTTTTACTTTGAAAGCAGCAAGTTGCAGGTAAAACTTTGTAAAATGTTTAATGAATTAATTCTTAATGAATCAGATGCAATTTGAGATTAGGACTGACCAGATATATTAAATATATTGCAATATATGGACAAACAATCCCTGTTTTGTTTAAAGGGTAAGGCATTTTTAGTAGCTGTATGCACAAAATGTCTCAATGTCTTAAATATATTGATCATTGGTTGACTGCAGAGAACCTCTTGTATTTGTCTATATACAATATATATATATATATATATATATATATATAAAAAGCTGTGCAGCGACACGCACACCAATGTAGAAATAGGTACAAAAAATTTATTTAGAAAATGAACATAGTTAAAAGCACCTTGGTGCTTTTAACTATGTTCATTTTCTAAATAAATTTTTTGTACCTATTTCTACATTGGTGTGCGTGTCGCTGCACAGCTTTTTGTATAACTTCAACGATAATTGACACAGCACCCGAGAGTATCCTGAAACGCATGGAGCGAGTGCGGACGCCATTGGTGAATTATATATATATATATATATGTGTGCGTGTTTGTGTGTGTGCATGTGTGTAAAACATTAATTTCAGGTAGCATCCTACACAGCCAACCAGGAGAAAAACTCTTTAGTAAATACAAGGTTGCTGGTTTTAAACCAGACAGCACCTCACAGTAGGCTATACTGCTGCCAATAAATGACCCTTGTATTATATGTTTAAAAAAAGACTTAAAAGTAAGCCTATGAAGCATGGCTCTGAAAGCTGAACGCTCTTGGCAAAGCTTTGCTTTTCATGCTGTTACATAAAGTAGTGTATTAAATCCTCATCAGCAGGTCTGGTATACTATGTTTGTATTGCTGCAAACTATAATTAATGATATTGTGTACATTACAATATGACACCATCTGAAAGTCATGCTTCATTTTCTGTGAAGGGTATTTTTTCCAAAGCAAACAATTGTGATAACTTTGAATCAGTTTAACTGCCAGTTGGTGGGCTCCTCAGCTACAATTCATTCTTCCCAATCATTCAGTAAGAGTTTCTGGAATTTCTGGAATTCTGGAAATTAAAGGGTTCAGTTTATACTGTACTATGCATATTGATAGAAATATTTAACTGATTCTAAACTGATGTATTCTGCAGGAATCATCTTACACAACCTGTGCTTGCTGTGATTGTGTGAATACAAGCTCAAAAGAACTTTTTGATTCACAGTGGAAAACAGACTTAGAAGTAGAAAAGCTTATGAATTTGCACCTAGGAATGTTCACCATTGGTGCAGTATGCAATATGTTTAGGCTACTTTGAAGAATTGTTTGCAAGATGTAAAGTAGCAGACACACAATGAAGACTTGGAAATAACACCTGCCTTAGGGAAATGTTTAGGGATGAGAACAGGGGCGCTCCACCAATGAGGCGAGTTGAGAAACTCGCCTCAGGCAGCAATGCCCCACTAGGTACCAGGGGTGGAAAAAATGCTTCTCCTGGTACTTTAAGAGCAGAATTTCCGGTTTTCGGTTTTCAAACCAGAAATTTGGCTCTTTTAGCACAGAGTGCAATTATGCGCTCTGTGCTGGAGTCCTGCCCCTCTCTGCCGCCCTTGTGAGGGGGGGTGGCAGCTGCCTCAGGCGACGGAGGGTCCAGGATCACCCCTGGATGAGAACATTCTTTCACCTGATACAGATTCGAAAATTTGCCATTTCATGCAAGGTGAAAATGTTCACAAATCTACTCTAGAATTTTCTCTGGGGGGAAAAAATTTAAATTTCCTGTAGGCAAAAAAAAAAAACACTGACGCCAATGCATTTGATATGAAAAAAAAATAACACTTGCCAACCTGTAAATGCTTTAATTCCCATGTTGGACTGATAGTACTATCATTATCAGGCATCTCCCAGTCAAGTTAATTGGAGGCAGCAGAATCCATCCTTCCTTGTACAAAATCAGTCATGGAATCATCATAGTACATATGGGTTCATTTTAATGAATATGTTGGGAGGCTTAGCCTTGCTTTATACTGTAGTAGAGATTTGAAATATATTCATAATTAGTGCTACTGTCCCACATACAAACCAGCATCAATTACCCTTTTGGTGAATGACTTATTAACATTTATTACAATGTTGTTTGGAATGCCTGGGACTGATGACTTAATTGGGTGAAAGCCATTCAGACTCTTTGAAAGGACAAACATTCATACTGTACAAACAGTCTAAACCTTAAATGTGACTGAAAATAACAGAACAGAAAAATTACCATCAAAAATTCAATTTGAATTATAAAAGTGAGTAATCGTGTGATTATAGTTCTGTTTTTTTTTTTAATCAAATCCCATTCGAGATGCCTTGCTTTATATCCAGCTAACAGGTACATGTAATGATGTAACATTTGCCTGCTTTAACCATATTTTAAAGATTTCTGTGGCAGAAAATAAAACTGTCATTTATTTTACCAGGAGTGCAAGGCAGAATGGGCAGGCAGATAAGGACAGGCCCTGATTCAGCCTACACCTTCTGACATTTTCTAACTTGCATGCCTGAGAGATGTACAATTTAGATGGTCGGTAGAGGGCAGGTGGGATGATGTATATAGAGGGAATTTTATGTGTCCTAAGCCAACATTAAACAGAAAATGTTGGCATGTCATGAGGTGTGGAGCTGTAATACAGTAGCTGAAGGCATATAACTCACCAAGCATTTATTTTTTCATGATTCCATTAGCCTTCTTGTATAATCATGCTCAATGGACGTATCTATTGACATTTTTCCATTTGTAGCTTTTGCATATAAGTTTATATCTTTTTTCAGCCAAAACTCAAATTTTCAGGTAAAAAAACTTGACTTTTTTAGTTTTTCTTTTAAAAAAATAAAATTTTTCCAAATTTACTATACCTGAAGCTGGAAGCTTAGGTACAAAAATACTCCAGCTAGAACCTGCCGAGGTCGTGTAGAAGGTAATGCCAGAGGACCCTTGAACCATCTGAAGATGTTTTTAGCTTTCAAGATTTTCAGGGTCTTTTGGTTTGATATCAAAAACTCAAGCTATTCAAGATCTTTTTGCAGTTAACTTGATCATTTTGAGTATTTGAGTTTTACCCCAATTGCATTAATTCAAGTTTTTTACATTCTAGTTTTTTCACCATCTGATCTACTCTTGCCACCTGGCCTCCGTCACCAGATCTACCATAATAAAAAGGGAATTGTTATCACTCTGATGTTTAACTTTTTCTTTTCCCATGCTGTTATCCTTCTTTGCCCAGTCTTTAAAACAGATAAAAGGCAAATAATAGCAGGAAAATTAGCATATATTATTATTAATTATAATTCGGCCAGTGGAGAAAAGATCTTATGATTTGCTGTTGTAACTGTTTTTTCCTGGCTTTCCATAATACTTCTTTCTGGATGATGATTTGAACCATAGGATATGCTTGATGAAACGAATGGCAAGGTGGCTGAACCTAAATGACTAGCAGAAACACAAAACAGTTCTCTCAAGGCAAACTGCAACTACAGTGCAGTAATGTAGCTCTCCATGCTACTTATCGTTTCTCCTCTTCTCATTCTAGTTTGCTAGTGGGGGGAAATAAGGAGGGGGGAAAGAATGAAAAATGGGGGCTTTATTGCAATACTGATACCAAAGCAGTACTTGCTGCTGAATCCAGTCTCAGCCAGAGTGAAAGTGCAAATTTTGCTCAGTCACAGTGCCCTTGTATTTTAAAACATAACAGAAAAGGTTTGCCCTGACACGAAGCTTCATTTCTTTTTTTCTTACTCTGGTAGTAATTGTGAGTGGTTGCTATTCTGAAGTGGTTGAGTCCATCTCAACCAATAAATACACTGGTTTAGATGGACTCAGCAGCAACCATTCCTCAAGTCTTTCACTGCATAGCATCAATAAGCCTGGCAGGGACAAAGCTGCCCCAAAGAGTCCCGATCTCAAACATGCATCCAGGTTGTCATCCGTCAGTAAACAGTGGCATTGGAATGTTATTATCTTCATATCTGAGAATGCAGAATTGCACAGATCCAAAGAATGCAGATAGACACATAGAACACATCCTCATATTTGGTTATTAACATATATTGTTAAAACAGGACAACCTCTGGATATGTTGGGGGCCCTAAAATTAATTTTCTGTGGGGCCCAGTAAAATCTAGTTATGCCACTGGAAGGCATGTAATCTTTCCCTCTCCAGCTCCTCTACCCACCCACTAACTTGCTTGTCACTCAGATGAGCAAATTAAAGGAGAATATCATTTATAATCAGTGGGGATGCCAAGGAGTGCCAGCAGGCGCATGTTGCTAAGGAGCTCTGTCCTTACACTGGTCTGCGGAATCTAGGGCTTTTGTAAATTAATAATTGTGTGAAATTAGCTTAATAGATCTTGGAAAAGAGTGCTAGTAGCTAATATATATCAATACATATAAAGTATACTAATAGTGCTAATATAAACTATTGACTGATGACACAATCAGCCTATAGTTCATAATATACAGTATATGATACCAAGAGAACATTAGAACATTAGAACTATACATAGTGCCCCAATACAGACTTGTTATATATTTATTTATGCTCTAGTGATGTTTAAGCATGAACATGCACAATATAGATAAGCAAACTGATATTATTTTGTGGGCTATCCCTTTCTTTACAAATATGTACCTTACTGAGTGGAAACATTATCAGTAGGACCGGCCTTAGGTAAAATTCTGCCCTGCCCAAACATTTGACTATGATGCCCCCACCCTTGAAAAATAAAGCATCTTGATAATTTAAAGAAGAGATTTATTATACCTGATGCTGCAAAAAAAGTCTAGAATCCGAAAATATCTACCATCTCAGATCTGTGGAGGTCCTGTATCAGTCAGTGGAAGAGGGACCTGTTTCAATTTGAAGTTATTGTGGGTTCATTTGCTGGGTTTCCCTTTTACTAACAAATGTCAAATCAAGCATGGGGTTTGGTTGTGTTTCTTTCAGATTTTGTTAAATAATCCCCTGTATGAAATAAAAGAACACCATTCTGCCCCGTCCCCTCGTAAGATGCTTAATTACAGATGCAGAATATTAAACCAGTGAGAATGCTGCTTACCAGTGACAGATCAAATAAATTTTTTTAAAATGATTTCCTTTTCTCAGTAAAAAACAAAACAGTACATTGTTCATAACCCCAACTACAATACAGTATAATTAATCCTTATTTGAGGAAAAATAATTCTATTGGGTTTATTTAATATTTAAATGATTTTTTGCAGACTTAAAGGAAAACTATACCCCGAAAATGAATACTTTTGCAACAGATAATTTATATCAAATTAAGTGACATATTAAAGAATCTTACCAAACTGGAATATATATTTAAGTAAATATTTCCCTTTTACATCTCTTGCCTTGAACCACCATTTCATGATGGTCTGTGTGCTGCCTCAGAGATCACCTGACCAGAAATATTTCAACTCTAACTGTAACAGGAAGAAGTGTGGAAGCAAAAGACACAACTCTTTCTGTTGATTGGCTCATGTGACCTAACTTTATAGTTTGTTTGGTATGTTTGTGTGCACTGTTGGATCCTAGGATCCCAGGAGGCTGTCCTTATTTTTTTAAATGGCAATTTTCTATTTATGATTACCCAATGGCACATACTACAAAAAAAGTATATTATTATGAAAATGGTTTATTTACATGAAGCAGGATTTTACATATGAGTTGTTTTATGCAATATCTTTTTATAGAGACCTACATTGTTCG
Source organism: Xenopus borealis (assembly GCA_024363595.1). Classification (NCBI taxonomy): domain Eukaryota; kingdom Metazoa; phylum Chordata; class Amphibia; order Anura; family Pipidae; genus Xenopus; species Xenopus borealis. The sequence continues at coordinate 78,074,754 of CM044431.1, read as the reverse complement.
GGGGGTATAGTTTTCCTTTAAGGAATGGAGATCCAAATGATGGAAAGACCCCATATCTGGCAAACCCCATCTTGAGCATTCTGGATAATAGGTATCACATCTGTATTAGCAAAATTACTATTTCACTGTGCCCTTTGGGGTTTACATATATCCAGCATTATGGTTGATAATATACCAATCTTTATTCCTTGCTATATTTGTAACAGGCTGAAAAACATTGGGTTATCTCTGCCCAAATTGATTTTTAAAAGCCCTAAATCATGGGACATCATCATGATTATTTGGTTTTGGCATAACTTAAATCAGTGATGTGTTATTTGTTACATTAATTTATATTTATTTCATTTCATGACAAGACTAAATTATATTGGTTACATCTTGATGTTTAAACAGCTGATATAAAATGAAGTGCTTCTTTCTTTTCCCCATGATTGTTTATACCAATATGTAACTTGTGATATCTCCCTAAGCATGGTTTTGAATAACATCCTAAAAAATGCATTCACAGTGCAGGTGGTACAATCCATACCAATGTAGTAAGTGTTTTGTTATGTGAGTTACGTGCTCCAGGTGAGGAGCTTATGAATTGTGTGCAATTGCAATTTAATCACTCAGACCAGAAATTCTGCCACACAATCCAGGTATAGGACCTGTTATCCAGAATGCTTAGGACCTGGGGTTTTACGGATAAGAAGCCTTTCTGTAATTTGGATCTCCATACCTTAGGTCTACTAAAAAATCACCACTGATGTAAACATTAAATAAACTCACTAGGACTGTTTTGCTTCCAATAAGGATTAGTTATATCTCAGTTGGGAGCAAGTACAAGCTACTGTTTTATTATTACAGAGAAAAAGGAAAATTTTAATTATTAGATTAAAATGGGAGCCTGTAATTCGGAGCTTTCTGAATAATGGCTTTTTCCAGAAAAATGGATCCCATACCTTTTTTTTGTTTGAACCGCTCTTTGTCTGACCAGCATGAACAGCTTTTTATACATTTTTATATAGTAAGATTTTCAATGTCTCTTTTATGAAGCATAATTGGTTTCTGTATGAAAAAAACAGACCAAAACATATTTGTTTTCTTAACCATCCTGTAAAATTTATTGAAAGTATGTATTGGGATATCTCTTAGTGAGCAAATGCGTTGCAAATCAGAACAGCAGTTAGCAAATCCAAAAATCAGTAACAACTAGATTTTATATTCCATGTGCAGGCATTTTGCTGAGGAGACACATATGATATTCATATAAATTCCAGCATTCTGTTTCTGCTTCACATATCCAGGACTGCGCGGACACTGTAAAACAAAACAACTTGTGAAGACTTGCATCTTGGCAAGAGCTTTATTTAGCTTGCAAGAAAACCAAAGGACCAAAGGATTTGTAGCTGTAAATGATCACTGGATCACAATAGATTGTGTTGCTTTGCACTGAAGGCAACTGCATTTGTTTAATTGTATTTGAATATTCGCAAACTCGATGGTCGAGTATTTTGATAGGCCAGCACTTGGACCTACCGAAGTTCCCATAGGTGTTTTAAAGTTTTTTGTGATCGAATAAGAAAAATTCGAAGGGTTAAAATCATTCGAATTGGTCGATTCGAACATTTAATTGATCGATCTAAATATTTAGGCGATCGCTCGAATTATTCGATCAAATATTTCCTATTCGATCATTCAAATATTCGAATAGCGGTAAAATCCCTCGAATTCGATAGATTTTACTTCCCTATCTATTCACATGGTCGAATTTCGAATTTTTTTCAATTCCAAATTCGACCAATAGTAAATCTGCCCCAGGTGGAGGATGGGAACATCCAATGGATATGCATTCTCAGCTTGGGAATTGCATTGGTGCCTTTTAATGCCAATAGAAATGAGGTTGGGGGATTGAAGCAGTAAGGAATATGCCTCTGGTTGCTCCTCTCTGTAATTTTACATGCTGAAATAATAACTCACCATTTTCCCTGGCGCATGATTTCAAAACCATCCATAATTTTATCAAACTTCACCCTATGCGTCACCAAAGCGTGGAGGGGAAATTTTTTCTTCATAGCATCTTGTACTAAGCAAGGGAAAGCCTCCTTTGCCTTCCAGTCTAAATAACAGTAAAAAATAAATAAATAAATATATATATGTATATATATATATATATATGTTCATGCTTTAGTTTGTATAACATAAAAAATAGACATAGCTCTTGTTCTGCTTTCCAACATTTGTCCTACATTAAATATTAAATAAACTGACATTTTGAGACAGAACCAGATTTTCTACCATATGTCTATCAGAAAGGCATTTGGAGGCAGCCCGTAGATGGGCAGAAAGGCTGCCAACTCATTCTGAAGGGGCCTAATTGGCTTTTTTTAAATTGCTATACATTTAAACCTTTGTAGCTATACTGTATATTGAATCTGTGCAGTGAACTCTGAGTTCCATCACGAGAGTGTAAATACAATAGCAGCAAGGAACAGCCAGTGGAAGTCCATGGGAAACCCAATAGATATTGCAAATAGTTTGGTATAATAAGACTAACTATGCATTACACCATCGTTTGATGTCAAATTTTTGTGTGGTGTCTTTTACCTCCAAGGAAAGCTCCCTTCACTGTACGTCCAGTAAGTAGCCACATGAGATCAAGACAAAGTCGAGCTGTTGATGGAGGGACACCAATAATGATTGCACAACCGAATGAATAATGACAGGATTGAATAACAGATGCCTGGAGGAAAAGACATTTTTATCAATTAGATAATCATTACAGAGAGGACTGAGCTCATTAATAGCTGACTGACAATGCACTGCTAATTATATGCAATATTAAATGAACATTATTGTGCGCTATGCAGTTTCTATAGGTATAGATCTTTCCATCTGCATTAAACAAACTGAAGTGGAGAAAGGCATAGTTACTATACAGTAAAACATTGAAATTAATTTTAGTTATATGGGCAGAAAATGGTTTTAAGGCGCAAAAAATGTATAGTTTGGTGATACCTTTTATTGGCTAACTGAATAACATTAAGCCTTCACTCAAGGCTGATATATAATCAGACATTGCGGCACAGTTAAAACAGTTAAAACAGTCTAGTTCTATGGTGTTTTGGGTTTGATTTTGACCAGTCCATCATGTAGGGTAGTTGGGCTGTATCCCCCCCCAGGTTTGCTCTAATTTTCACCCATACAATACTAGTTTCTGTGGTGTTTGTGAGAATGGCCTGCAGGGGTCAATGTGCACATGAGTTATGCTGTGTACACACAGTACTGTCTATACTATTTATGAAGGATAGAGTTTGTGTTACTGTTGTGTAACGGCTGCATGAACCTGCTAATAAAGCACTGTTCTACTCTTCTCATCCTCGGCTAACAAAACACAACAGCTTCTAAAGAAACCTTTCCATTATCTGTGCCTGTTGCTGGGAAATTGTAAGATACACTGGGAAAGATAATAATTTAAATATTTGCACAACTTTTTAAAGTCCTGTGTAATACTATATGTGAATACCATATATGTATTATTCAGTGGCTCTCTAAGACCTGAAATGGACTTTAATGAAATGAATGTTAAAGGGGACATATACATTTCTGTTAACTGACTGTTGTGCTTCCCCAATCTCTCCAAAGTAGTTAATTAACTGCCATGAAGAAATTACACAGTTTTTATATTCTAAATATGATGTATTTCCTAATTTTGATTGTAGTGTAATATTGGCAAGCAATTGGAGCATGGTATCTCAATATACAAGATGACTGATGCTCTTATAGGGCTAATTCTTAGTGGAGAATCCTCTTGCATTGCATTCTAAACTGAAGAGCTGCAGAATGAAAACTCAAATAATTAATGAACACAAAATTATAGAATGAAAACAACTTGAAAATTATTTTAGAAAACCATGGTCTCTATTAAGGTGAACTACCTTGTTAAGCTAGAACAGATATATTACTTACCATCAATTCAACTTTCCCGACACACTCAAATGAGTAATCAACTCCCCCGCCAGTCATATCTGCAATAACCTCATGGATGGGTTTATCATAATCGTTTGGGTCCAGGCATTCAGTGCATCCCAACTTCTTGGCAATTTCAAATTTTCCTTTATTGATGTCTACTCCAATGATTCGCGATGCTCCAGCAACTTTGCAGCCCATAACAGCAGACATCCCTATTCCACCCAAACCAAACACTGCACAAGAGCTACCTTGCTTTACCTGGTATAAAAAATGACATGAGAAAAAGATGACAGCTGAGGCTGACAGTTGAGGAAAGAGTGATGTGACTTGAGTATGGAGGGGGAAAGTGTATTTAAAGTATTAAGCTAAAGTTCACATGCTGATAATTTGTTTTGTATGAATTTGAATATAAGTATAGCAGCCTGACAATCCCAAGAGATATGTATTTACTATGTATATCAGTTCATGAATTAGATCTGCCAGTCTGCCACGTACATTGGCATTAACTGTTATAACATAGCTGTATAACACACAGCTATAACTGATCATCCACAGGGGTATTTCGGGGGCTGCTGCCTCGCTTCTAACTTTTAGCATTGGAGCGGGTCGAGGGGGGGCGCATTGCTAGTACAGGAAGTTCTATTGTGCTCGCAGCACTAGCAGAACTGAATATAAGTTATCAGAGGTGGCTTTTTGAACCCCTGGTAACTGGCCGCTCCGTGCCACCTGAGGCCAGGTTTTCACCTTGCCTCATGGCAGAAGCACCCCTGATCATCCAGGATGACAGCTCAAAAGAATAAACAATAGAGAGGGATATGTGTTGCCTCTCCTACAGTAAGGTGCTTTGTCTGGACTGGCAGTAGATAAAGCTTCTGTTATTGTACCTCTTATAGATCCATGATAATGTCACACCTTGCATATGCAGTGTAGTTTTGGGCCCAGGTCTTATAGATTTTAAAGGGGACCTGTCAAAAACGAATACCACATCCTGCGCTATCATGTTTATAGCGCACAATTAACTTTACTTACACCATACACATTTTTAAAGTCTTGTCTCCTTCATTCTTTTGAAATGCATAATTAAAGCAAAGAGGCAGGGACCATTTTGTGGAAGCAGACTTTGATTATCCCAAAATCTCTTCTATGCACCAGAAATGAGAACCTAGTGTTCATAAAGTGAAAGTGTTGCTGTGAATTGCTATGCCTCAGGTATAGAGGCGGGGAGGGCAAAGTATGACTGACCTTTTTTTTTCTTTAATTGTTTTTTAAAGGTGAAGTGACCACTGAGATATTTGTTTGAGTTAATAGCTGGTGTGGATGTTTTTATTTTTTATTTGATGTTTAATTTGCAAAGAAGTTTTCATAAATAGATTTATATGTCTGGGTGGCAGGCACCATTTAATGTGCAGGAAGGTAATGGAAGGATTATGGTACATTAAAGGGCATTATAAACAAATAGCAGGGATCAATTTTCACAGAGAAATGAACCAGAAGCCACCCCGCTTTCATTGGAATCACATGTGGGCAGTGAGATTGGGGAATGCCCTGCTGGGTGATGTTGTCATTGCTAATTTATTAAATGCTTTAAGAGTGGCTTGGATGATTTCTTGGACAGGAATAATATCAAAGGCTACATTTATCTCAAGATCAACATGGGATCTGTTGGAAGGCCTCAACTTGGTGGATTTTAGTCTTTTTTAAACCCATATTAGCTTTGCAATTACATAAAATCAATACCCTCTCATTTGTAAACCAGAAATGAATGTCTTTGCTTACTTTAGCAGTGTTGAGTACTGATCCATAACCAGTGGAAAACCCACAGCCAATCAGGCACACATCATACAAGGGAGCCTTTCGGTCAATCTTAACACAAGCAAATTCATCCACAACTGTGTATTCGCAGAATGTGCTTGTGGACATAAAGTTGTGAATAAGCTTGCCATTGATGGAGAATCTGCTGGTTTTGTCCAGCATCAGTCCAGCATTCTTGCCCACACTGATAAAGAAATACAGAGACACAGGGATTAGTGGTTATAACACAATTTACAGTCAATAAGTCAATAAATAAATTCAGTTAGGAGCAAATAAGTGAGCTTCTCATTTGAGATATTGTTTCATATGAATTAGTTAAAATTACAATCTTTCATGTATACAGTGCTGTAAAAATAAACCCCAGTCTTATTGATGAACCGTGTTTCGCCACAGAATGATGCCCATAGACTTGAATGGTGTTGCGCGTCAAACAAAAATTGTTGCCAATAGACTATATTGAATTTCGCAAATTTTCACCAGCGTTGAGTGAAATGGGTCAAATTCGCCCATCACCATTGAAAATTCCAATACATTTTAAAATTTCTAATGATTTTGAAAAGCTGTAGTAGCAAAAGACAAGGAGGAATCAATTACCAATAGCAACAACAAAGCATTGAGAGCTAATTCTGCCCCATAGGGACCATAATGTAGGATGTCTGGACCACATAAAATCCAGCTTAAAGTGAAGAAAAAAGCACAGTCAGACACAAGACAGGTATGAAATCCATTATCCAGAAACCCAGTATCCAGAAAGCTCCAAATTAGAGGAAGGCCATCTCCCATTTTAATCAAATAATTAAAATAACAGTACCTTATACCAGTACCTTATACTTGATCCAGACTAAGATACAATGCATCCTTATTGGAGACAAAACCAGCCTACTGGGTCTATCCAATGTTTAAATGATTATTTAGTAGACCAAAGGTATGGAGATCCAAATTATGGAAAAATCTCTAATCTGGAAAACCCCAGGTCCAGAGCATTCTGGATAACAGGTCCCATACCTGTACTAAATTGCTGCTAAATACAGGCCATTAGTTGAGGCCTCAGTAGTGCTTTGTACTTGATTCATATGTCAAGTTTAATTCTTTAAAGGGCCAGTTATGTTTCAGCTATTAATAATCTAGACTGGTGGTTAGGAGAAATCTGCTTTTCTGCGTACTGGTTCCAGTGCAGCCCTGCAATGTACAACTAATGAGTTAATGACCATCAATTAAGAAATTTTATTTGCTATAAATTCTATCATCCCTTTAAATTAGACTTTACTTTGACTCATGTTGAATCTCTGATTAGTTAATTATTCTGCCCATATTTTGATGACCCATATGATGCCTAATTAAAGGCACTGGCACCTATAAACGCTCCCTGCACAGTCTGTATAGATAAATTGTGTGAATTATTTTCACAAAACTGATTTTCAGAAATTTCTTTTGGAGGATTGGTAGCAATTCCATTCCAAGTTGTTTATTAATTTTTAAAGAAAGGCATTGAATAACATGTTTCAAAATTACTTTCTAATCTAGGTATTAGAAAGGGAAACCTAGAACAGGAACTTTTAAAACGGGAAAGCCTGTGGATTTTTAAAATGCATACTGTTTCCCCCCATGGGATTAATGAGAACATGTTATTCAATGCCTTTCTCTAACTACCTAACTCTCTGGCGTATATCGATTGAACGATTAATCCTAATGAACTGTAACTAATTAATTCTTAAATGATTTTTAATGAATTTTAATGAAATCATGAGTCTGATTAGGAATCACTTCAATTGATTTTTTATAACTGCACTGATTAATGAACTATAATTTAAATATTAACTGATATAAGCACTAGCACTTTCTAACGGTGACTTAATTAGCACCAGCACTCGTCTAAGTAATTGTCCGGAGGTTGACTACAGGGGCACAGGAGCTGCAAGCCCTTCTTCTATTTTTAATTAATTTTATTAATAAAGTGATAACTATATTATAGATCCAGTTTTAGCCTTGATCCAAGTGGGGGTTATTACTTCTGTTCTCCTTACTTTTGAGTTTCGGTAATTTTATCACAAAAGTGTCGGTTATAAAATGACACTGGAATTGTGGGAATAAATAATATTGTAAGTTAAAAACATTAGAATTGAATACAAAATCTCATATGCAGTAGTAGATGATCATTTTAAAGTCACACTGTCAAGGGAAAACAGTCTGCACTGAAATCTGTTTCTCAAAAGAGCAAACAGATTTTTTTATATTTAATTTTGAAATCTGACATGGGGCTACATATTAGCAGTTTCCCAGCTGCCCCCAGTCATGTGACTTGTATCAGCACTTTAGAATGGAACTGCTTTCTGGCAGCCTGTTATTTCTCCTACTTAATGTAACTGAATGTATCTCAGTGGCACTTGGCTTTTACTATTGAGTGCTGTTCTTATATCTACCAGACAGCTATTATCTTTTGTTAGGGGACTGCTATCTGGTTACCTTCCAATTGTTCTTTTTTTAGGCTGCTGGTGGGGAAAGGGAGGGGGTGATATCACTCCAACTTGCAGTACAGCAATAAAGAGTCACATGACTTGGGGCAGCTGGGAAACTGACAATATGTCTAGCCCCATGTCAGATTTCAAAATTAAATATAAAGAAATGTGTTTGCATTTTTGTGAAATGGATTTCAGTGCAGAGTTCTGCTGGAGCAGCACTATTAACTGACGCATTCTGAAAATTTTTTTTTTTCCAATGACAGTATCCAATAACTTTGGTAACTTTGACAGATTTCTGCTTGAGGAATGTATCTAAAACAATGAAAATTGTGAGCTGTCATTTAACTGTCGAACTGAGGGAAGACATTATTTGAACACAATGAAAGTTAACACACATACTCATTTTGCACGCAGAAGTTGCTGTCTGGATGCAGGCAGCTGGGACACTTCATGCACATTGGACTGCATATTGCGATGACATGATCTCCTAAGAAAAAAAGTTGCAATATTCAAGCATTTCAATATATATCCCTCTCTTTGCATTCATTTTGGACTAATAATGTCCAAAAGTTTTTCTAAACTTAGTAACCACAGATCTCTTCACTACATACTATATGCACTACTAAACTATCTGTCACGGCTGTCAGACAGGCAGGAATGTGTAACAGACTCAAAGTTGGATTCAGGTGTAGTAACCTATCCAATCAAAATGTTTTATTCACTGGTCTGCTGTATGAAGCCAGCATCTATCTGGATTCCATTGGTTACTAAACCTGAAGCAAACTTCGGACCTGGTACATTAACTCTGAATAATATAATGGGTTCTAGTAAATTTAACAGTAAACAAAATGAGTTTAAAATTACCTGGTTCCACACTTGTTACCCCTTCTCCAACACTCTCAACAACTCCAGCTCCCTCGTGTCCCAAAATAATTGGAAATTTGATACCAGCCATAAAACCCCCTAGAGCGTGGTCATCCGTGTGGCAAATGCCACTGTGGTAAATCTAAAGAAAAAATGAAAAAAAAAACCCAATGACATTCCACAGGCTTCCAAATGTTCTATGCATTCATCATTTATGCAACAGTGCAATGTAAGGGTGACCTTTTTTATACAGTATATTATGTAGTACAAAATCACTAGTCTATTGTATTTTAATACGAATATGCTTTTAGTAATTTTAGTAGTTAGCGTAACAGAAACATTTCATACCCAATGACTGTTTTGCAAAATGAATGGTTTTCTACTAGCCGTAATTAAAAAAGTATGCAAACTGCAATATTGAGCTTTTGTTACCTTGATACGGACTTCTTTAGCCTTTGGTGGAGCAACTTCAATTTGCTGTATAACAAGTGGTTTTTTAGCCTCCAAGGCAACTGCTGCTTTGCAGTGGATAACCTAGGAGAAATTTTAAATTATTTTGTGAAATAGTATTATGTTTTATGACACGTTTTATGGCCTAACTCCTTTAGGGCCCTTACACACGGGCGTTTTGGACCTGCGCTCCCCTGCGTTGCGTTCGGCTGCGTTCAGCCGCAGGGGAGCGCAGGTCTAGACGCACCTCATTAGTTTCAATGGAGTTGTACCCACGAGACGCGTGTAAGCGCCAAACGCAGATTCAGACGCAACATGCTGCATTTTTCCTGCATTTGGCACCTACATGCGTTCGTGTGAGTACAGCCCCATTGAAAATAATTGAGTGCGTCTATACCTGTGCTCCCCTGCGACTGAACGCAGCAAAACGGAACGCAGGGGAGCGCAGGTAAAAACGCCCGTGTGTAAGGGCCCTTAGGATAAGGATGAGTTTGGAAATGTACTGTAAAACTGTATTTCCCTTATTTACAATTTAGGATAATAAGACTGTGAAGTTGACATAAATAGTTATACTGTAGAATACAACTCTTTGAACACATACACTTGGTTCTATGAGTCTTTGATGGCAAAAAAAACTCTTAACTGGCTTGTTTGGTCAATAGAAAATATGCAAAACCAGTGCATTTGTGGACACTTCAAGTTTTGACTGTATGCATATTTATGTATATGTATTAGCTTAGTATTATAGGGAATATAACAATCAGTCAAAAATTTTTTTTTTTAAATAGGAAATGGTATTGGTATGGCAAATAGTATTCCTGTGTTTAGGAGCTTTCTGGATGCCAGATTTATGCATTAAATTACATATCTGGCCACACAACATAAATAAAAAACCTGTGTATACACTCAAAATGATGACCTCTCCAATATATATCTGAAGCACATTCAAATGCTGATCAATGTCCTGTAGGTTGATACAAACCATGGATGAGGGACGTGACCCAAAAGCCTGGAGGTCTATATGATTGTTAACTCAAGGTCTGAAACCCATATCAGCCTAATTAGGTCACTCAGATAATCAACTGTCCATCTGTGCATAAAGTGTTTAACTCTGCTACTACTCTGTAGTCTGCGGTAAACTCTACAGTAAATGTACAAATCAAGTAATTTGTTCATTGCATTACCAGATTCAAAAGTATAGAATGTGATAAATAAAAATAGGATTTACTAAAACCATAACAGTCTTGACACCCTTTAAATTCTAGTAATGTCAATCCTACTTTCATATTTTCTATCATTTACATGTATTTTGTTAAGAGAAAATGATCATAATATATTCCTTATGTTCATGTACACACACATACACATATACACATATATGTAGTGTGTGCTTGTGTAAACCTATATTGAGAGCTAGGGTTGTAATGAGGAGGAAGTTTTCATAATAGTGTAGGTATGTCTTCTAAGCAGTATGTATGTTAGGACTTATCGAGAGGTGTGGAAGGCACTAGGAGTCTGAGAAAAGGGAGGTCTCAGTAAAAGAGGGAAAAACATGGTACAAAACTTTCACTTTAATGAAATTTAAGGGAGGGAGATACCCTATGAGCGAGGACTGACTAATGATAGGATGGCTCTAACTCCTATCTAAGTGTAAAAAACAGATTAGGGTATTTAGAGATACAGATGGGTTAGTACCCCAGGTGTGATTTGCCAGAGGTTCATTAGAGCGCACTCAGAGGGCTTTTTATGGTTGGGGTTGTAGAGAGAGCGCTAATACCAAACGTAAATTCTGGCATTTGTCATCTTGAAGAAATCAACTGTAAGATCAAATCCCAGTGATAGACTATAATTATATAGAGAAGTTATATATAATAACCATTATGTGTAACTGTAGCATTTGTTGTATAGACTAAAAGTTACTTATGGTTTTTAAATCCCATGCCAGACACTTGGGCATTTCTGTAATGATGTGTGGGCTCTAGCAATTATTTGACCTTTACTTTTACCCAACATTGTAATGGCTGGCATTTTTAGGCTACTTCTTGTTGACTTATATTGGAAAATATTATAACACCAATTATGAAACCACACAGTAGTGGCCCATGTGTCATGAGCTTAAGTACTTTGTAACATGAGACATGATAATACATGAGAGTGAGATTTAATCTGGGTTTTTAGGGAGGGCAGAATAGTTAGTAACCCAAGCACAAACCACCAGTAAAGGGACTCAAGTGGAGCACAGTTGGAAGCCATTTTATGGCAAATTGGGGGTACTCACTGAACAATTACTAGTGCTGAGTGTAACCAATAACCTGTCTGGCATTTGCCTTATTGAAGAAACGCTCATTGTGAGATCAGGTACCTGCAATATTTCTATTTATTTTAGCACCCACTGCTGAACAAATAAATATGATCGAATTACGATTGTACCTTTTTTTCGCATATTCAAATATACAAATTTGTCCTCTTCGATCATCGAATACCGAATTATCGAATGATCGGATATTTGATCATTCTATTATTCGATGATCGAAGGAATTAAAATTTTAAAATCCTTCGAATGCCTACTTCGCCAGATTGAACCTACCGAATACCAATAGAAGCCTATGGGAACCCCCCCCCATAGGCATACTTCGCCAGATTGAACCTACCGAATACCAATAGAAGCCTATGGGAACCCCCCCCCCCCCATAGGCTTCTTTGGCTAAGTCCTGCTCCAATACCATTCGTACGATCGAATGCCTCGATCGTTCGAATCGTACGGATTTTTCGGAGGCTCGAAGGAAAAAGTAAGATTTTTTCCTGAAATCGAACAATCGGTATCCAATTGTACGAATTCATCAAGAAATCGAATATCGAGCAAAATGATAGTCTAAAACGATTCCATAAGCATTCGATAGTCGAATGCTTATCGAGCTTCGAATAGATTCGTAGGATTTTTGCTGAATAATAGTAAATTTGCCCCTTACAGTTCATAAGGTCAAGAAAAAAAATTTATTGGCAGGGACTAATGTTCAAAACAACTTGAGTTTCAAGTGATATCCATGACCAAATGCGCTGCCAACCACTTCCTCTTTCCCAAACTTTATTTTCATGTCTGAATTGGCAGGAAGGTACACACTGTAGAAACATTTTCTGCATGTGAATGTGTGCTTTATACTCTGAGGTTCAGTTTTAAGAAATCAATATCTTCTCTTCTGGATGTTAATGCTTTTTGCAGCTTGTCTCAACAATGCATTATGGAAGGCAGGGCTTTAATTGAGAATGTGCTGGCATGTGCTGTATGAAATGTTATATCCTGAGCAAATCTTTTAATAACACTCCCAAATATTTGTTTCAGTTGTATGTGCTTAAATATATATATATATATCTAGGAAGCATGCATTAATGAATATTATGTTCTTACACTACAGAACTGTGAATGGTACTGTTACCCCGCAGATAAAAGAGATTAAAACAGGGCCCACAACTGTTGGCCCACAACTGTTGTCCCACAACTGTTGGGGTGATAGCCTGGATACCTAATTTTGGATTTACTGGATCCTGCACAAAAACTTTAGCTGGTCACCAAATTGAATAAAAACCTTACTTGGCATAATGAAATAAAAGAGTTTGCATTATCTGCTGAAAAATATCAGCTTCAGTTCACATGAGTTTAAGGATTTGCATTTAGTTCTGTTAAAACTCCTAACGAATAATAATTGCTCCTGGATTCCCTAACCAAAAATGGACTGTTGTTTGGACAGTTTTTTGTTGAACAAATGCACAGACAATCCTGCATGGAACTTTCAGTTCACAAGAATGACATTGAAAAGATGTGATGCTCTTACTGCTCTTACAAACCCACCAGCATTTATGCAGTTTAGGGATTTCTGGATAGAAATAACCTATACAAATTAATGTATTTAATATCATTTACCTGTGGCTGCAAGGTTGTGCATTAAACATTTTAAAGGGGTGGTTCAACTTTAAGTTAACTTTTAGTATGTCAAAGAATGGCCAGTTCTAAACAACTTAGACAACTTAGCAAATTGTCTTCATTGTTTATTTTTTTATTTATTTGCCTGCTCCTTCTTCTGACTCTTTCCAGCTTTCAAATGGGGACCACTGACCCCCATGTAAAACAAATGTTTTGTAAGGCTACAAATGTTACTACTACTACTACTACAAAAGTTGCTTCTTTTTATTACTCATCTTTCCATTCAGTCCCTCTCCTATTCATTTTCCAGTCTCTTATTCAGATCAATACATGGTTGCTAGGGTAATTTGGACTTTAACAACCAGATCTATTCAGATCCTCTCCTATTAATTATCTAGTCTATTATTCAGATCAATTCATGGTTGCTGTAACTGCAAACTAAAGAGCTGCTGCTCAAAAAGCTAAATAACTAAAAATCCACAAATTGTCTATATTTAATGCTCTATATCGTACTGAAAGTTAAGCCAAACAGAAACAGCCCCGTTATGTTTGCTCCAAACTGTAACCTGCTTTTGGACTAGGCAGTGGATAGTGATTGCACCAAAAATGCATGCATGCAAATCTTTTTTAATGGCCCAGTAACTTCAAAGCTTAGATAATTGGAAAAATATCGGACCAGTATTGTCACTTTATAGATTCTGTGTTGGTAGCTAAAAGTTTTACCAGAACATGTTTGTTTCTTTTATGATAAATAGATGAATGATTTTAAGCAGAAAAGCTGCAAGAAGAATAGTTATTTACCTTTCCAGTAGTGGGCATCTTGGATCTCTTGCCTGCACACAGCAGCCGAAAGTCTTTATCAGCTTGTAAAGTCTTTTCTGGCTTCTAGCTGAGACAGACTAAGTTCTGTACTGCATATATATATACAGATGGATACGCCCTTCAGCTTGGCACAGCCAAAGTACACTTAAAGACCTAACACAGAGCCCCAAATATAACTAAAGACAAAGTCAAAACCTGTACTGTATCGTTTGATTATTTTTATTTTGGAGAGTGTATAAGCAATGTCCAGTGTTTCTTAATGTAGAATGGTTAACTGTTCAAACTTAAAGGGACAAGGGCTCATTTATGAATGCAGCACAAAGTACAAAGTATAATTTTATTTTTCTACAGACATCACCATGTTTTATACTGACAATGACATTTTTTGCCAAAATGCCAGCTTGTTTAATGTGCATTACTCAAAAAAGCACCAATGTGCACTTAATAACAGTAGCAATAGTTTCTGTAACATGTGCACAAGTTGTGCTAGACTCACTTGGTGCAAGCCAGTAGTGTGTATGAGTGCACCAGAGCAGTCTGGAGGGGCTCATTGGAAGTTTTATATGAATGACAGTACCTTTATGAATAGTGCCAATGCATGCTCCAATATATTTTTCAAAACAGTGATGTTGCTATTAGCCACGCATACTTTGCTTCTGTTAACTTCATGTCTAATGCTTTTCCTTAATAATATCCCTTAAGGGGTGATATGATAACTATGTATAAATATATATATAAGGGGATCATACAATAACCTCTCTAATGCTTTATTTACCAGTAGGTCCTTCCATCTGACTCAAGGCCACCCATTCTGATTAGAAGAAAGGAGGTTTCATCTAAATATTCAGAAGGGTTTTTTTTTACAGTGAGAGCAGTGAAGATGTGGAATTCTCTCCCTGAATTGGTTGTACAGGCTGATACATTAGATAGCTTTAAGAAGGGGTTGGATGGCTTTTTAGCAAGTGAATGAATACAGGGTTATGGAAGATAGCTCATAGTACAAGTTGATCCAGGGGCTAGCCCGATTTTTGGACTCCATCTTGGAGTCAGGAAGGAATTTTTCCCCCTTTAAGGCAAATTGGAGAGGCTTCAAATGGGGTTTTTTTGCCTTCCTCTGGATCAACTAGCAGTTAAGCTGGTTAAAAAAAAGTTAAAAGGTTGAACTTGATGGATGTGTGTCTTTTTTCAACCTAACTTTCTATGTTATATTAAATAGTAATGTACTTATTGTAAAGAGAATGCATGGCTTTAAAGAAAAATATACCCCCAGAATGATTATTACCAACAGTTTACATCAAGTGACCTATTGAAAAATCCTACCGCACTGATATAAATATAAAAGGCTCCAAACATGATTTGTTAAAATATTTAAGATAAAATAATTCTGTGCTCAATACCCAATAGTACAAATTCATTTAAAGCATTATCAAAAATCTATAATAGTCCAATTAATTTTTTAAGTAAAACCTTCCCACGCCATCCTAAAAAGTTAGTGACTTCAATTATTCAGACATTGACTGGAGTAAAGGAGTAACCAGAAAGTCTGAAATAGCTAACAGCTTTGTTAATCTGCAAATTGCCAACTTTTTATTTCAGGTAATTCAGGAACATGACACAAAGGGGAAAATTTATCAAATTCACATGAAGGATTCGAAATTCGATCGAATTCTCAAAAAGATTTGAATTCTCTAATGTTTTTGAAGACCACTTCGACCATCGAATTTGAAAATTTGATCAAATCAAATGATTCAAAGAATTTGAATAAACATCTATTTGAATATTCGACAGATGAATAACTTGCCCTTAAAATTTTTATTCGACTGCCAAGTTCGCTAGTTTCAACCTACCGAATTGGTTTTCATTATTTTAGATCGAATAAAGAAATTCGATCAAATGGTTAAAATGGTTATCGATTGATCGAATTATTTTTATTCGATCGATTGAATTGCGGTAAAATCCTTCGAATTCAATAGTCGAATTCTAAGGATTTCAATTTGACCACAATTCCATTGGTCGAATTCGAGGGTAAATTCACCCTCGAATTTGACCAATAGTAAATCTGCCCCAAAAGATTCTCTTTATGATGTGATAACTAATAATACAGAAAACTTCTCTACCAAGCAGTTGTTTGAGCATTTAGGCAACAGTGATCACAACATGCTATCCTTTGAGATTATGTTGCAGGGTGCAACTAAGTTTTTTACAAAACTTTAGATATGCAAATGTTGGCAGTATAAGAGAACTTTAACATGGTTAAAAAACTAAAAAAAAATTCTGGATGTCTTTAAAATGCTACTTAACAAATATATTGATCAGTATATTACCCTCAAAAGCAAAGAAAGATGCCACAAAGCTAAACCTTTATGGTTTGCTACAAATTTTAGTGTTGAGATTGGTAAGAAAAAAGAAAAATGGGCCAGCGCTTTAGACCTGTGGAAACAATTTTTCATTTGGAGCAACGTAGGTGGTTCTTCATAGTGGGGGCAGTGAGGCTGTGGAATGCACTTCCAGGTGATGTTGCAAGGCTTATTCTGTTAATGCAAGGGATAAGAGAAAGTCCAATGGAAGATAAGCTATCCTTCTCTTCTCACAGGCACCCCCATACACAGTGCAAATAACCCATAGAATATAAGGTAGAGAAGTTGGAAATGAAGCAGCTAGTCCAATGGAGGATGAGCTATCCTTGTCTTCTCACAGGTACCCCCACTCACAATGCAAATAATTCATTGACTATAAGGTAGAGCAACAGGAAATGAAGTAGCAACTAGCTGCTGGTGCTTTGTTTCTTTGTCGCTTTTATTGTATTTTGTTTCTAGCTCAACGCTCTACGTCAAGTGACAAAGAGTGTTGAGCTAGAAACATGTGACAAATAAAGCACTAGCAACTAATTTTGTTTACTGTTTCTCTGCCTTATTGTCTATGACTGATTCTGTTACTGTCTTTTGAAGGGGATTGGATGACCTTTTCAACAAGAATAATATACAAGGTTTTTGGGATCCTAAGCTAACACCAGTTAGTTAAGTATAGGCATTGTTATATGGATAGGTCTGTATATACAGTGTATATATAATATATGTGTGTGTGTATGTATAAAAGTCTAAGGGATGTAAGCAATAAAAGGCACTAAGTTTGCCCAGGGGTAGTAACCCATAGCAACCAATCAGCAAGTAGCATTTACTGATCACATGTTTAAATGCAGACATCTTATTGGTTGCTATGGATTACTGCTCCTGGGCAAACTTAGTGACTTATATTACATATGGGGGTAAGGGTGCCAGCACTGAGTCCCATAGATATCCAAGATGCAATCAATGCATATGTGCTGACAACATGGATCAGTACTCTGATAAAGAATGTGATTTGTTTGCTTTTACAAGATGAACAGCATTAATAATGAAATCTTCTGTTTCAGATCTTGAAATAGGACCACATTTTATGTTAATGGTAACTTGGGAATTGAAATTTACCTGGGGTTTTCCGGATAAAAGATCTTTCCATAATTTGGATCTTCATACCTTAAGTCTACTTGAAAATCATGTAAACATTAAGGGGCACATTTATCAAGGGTTGAATTAAAAATTAGATTTTTTTTCAGAAATGTTGATTGGTCATTTCCCCCCCAAATTTTCTAGTTTATCTGAGTTTATGTGAGTGTTTAGAAACTCTCATAAACTCTAAATTCGACCAATAGGGATTAATTATATCTTAGTTTGGATCAAGTATAAGCTACTGTTTTATTATTACAGAGAAAAAGGAAATCATTTTGAACAATTTGTATTAAATGGAGTCTGTGGGAGATGACCTTTCCTTAATTCAGCAGAATTTTTGGGAATAAATGCTACCTTTTATATAATGTTTGGAGTGATCTAGTGTCACTAAGTGTTTAAGTAATTATTTTGTTTGTTTTATTTACAGATTTATATTACACCCTTGCTGAAGGTATACCTTCCATATAATTTTGTAGTGTGAACCTGTAATTCATATTCACAAAGTTTAACCTTTTGTCTAAATTAAATCTGCTAATTCCCTGGATCCTTTGTATTAAGAGCTATTTTTGATAAACCTGTATTTTCTCACTTGATAAAAAGCCATCCAATCCCTTCTTGAATCCATCTAACGTATCTGCCAGTACAACCGATCGAAGGAGAAAATTCCACAACTTCACAGTTCTAACTGAAAAAAAAACCCTTTTGAATATTAAGATAGGACTTCCTTTCTTCTAATCGGAATGAGTGCCCTCTTGTCAGCTGGAGGGCCTTGTGGCATTAGATTGTTTAATATATGATTCCCTTCTATATATTCATAGTTATCATTAGTGATGGGTGAATTTATTTGGCAGGTGCAAATTCGCGGCGAATTCCCGTGATTCGCCGCTGGCGAATAAATTCGCGAAATGCCAGCGAAAATTCGCCTGGCGAAAATTCGCTAAAAAAAAGAGTCGCACGTCGTTCTTGACGCGACGCGCGTTGAAGTTGACGCGGCGTGAGTCAAAAACGTGCCGCGACTTGTTTTGTGAATTTTTTCGCCAATTCGAGAATTTCGATGGGTTTTTTGAGCGAAGCGAAAGGGGGTATATTCGCCCATCACTAGTTATCACATCTCCTCATAAGCACCTCTTCTTCAGCGTAAACAACTCCAACCTGGCCAACTTTTTTTTAATAAATGAGACTTTCCATAGCCTTTACCACCCTATTTGACTATTTTGAATTCTCTCTAATTCAAAAATATCTAGTTTGAGCACTGGAGATTGGAAATACAATATTAATACAAAACAATATATCCAAATTTTGGAGCAACATATGCTGCCTAGTGATGGGCGAATCTCCCGCGATTCGCTTCGCCTAGAGATTCGCGAATTTCTAGAGAAATTCGCGAATCGGCGAAAAATTCGCGAAACGAGTCGCGGGACAATTTTGTCGCGCGTCGCGTCAACTTTGTCGCGCGTCGCGTCAACTTTGACGCGTCGCGTCGTTTTCGTCGCGCGTCGCGTCGTTTTCGTCGCGCGTCGCATAGTTTTCGTCGCGTCGCGTCAAAAACAACGCGCGACTGACGCGCGACTAGTTTTTCGGCGAATTTTCACCAAGCGAAATTTCGCTGGTGATTCGCGAATTTATTCGCCATTGGCGAATCGCGGGAATTCGCCGCGAATTCGACCTAGGCGAATAAATTCGCCCATCACTAATGCTGCCATCGTGGTGACATATTTTGCTAATTTCAGCAATAAATGCATATTGTACATAACTGTGAGGTTACTCACTCCAGACGGGTGCTTTCCTGTCCCCTGCAGTGTCCGGTTCGGCGCGTGCGCGAGCGCATTTCGCGCGCGCCGATGTGCGGGCGTGCGTGGGCGTCGAGTTGGACACGCGTCGTTTCGGACGCGCGTACGTTCTGACGGCGTCTGTTCAGGCGCGCGACCGTCGCGACGCAGGGTGACGGATTGCGCGACCCGTTTGGCGCCAATTAGGCCTGTTTAAGGAAGTTCCTGGACTAGCTCTTTGCCTGGTTATTGGGTTAATTTCCTGAAGCCTAGCTCTACATAATTCTTGACTTCCCTGTTGTGACCTTTGCTACCTCCGGATTCTACTCTGATTGCCGCCTACCCTGACCTTCCTGCCTGAATTCTGATCTGATACTTGCTGCCTGCCCACGACCCTCGGAACCGTTTGACTTCGCCTCTGCCTGATCCCTGGTACCTCGCCTTCGTTAGTCTCACCGGCTACTCTCCACTCACTTTCTTCCCTGTACACTCTTCAGGGCAGTTCGTGTTGTGTGAGGCGCTTGTGAGTCCTCTCATCTCTACCTTCCTCGCTGGATCCTGACGGTAAGCCTGACACATAACAGCATGGCTCCACAGTAAACAATACAATTCGTTAATTCCAACATTCAATATGTTGTCTTTGTACTACAGTATTTGCAATTAAATATAATCCCATTCTATTTTACATACATTATAGAAAGTTTCCCAACTTTTTTAAAATGGGGTTGATAAAAGGTACAATCAACTATAATGTTTTTGTTGTACACCATCAGAAATATTGGCTTTTAACTTCCAGGCAGACTTTTATACAAATTAGCAAAATTTACTGCACTTTCTTTTTCTTAAATTCCCATAACATATTCACTGTAGTCTATATCCGTATATATACTATATCAGTCAGTAGAAACAAAAGAAACGTTCTTTTTTTTTATATTAGCTGTTTACGATACAAGTTAAAACTTTCCAAATAACAGTTGCCAACTTTTCCATTGTGCTGAATTAAACAAATATGTGTATACAGATTAAATATACTCCTAAAGAGTTACGCCCAAGGTTGAATTGAATAGTCAAGCCATTTGGCAGTATTTTTCTAAAGTGATGATTGTTATGGCATGATTCATTTTAGCTCTTTTCATTTTCATTGGGAAGTAAATACTTTTGGACTAAAACTAAAATACACCACTGGGCACAATGGATGTCAAGTACAGTCATGTAACTCAATGAATACTACCTTAGTACAATAATAACATATTATTTTAATTTGCTGTTCTGTGGTCTGGATTAGATTTTAAATAATATCTCATTTATGGGGTTTAATTACACTAGAATCAGGAAACACTTTAGAATTCCATGAATGGAAGAATAGTAGATGTCCTGAACAGAAAAATAAGCAAAAATATATATAACAAAATATAAATAAAATTTAAACCATAAGAGGTAATTTAATTTCTTCACTACAATGTGGAAAATAGAGTGCAAGTGTGTGGCCTAAATTGTCCGGGAGGTATCTCATATCCCTTATATAGTGCAAATATGATAAATCTATAGCAGAGCTGGTCTACATTGTGGAGGGCCGAAGCCAGTGTTCACCACTCCCTTTTGGGGTACAAACACAAATTTTTCGAGGTTTACTATACCCCAATGCTGTACAAAGCCAGAAAGCCAAAAAAAATTAGCTATTCGGGAAAAAAGTCTGAAACAATCATACAATACCGGTTTTCACTCGATTTATTCAAGCAATTAATTCTATTACTAAATAAGGCAAAATCAAGCATGGGAGTTTGGTCAAGCTTTTTTTTTATTTTGATTATGACATAAATTTGGGTTTTAGTAAAGAACCCCATAAATGTAATTTAAAAGTT
Source organism: Xenopus borealis (assembly GCA_024363595.1). Classification (NCBI taxonomy): domain Eukaryota; kingdom Metazoa; phylum Chordata; class Amphibia; order Anura; family Pipidae; genus Xenopus; species Xenopus borealis. The sequence goes on along the minus strand of CM044431.1, from coordinate 78,053,355 downwards.
TACCCTTTTTTCCTTGTTTAGTCTAAACAGAGCCAAGCACTGAGAGCTGCAGAGTATTCCAAGTTTCCGGCAAATGTATAGAAAGGAAGAACTGCTAAAGGGCAAATATCCCTTTCTTTATTTTCATAAACAGAGTTCTGGTCTGAGAAAAACCTATTATACTGCATTTACTGATGGTGCCTCTCCCAGTGGCTCCTGGTCCCTTATCCTATAAGAACATGCTGTTTCCAGCAATGGCATTTGCACCCTACTGGGTCCAGTACAGTGAGAGCAGAGGAAAGGAAGAGGACTGCTGAAGGGCAAGCAAAACTTTCATGCAAAGGTAATATAAAAAGTTATTCAAAATAGTTTATACTTCCAGATCATTGATTGGTTTCCACAGTTCTACCATTTCTTGATTACATTACAGGCAATAGCAAGCTGGAAGCTTTTGCAATCTTTCTATAGCCTTACCCTGCTTTGAAGGCACCAACTAACTTAATTTTCAGATCTCTCTGAGGTTGATGCCCATAGTTGTTGAGTAACAGCCCAAAGTTTTAGGAAGCTCTGCAGTTCTCAACAAGTAACAACTCCTAAAGGCCTAATGAGGTAATTCAGGTCAGGTTCCAAACTTTTGCACATGCATCAATTATTATTTTCTCTTTTAAAGTTGGTGAAATAAAAGGTAACTGTGCATTCATATTTCGCGAATTAGTTATTTTTAACAGGGTGATCCCAAATGTAGCTGTTTCCAGGTTTTCACATACATGAATATAAATAAAAGTGTTGTTAATTAAAATGTGATCTACAAAGGTTCCTAAACTTTGCATTCAACTGTATGTCATTCTTGGCATATCTGCAGTTATTATACTTTCAGCAATGTGCTCCAGATTAAATGAAAGGTAGCAGAGGGTATACACTTACAGGAATGTAAACCATCAATAAACAGCACATAGTATGAGGGTATGGAGATCTCTGATAAACAAGGGAGTTTCTGTAGGTTAATGTGCTACATCATCATCGACATAGAGAGATGAATGACAATGATATCCACCATCTTATTACAACAATTTCATTTAGGACACAATCTCTAAAGTGATGATGATGGCTAGGGTTGGCACTTTTCTAGAAAAAAAGTATTTTTTTATATTTTTAAGCCTCAGTGCACCGGCTAGGTGCCAACTTTAATAGTGGCAGTTTTGTTTGTTAACAGCTGAAGTTCTGCAGTGCTGACCTCTATGCACATACAAAATAACATTAGTATTAGTAATAATAATAATTAATATTGGTGGCCTGTGCATGCAAATAAAAAGAGTTTAGCTTGTCAATAGCTGCACTGATTCATAACTTCAAACTTGTCACAGGGGGTCACCATCTTGGAAAGTGTCTGCGACACTCACATGCTCAGTGGGCTCAGTGAGCAGCTAAGCTTAGGGGTTGTCACAAATTATCAAACAGAAAATGAGGTTGGCCTGTAATATAAGCTGATGCTACAGGGCTGATTATTAAATTCTGATGCTAGTTGCATTGGTTTCTGTGCTGCCATGTAGTAATTATCTGTATTAATTACTAATCAGCCTTATGTTGTGGCATTTCTATTCTATGTGTTCTGTATATTTTGAGTGGGTCCCTAAGTTCAGTAAGTGACAGCAGCACAGAGCATGTGCAGTGACTAAGCAGAAAAGAAGATGGGGAGCTAATGGGGCATCTTTGGAGACACAGATCTTTACTGCTAAAGGACTGTGGTTGCTTGAGGCTGGCACAGAAGCCCAAAACACAATGTACAACATTTCTAGCTACTTCTTTAGTTTCACTTTCCTTGTCCTTTAAAGTGTTGGGACTGGGAAGTGAATTTTTTGAAGCACAGTGGAAGTGCATTACTTTTATGAACAATAAAAGGTATTTTATGTGATGGGTGATGTACCTCTTTTTAATTCATTGCTAGATCACTGCTAAAGATCCCTGTTGGAAACAAGTTAAATTACTGATACACATCTGAAATAGTGTAATCTTCTAAGAAGGACATTTGGCTGCATGAACTGGTTATATCTGTTCCAAATAGGAGATTGCACAACTGAAACCATTAAGGTGGCCATAGATGAACCGATATTGTACAAAATGAATTTTTGTATGATATTCAGTGTGTGTATGCTGGGAAACAAACCGACTGATATCGGAAGAAGACTTGGATGTCGGTTGGCTCATTGATCGGGCTGGACAGAAAATTTTGATCCGGTGCCTTTGAAGCCACCGAACATCCACTGCTGTTTAATGCTGAATCATCAGATACAAGTAGATTTCTATTGTTTCTTCCTGTATATCTGCCGATTCAGCTCTATGCGTGTGTATTCTTGGAAAGATCTTTTTCCAAGAAAGATCGTAATCTTACGTCTATGGCCAACTTTACACTACAACCCCTCCTTGGCTTTTATAGAGGTTTTAAGGCAACTGAACCCAAACTTTTTTTAAGTGACACATAATTGATTGGTCACACAGGGTGATTTGATTGTTTTATAAAATACTACACTATATGCACTTATATATATATAGTTGTTTACTCCCTAGCTAGCCTTAAGGCACTGGCCATTTTGTTGGACATTAAAGATAAAATTTATCATACTTATGGTTATTGGATTATAAACTAAATTTTTTTTAAACTACATGTACAGTAACAGAAACCACGGAGATAAATGAAATATCAATGTATGTCTCTTTGACTATGAACTAATCCTTTCTCCTGGGATGCACTAATCACTTATACTCAACTCCACTGGACATTTTTGCACCAACATGGCTGCGCAGTTGGTACAAAAAACAAGTATTTATAACTTATGTCTAAGTTGGGAAACTGATAAATGCAAGGTTATGCACTGTGGCAAAAATAGCATAAATGAAAGTTATACACTAAATGACTGTGTGTTGAGAGTTTCCTTAAATGAGAAGGATCTTGGGTTTTTATAGATAACAAGTTGTCTAATTCTGGGCAGTGTCATTCTGTAGCTACTAAAGCAAATAAAGTTCTGTCTTGTATAAAAAAGGGCATACACTCAAGGGAGGCAAACATAATTATGCCTCTTTATTGATCCCTAGTAAGGCCTCATCTGGACAACTAAACTGGTTAGAGGGATGCAAGATTATTAAATTATGAGGGTAGTCTGCCCAGGTTGGGGTTGTTTTCTCTGGAGAAAAGGCGCTTGCGAGGGGACATGATTACACTTTACAAATATATTTGAGGACATTATAGACAAATATCAGGGTACCTTTTCACCCATAAAGAGGATCAGCGCACCAGAGGCCACCTCTTCAGACTAGAAGAAAAGGACTTTCATTTGAAGCAGCGTAGGTGGTTCTTCACAGTCAGGACGGTGAGGTTGTGGAATGCACTGCAGGGTGATGTTATGATGGCTGATTCTGTTGATGCTTTTAAAAGGGGCTTTGATGATTTCTTGGACAGACATAATATCAAAGGCTACTGTGATACTAAACTCTATAGTTAGTATATGGCCATGTATAATTTATGTGAAGTTTGTGTGTGTGTGTGTGTGTATGGATTCTGGGTTTTCATTTGGAGGGGTTGAACTTGATGGACTTTGTCTTCTTTTCAACCCAATTTAACTATGTAACTTTGTAAGGTTAGGGGAAGCAATGTATCTAGGAACAGCAAATAAGTATAAACCCCCTTCATCTAGCCTGGAAGCCTTTCATGAATATCCAGGATTGTAATAACTAATATACCATTCCAATTGCCTTTCAGACTGGACACCTCACACTACCATTTGGGCACTTCTTTGGAGCTTGGCCAGTTTGGCAAACTTTTTTTCAGGGTTATGGATTTCTCCTTTTCTTTCCTGGTCATTTTATAATCTCCAGGTTGCTGGAGGGTTCTCAGAACACCCCAGTCTCTAAACTTCCTTTGCTCCTTCCTTGAACAGAGATGGTCTGTTTCTCAGTCTTCAGCAGTAAGAATCTACATAAACCAGAATCATATTTATTATAAAGTACATATTTAAAAAAAAAAAGTCCCAGTGTAAGTTTAAGATGTGTTGTAAATGCTGCTGCTTACTAGCGTCTATACATGCCTATAAAAGTGCTTTGTAATCCTTACTCTTTGCTAGTGCCAAATACTTAATCCACCTTGTCAAACATTCATTGCAAAATTTGGTCTAGCAAACTGTAAGAAACTAATCTATAAACTGAAGAGGAAAAGAATCAGTTGAATAGCTGAAGGATTTAAAAAAAAAAAAGGGTTTTATTTACAGTAGAAGATTTACCTTGGCTATAGCCCTGTATTTTCTCTACTGCAAGAATTATAGGGGAGTGGCCGAATTTGGCATCTATATTAATTCCACTTTAAATTGTAGCATTGCTCTCCCAATCAATTAGTGCATTTTGGAATTGGAGGTGGATTCACTGATGGGAGAAAGATAGGCCATCTTCATAGCCATTTTCAGGAAAACTATTGTTTGTGACTCATAGAAGTTCCTGTGATATCATCAACAATATAATACTAATATATAGAAGACTGCAGCTTTATCTGTTATGAAAAATTATTGCCGTAAAAAACATGTTGGGGCATAAAATACAGGAAGATTGAAAAAACTGTCTTTACTGATATTAATACTTTTCATAGGGCCCTATTGCTGTAAAATTTGTAGTGCTTACGTCCACTGAAAAAAACAGCACCAAAACAATAAGATCTGCTTATGGTTGGTGTGAAGTCAGGATATTGCATTCTCTTTAGCAGTAAACAGTAAAAAAAAAGTCTACTTAAAATCAATTAAACATTTAATAAAACCAATTGAATTGTTTTGCTTCTAATAGGGATGGCGCGAACCGCCGAAAAAAAGTTCGCGAACATGTTCGCGAACTTCCAG
>CM044431.1:78033901-78044288 GCA_024363595.1 Xenopus borealis | reverse complement strand
CGAACACCGGATGTTCGCGCGAACTAGTTCGCCGGCGAACAGTTCGCGCCATCCCTAGCTTCTAATAAGGACTTAATATATCTTATTTTGGATCAAGTACAAGGTACACTTTCTTTATTACAAAGAAAAGTATTACAAGTCCAGTTGCTTTGAGTTACTTTTGATAAATATACCATGACCTGGATGAATGAGAATCTTCATAGTCATACAAAGAAAAAGGAAATCAATTTTAAAAATCTGAATTATCTAATTTAAACGGAATCTATGGAAGATGTCTTTCCTGTCATTCTGTTTTCTGGATAACAGATCGCATACCTCTATAAGATTTGTTTGAAAATTAAACACCTCAATAAATACAGACAATAAAAAATCAAGAAAATATTGAGACATTTGAAACTTGCTCTCCCCAAGGTTCTCTCACACTCTCTTTTAAAACGCCAGCTCCTTTCTTAGGGAGCCCACCCCTACACAGCTGCAGTTTAATCACCATGCAACTACCTGTCTGGGAACCCAGTTCACCTGGAGCGGCCTACTAGAATGGATGATTCATCCACTTTTGTCCATTGACTCTAGGAATGTCGTAAGCCAGCTTTTATCTAAGCTGAACAATAGTAAAACAAATCATTTTATTTTTCTGATTCTGATTGCAGAACTGACATTTGCTGAGGTTACAACATATATGACAGGCATCTAGGGGAAACATATACTGCATCATCCTGTTTCCCCTTGCTTCTCTTACATATATATATATATATATATATATATATATATATATATAAAACTTCATGTGGGCAGCACTCCGCCTTCAGAGCACAACTCGGGTGCACGGTAAAGTGTTTTAAGATAACAAATAAATGACCAGCAACTCAAAGATATCTTGAAGATTCAGATTATATTGTGAAAATACATGTAAGCCGACGTGACGTTTCGGTCCACACAGGGACCTTTCTCAAAAGGTCCCTGTGTGGACCGAAACGTCATGTAGGCTTACATGTATATATATATATATATATATATATATATATATATACATGTAAGGCTAGGCTATAGTAAAAGGACCTGCTCTGTTACTCTAGCTATAAGCTTTACAGCAATATTTACTTTGGATGAGACCTACAATCCTCTGGGTGTGAGTCTTCACAACGGTCGGGAGGCAGGGTGTAACACGCTGTAATCAGTGTTAATAAAGAATTGGCACCAGTGGTTCTTGCAATTTAGCCATATAATTTATTTTTTAAAGAACATAATCCACACTTCTACCTTCAATTAAAGGTAAGCAGAAACATAGAACATCAGTGAAAGTGGAGAATTCCTATCATACTTACAGTAATTCTCCAAGTGGGCTCCAGTAGCAAAAGCAAAATTACTTGAGGATACCATATCCAGATGATAGTGCTCAATGAAGGTTCAAGCCGAGGACCAGGAAAACACTTCACGGATCTATGGTTTTGGGACATCCTCTAAAGCTGCCTAGGATGCTGAAACAGCCCTCGGAGAATGAACCTTTAAACTCTCTGGAGCTGTCTTGTCTTGTGCTTCATAGGCCTTTGGAATACATAGGGAAATCCATCTGCTGGTGGTTGAAGTGGCAGCAGCTTGTCTTTTTCTGCCTGCTGGAATCACGAATGAACACCTCCAGGTAGCGCTTTAAGTAACGAACTGGGTCTATCTTTATCAGATCTTCCAAGTTTTCCATATCCTCTGAAAAGATAGGGAGAGAAAATTCCTTCCTCAGATGAAAGGTAGAACCACCTTTGGGAAAAAAGACTTTTCAGGTTTCAAGGAAACTCGTGGAAAAAGGAGATATGTTATTGAGCACAGGAAAGGGCCTGCAATTCTCCTGCTCTGCATGTTGAGGAGATGGCCAATAAAGGGGTGAGGGTGAGGAGCCAGACCGAGACAGATTCCAGAGGTTCAAATGGTAACATGGATAGGATCTTAGGATTAGTAGAAGACTCCACACAGGAGGCACTTTGATGATTGGAGGCCGTACCTTTATAACTGCCTTGAAGAATCTTGTGACCATAGGGTCTGAAGACCGTGGTTTACCTGACAGAGCCGAAAGAGCTGAGGCATATGCTCTAAAGGTTCTATATTGTAAACCCTTATCCAGGCCTGATTGTAGAAAACCTAGCACCTAAGGAAAGGTAGCCTCTTCCAATGCAGCTCCCTTGTGGGAGCACCAGCAATGAAATATTTCCCATACTTTGTAGCAGGTGGAAGATTTATACGATTTTCTTGCTTTGAGCAAGGTTTCTATCACTCCTTGAGGAAAACCTAGAGCAGCAAATCTCTTGCGCTCAGCCTCCAAGCCTGTAAGGATAGGTCTGTCAGATTTGATCGGAATAGAGGACCCTCCTCCTGAGAAAAGGCCACGGAGGGGTTGTTGAAAGTTTGAGAAGCAGGGGATACCAAGATCTGTGTAGTCAGTTTGGTGCAATCAGGAACAGCTTGCCCCTTTCCTGGATGAGTTTTGAAGAACTCTCAGGATAAGAGGGAAAGGAGGGAAGGCATAGGCCAGCTTGAACGACCCTCTTTGGATCAGAGAATCCAACCCCTCTGCTGTCGGGCAGTATTTCCTTGAGAAAAATACTGGAAGCTTGGAATCGAGATAGGAGGCTAGAATGTCAAATTCTGGTAGACCCCAGCTTTCCATGAGACTGTGAAAAATCTCTTGGTTCAACGCCCATTCATGGTATGAAATACTGTTTCGATTTAGGAAGTGTGCTTCCTGATTGTCTTCTCCAAGAAGATGTTCCACCTTCAGAGAGGACAGGTTTTTTTCTGTGCACTGGAGAGACTGAACCTCCTGCAGGAGAGATTTGCTACTTGTTATTTGCTATTTGTTACTAGGCGCTTGACCGAGGGATCCCTTCAGAACCTCTGCAAAAGAAAACAAGGACAGCTTTGCTGCTCTTGTCTCTAGGATATTTGAAGGAACATTGGTCTGAGGAGAAGGCCACAGTCCTTGTGCCTATTCCTGGCCCATTCTGGCTCCCCAGCCCCTGGCTGAGGCATAGGTGGTCAGGATTTTCCAAAGTGGCTTAGACAAGGGAAAAACCACTTGCCAGATTCCTCTCTGACATCCACCAGCGGAGGGAATCCCTGAAGGACTGGGGAAGGTACATCCACTAACCCCAGTTTTTCTCCACCCTGCTGAATTGGTCCAGGAGAAGGGATTGGGCAGGACTCATGTGCCATAATGCCCACTTCATGACCTGGATGTCTGAAGTGATGGATCCCAACAGAGACATAAGATCCCAGGCTGGAACTCTGTCCTTTGACAGGAAACCCAAGGCTAAACTATCTAGAGCTGAAAACTTCTGCGTTGTAAGGGAAACTAAGTTGTCCCAGGTGTTGAAACAGGCCACCAGATATATCAGAGATCTGAGAAGGCTCAAGTTGTGGGAGACTAGGAAAGAAACAACTCAACCTCGGTTCTTGAGCAGAGTTTCCTTTCTCCTGGCAGACAAGAAGATGTAGTCCAGGTAGTGCCAAATTGAATTTAGCTCCAGTCTCAGTGATGCTGTTAGGGTAACTAGTGCCTTCGAGAAGACTCTCAGGGCAGTGGAAAAGCCAAACGGCAGGCATTGGTTGGAAGTGTTTTCCTGCAATAGTGAAGCAAATTAAAGCACTGATGAGAAGTCACTACAGGTATGTGTATCAGGTAGGCATCCCTCAGGTTGATTAAAAGGAGCCAGTCCCCTGGGAGGACTGCTGCAATGATTGAGAAAATGGATTCTATATTGAAAAAATTTTTTTTTTACTCTCAAATGTTATTCTATTAGCCATTGCAGGTAGTGATCTAAGCTTCTCTTCACTCCATTTTCCTTGGAAAAGTTGAAAAGACAAAGTGATCTCCTACAGGCACTGTGATGAACTTGAGGTGATATCCTCTTGCAAGAATGTCCAACACCCAATGGTCTGAGATGGTAGAGAGCCACTGCTCCTGAAAAACTGCTGACCTGGCTCCTACCTGCCCTGTGATGGGTGGATAGTCAGGATGACTTCTTACCAGCCTGGGAAGACTTGGACTTGACATTTCTTGAGAAAGAATTTTTTTCCTTTTCTCCAAGATAAGGGCTTGTAATTTTCCCCTGCTTGAAGACCCAGCAGGTTGCTGCTCAGTTAAGAATCTCCCTGTGACACGAAAAAGGAGGACTTGAAGTGCATGGGTATCTTCTTTTCTCGGGGTAAAATTGGCTTTTTCCCCCCAAGGCCTTGGAAACAACATAATCTAATATAGAACCAAACAGATGTCCACCCTCAAAAGTTAGGGTGCATAAACCCATCTTGGAAGAGACATCTGCTGCCCAGAATCTAAGCCAAAGGGCTCGGTGAGCTGCTACTGAAGGGCCATGGAGTGGGCTGCCAATCTGGTGAGATATATAGTTCATTCTGATATGAATCACGTGGGCAACTTGAGCTCTGCAAGACTAGAAGAATCTCTTTCTAAATCCTCAAAAAGGGCTCAGTCAATACCATCTATCCAGATGGACAAAGCCTTAGCTACTGAAATGAGAGCCACTGCAGGTTTGCAAACTGCTCCTGCCACCTGAACCATTTTTTGAGGTCTCTATCTACATTTTGGTGCATATGGCCTTGTAAGACAGGGGCATTGTCAATGGGTAAGGTAGTCTTCTTGCTAAATGAATGACTGGCTGATCTACTGAGGGAGCAGAAACCGGGTCCTTAACCTCTGAGTCCTTAAAAGGAAAAAGCTTGGAGAATCTTGTACCCTGGGACAGAAACAAAATCTTCTTTTCTACATTTAGCCATTCAGATTGATAAGGTCAGAAACCTCCTGGAAGAGATTCTTTGAGAAAGTTGGTGGTTCTTTAAGGGTGATCAACCTCACCTCATCTTCTTCTGCCCCTAGGGTCAGTCTCACTGCTTTTTTGAGTGTATCAACCAAGGATAAGTCAAACTTACACCTGGGGCTATCCGCCTCCTCATCTGAACTCAAAAGAGAATCAGAAAACATCTCTGGAGGCAAATATTCATTAGAGGAGACTTCAGCTACACCCTAGGCAGCTTTCCCCACAAGGTATCTGAAACTTGAATATTTTCCACATACCCTGGAGTCATAGCTGACGCAAAGGAGGCTGAACTGCAGAAATCCATCCAGCAACTACCTAGCTTGGAGAGCAGAGACACCTGAGACTAATCCATGTGCACAGAAGGAAAACCAGCACAATACTGAAAAAACAAATAAAAAGAATGAGGCATGTAAACCTCCAAGTGAAAACATCTAAGGAAGCGTAGACTTACCTAAAAACTAGACAAGAGGAGAAGGCTTGAACGTAGCCAGGACAGAAATGAGGACCTGAATGAGGACAGACAGGCAGCAAGAGTCACTGCCTTTCCAAGGTTTATATGAAAAACTGCCCACAAACAAAATGGCCACTACGGCCTCCCAGGGAAAGAACCTGAGATTTGCCCTGATCCAAGATGGCCACTGCAGCACAGCACTGCATGGTCAACAGCATGCAGCCGGAGGATGAGAACTACACTCTTCCCTACTCCCCGATTTCCCTCCAAACACCTGCTTTTCCCAGGGCAGAGGGGAAGGAAAAGGGGGTAGGATGCCAGGCAGATGTTTCCCCCCTTGCTGGGGGGATATAGTGCCTAATTATATCGGATTCCTGTTGGCACAGGCAACTATCTGACCCCGCTAGGTCCTGCTCAGTGAGCAAGAGACTCCTTTCAAGATTGTCAATCGACCGCAGTGTTGCAATGTGTTCCTCTAGTGCTCTAATTTGAGCCTCCAAAGTGGCAATTTGCTCACATCTACCACAGAGGTAAGCATTTTGTATCTGTTGTTCCAAATCTGCATTTATATGGCAGACTGTGCACTGTGTCAGACCTTCAATCTTGCTAGCACTCATTATCTCAGTTACAGATCAAACAGGAATATTAAAAAAAAAAAAAATAGATTAGGGTTTAGAACAAACTTTTGACCTAGTTTGAACCTCCTTTAGTTTGTAACTCCTGATTTGCAACTCCACTTACAGATCCCCCACTATGCGGTATGCAATTTACTGAACTAAAGATCTGATTACTGTTGCTAGTTAAAAAATCCACTATAAATCCATTCTGCCGTAACATACTGTACATGGCACTTAACTGATTGACTGATCTAATTACTCTTGCTAGTTACATAAGAAACTGTTGCATATTAGCAAATATTCAAAAACATTAATATTTAATAATGCAAGTGTAATCCTTTCAAAACACTAGTGGGGCAATACTTTAATTAACCCTCACTGAAAGATGTGCAATCTTTTTGAACAGGTAGAGTGTACATTTGTCTTACTTTTCCTGCAGCAGACTGCTGGTCATGAGTATCACTTAAACACCTATATGTAATAAAAGACACTAATATATGAACACTGGGAAAATTTATATCTAGTCTGTAACCCATGCTAACCAATCCAATCTTTGCTTTAATTGTTCTAGCTGCAGCTGGCTGGAAAAAAAGCAAATCACTAATTGGCTGCTGTGCTAAGGCACAATTTGCCAAGTGTTCTTAAATGAGCCCCACATATATAACAACAAATAAGACAATAGCTTTTAAACAGATGACCTGCAAATGCTTTCACTTGATTAGCTGCTGTAGGTGATTAGATCAACTTTGCAACATTTGTACTTTTTATTGCATAACCCCAACGTAGGAGAGGGCTGCAGCTACCTAGCACAGGAGAAGAAGATTAGAGGACTCATGCACACCCCTTCCACAAACAGTATGTGGTGCAATATTTGGCTCTATTAGTCACCACCTTTGGTGGAGGAAACAATTTTCCCTATTGCAGGGGCTATTTAAGATGTCTACTACATAACCAAACTAAGAGAAATTATTTATTTTTATAATACTGTTTTATGAAAAATTATGTAGCCCATGTTGTAAAAAATAATTTTTGAGGTCACCTTAGCGTCTCATGATCTATATAAAATGTACTTGTCATTGGGCACTTGATGCACTTATATTACAGGATGTAGTGTTTCCCTGACTGGATGTTCCGGCTCTTTATGCAGTCAGTGGTTGCTTCGCAGGTGGTACGGTCGTCAAATTGTTTGTCTATAAAGTGAAGTTTCTGGTGGAGAGTAATTTATGCTGGTCAGATAATATTAATTTTAATTCATTCTCTGTATGTAAACACACAGCTAGGCCTCAAGGCAGTCAAAGGCAGATGTACAGTAGTAGTAAATAAAAAGTTGAATTATATTACATTTTTAATTAAGGCTGCAGAAAGAGCTGTCTAGCAAGCTCAACGTGTGAGTGATTTCCCACCATTACTGACCCACATTAGGAAGGAAAGAATAATATCTATCTTTATATCCTACCTTTTTTGGTTTATTGAAGAAGCAGTTTGCATGTAATTAAGCATCAAATCCAAAAATGGTGTACTCTTGGCCTGCTCCAAACAAGAACCACGTGAGAAACAAGGTAAAATAAATGTCTCCTCAATTTTAGCAAGTCATGTGTTACACCCACAGTCCCGAACAGTGTCCATCTCAGCATTCACTGATATGCACTGCACCTCTTCTGGCTGTGTGTGTACTCCATGCAGATGCATCCTGACACCCTCGCTGACACTTTTTGCCTGTCCAACTTCTTCCAGAGCAATGTATCCGCTAGTTGGCTCTGATTTATTGTCATCAATTACAAAGCTTTATTGTTTATGCTGCTCCTCTCAATAAAACCATTGGAACAAGGAGACAGATCCCACAGCATTCCAGAGCCACAATTGGGGGGATCACTTTCTAAGCCTCATTTTGAGGGAACCACTTGCCTGTCAGGTGACCTCCATTATGAGGGGGAGGGATCACTTTGTTGTCTGAAAACAAAGCCTTTTTTCATGGGAGCACTGTGAATGGGGGTGTAGACCCCAGCCTGCCTCAAATATCCCCAAGCTTCCTTTGACTCTCTTCACTCTAATATATCAGTCATCTCCTGCCTGGTCTGGTAACCTCTGTCTACCACAGCACACTCACGACTGCCATTAATGAGCTTGTCCCTGGCAAAGAAAAAGTGCAGTAGACTCAAACAAATTCAACCTTGGCATACTGCTCATACATACTCCTAAGAATTCCTGTACACTTGAGCATCATGATGAAAATCTTATTTAGAATCAGAATTCTGCAGCTACAAATCTACTACTGCAGCTACTGCTCATACTTTACTACACTTTTCTACACTCTCTTTCTAAAAAACTGTGCAGCTTTTCTCTACCATTAACACTCTTTCCCCTTCTCCCCTCCCTCTTCTTGTGCATCGGTCTCTGCTCAAGATATTGCTGATCAAAAGTAAAATTGACAACAGAAGTCACTATCAGAAACTACTTCAACACCACAGATATTCACTGCCCTCCTCTTTTGTACTACTTCTCCCCCATGCCTCAGATCTCTAGACCCTCCATGGTCAAGCTTCCAATAATTGGGGCCCTGTACTCCAAGCCCCCCCCCCAAGGGTTTCACCATCTGTTGGGCTTTCTCTCCATTACCAACGCTCTAAGAGCCCCAGTAGCACTCACTCCTGGAGTAAAAATGGAAAAAAACCTGAGCACATCTTCTGGCCTAACTCCCCCTCCCATATGCAATGTAGTCCCAAAACTTATCTGGCCCCACCAGGGGATTTCCAATTATATGGAATTTTCAGACCACAGTGAAACTTAACCCTATAGATCACTAGAGATCACTACAGTAGCAATTACAAAATATTTGTAGTCTTACAGAGCATTCGTTTTTTATATGGTGTCAGTGACCCCATGGAAATAGTCAGAAGAAGAAGGCAAATAATTAAAAAGTTGAGCCATTCTATAAGATAGTAAAAGTTAATTAAAGGTGAACAACTCCTTTGGTAGAAATAATATAAATGTTCCGTATACAGTAAATGGTAGTGGGTTGGGGGTTTCCTGTCAGGACTTACCTATTATTGAACACTGGTTTGATTGATAAACTACAGATGCAGCCACTTGGATTTGTGTGTTAAATGCGTTGTGACTCAGGGTTAATTGAAGAAACTGTGTTATCTAAAGTCATCCTAACTCATTTAATGCATTTAACCTTTTCATTAGCATACCAAAGCACTATTGTTTTCAATGGTGAACTCTTTAATTGGATGGGATGCTGTGACACAATATTCTATGATAAGTGAGTTAAATGGGATGTCTGAGTTAAGTTATTCTGTGTCAAACGCACAATCCAAACTGGCTTCATCTGTATGTCTTCGTTAACCTACTCAGCCAATAGGAGTTTTCAGAATGGATCCGGGTCAACTGTCTTGATGGTCATGGGTTGCTCTCTTCCTGTTGACTTTTCTGCCACCCAAATCATTTGTATCCAATGTTTCCAATTATTAAATTATAAGCCATTTGGAAGCAACTCCTGGTTGCTTGATCATTGAAGCCCCAGAGCCAGATCTAGTGTTATTCTGTTCCAGTGTTTCTTGTTCCTGTTTCTGCCAGTGTCCCTGATTCCTGCCAATGCTCCCCCACCTAATTCCCTATTCCTGCTCTGTGCCTTTGTTCCTTCGCTCCATTTATTATTGTTTGTTGGATCTCCTGGTACTGGCATTCTGGCACTGGTACTCCTTGTCAGCCATCTGTGAAGACCCTCTGTGAGTTATAGTACTTTCCTTTGTCAGCTGCCTGTCTTTGACCAATGGCCTGGTAAAGGACGTGTGTATTTCCTTGAATTACAAATTTATAACCAGAGTGTGTTCGGTAAGTTGTATTTTGTAAAGAGCTTACTGCTGTACACGGTGGGCCCGAGTGCACATGCCCCAGACCTTCAGCAAGGGGAGCAATCTGGAGAAATTGTAAAGAGTCTGCCACAAGCCTAGAACCCACAAAGTAATGAAGCCACAGTCAGGTTGTAAAAGGTGAAAAAGCTTACATTTATTTCCAAAATTTAAGAACCATTCGCCTGACGCGTTTCGTGTCCAAAAGACACTTAATCATAGGCATAACATTATACATTGCAATCACACTACTTAAAAGAAAAATATCCAATGGAAAACAAGTAGGCAGTGCTGAAGAAGATATCATTTAAAGGGGAACATACAAATTCAAAAAATTCTTCAAGTGCTCTTCCAAGGCTGATATGGGTTAACTTAATTTGGAAAATCCACATTAAGGTTGTCATATACATGCACTGTACAATATGTGAATAAAAAGGGGACACAGGAGAAAGGGCACATCAAAGGCAAAATCCAGACCAAACAATACAATATATGAATACATAAATAAATAAAAGAAGGAACAGGAGAAAGGGCACTGACCACTATGTGTAACAGGAAACATCAAAGTCAATACCTGAGGGTCTCAATGAAGTTTTAGAAAAACTCTATTAATTCATCTTGTATCATTCCATATGCCATATTGTT
>CM044431.1:77947630-78024203 GCA_024363595.1 Xenopus borealis | reverse complement strand
TTCGATCTATTTGATAATTTGGTATTCGATGATCGAAGAGGCCAAATTAGAATATCCGATATTACGAAAAATACGTACGATCTTTATTCGATCGAATTGGATCGAACTTCGATCATTTCACGTGAATTTCATAAATCAGACCCTAAATGTCACAGTATAAGGCTTATTAGTAATTAATACAGAATTACTACATGGCAGCATATAAACCAGTGCAACTAGCATCAGAATTTAATAATCAGTCCTGTAGCATCATCTTATATTACAGACAAACCGAATTTTCTGCTTGATAATTTGGGACAACCCCTAAGCTTAGCTTCTCAACAGCTGCTCAGAACCCACTGAGCATGTGAGTGTCCCAGACACTTTCCAAGATGGTGACCTCCTGTGACAAGTTTGAAGTCCTGGATAATAGCTGTGATTGAGAAGCTGAAACTTTAGGCTGGTGCAATAATTTCAGTATGTAAAACATGGCATTTTTAGTCCTAGATTCAAGGGAGGATAGGTTATTCTTCCATTGTACAGAGTGTTAGTAAGGCCCCATACAGTTTCAGTGCTCAAACAGGACACTATTGAATAAGAAAGGGTCCAGAGAAGGGCAAGTAACCTGGTATAGGTATAGAAAATCTCAGCCATGAGAAAAGGCTGGCCAAACTGGGGATGTTCACGTTGGAGAAGAGGCACTTGAGGGGTCATATGAGAACTACATATAGATATATAAGGGGATCATACAATAATCTCTCTAATGCTTTATTTACCAGTAGGTCCATATTGACACACGGGCACCGTGGAAAGGGTTTTTTTTTTTACACTGAGGGCAGAGAAGTTGTAGCATTCTCTCCCTGAATCAGTTTTGCTGGCTGATACATTAGATAGCTTTTATAGAAAGTGAGGGAATACAGGGTCATGGAAGATAGCTCATAGTAAAAGTTGGTCCAGGGACTGGAGTGAGGAAGGAAATTTTCCCCCTCTGAGGCCAATTGGAGAGGCTTTAAACTGGGTTTTTTTGTGCCTTTCTGTGGATCAACTAGAAGTTAGGCACGTTATATATAGACTTAACAAGTTGAACTTGATGGAATTGTGTCTTTTTCCATCCTAACTTACTAACCTACTTACTATGTTGAGCTTTCTGGATAACAGGTTATCCAGACAAGGGTTCCCATATGTACCTGCAGTAGCGCTAAAATGTATTTTACCCCTTTTTCTTGGGGCATCATAAGGCGTTGTTACAAGTAGGAGTAAGATGACTATTGCCAGATATACTGCAAAACCAGAAGTCATTTAAGGTAAACTCAAATGATAGCTTGTTTAGACTGAAATATTTCAACAGTGAATCATTTCTGATTCACAAAAACAAGAATCTCAGTTTAATTGGCAAATTATCATGGCCCGGTTATAAAGAACTGTAGTTCTAACTGGTTGTTAATGCCTCAAGTTACAAGTAGTGATGGGCGAATGTATTTGCCTGTTGCAAATTCCCGCGAATCGTCACTGGCGAAATTAATTTGCGAAACGCCTGCAAAAATTCACCTGACGAAAATTCGCCTGGTGAAAAAACGGACACCGGCGTCCGAAAGTGGACGGCCACATCCAAACCGGTATGCCAGCGGAGTTTCGCGTTTTCGGAGAAGTGAAATGCCCATCACTAGTTACAAGAATTCCCACAGTGTTCCAGTGGTATTAGCCTGAAGCAGGGTCCTAAGTAATGACAAAAGCTCTTGCTTTATAATTTATTAAACTAGGCAATAAAAACTATCACCTAGACTGTATTTTCAACATGGTACAACACTCTTCTATTCTACTCTTTCTATTTCTTGCTATTTCAGTGTTATTAAATCACTTTAATACAAAGCGGTTTCTTAAATATTGACCATCTGTTACATATTTTATAAGGGCCATGTACTCAATATAGGCACCCAGGGGCTGTGCCTTGGGTGGAAGTTTGGGTGATGTTGCCTCCTATATTGAGATAACATTTTTACAGCATTGTACATAACAGTCACAAAGGCTTTATGCGTTTGTAACTACTCTAACTGTAACTAGACAGGCCCCCCCATGTTTTCAGTTTGAGGAGTTGTTTATAATCCATTTAGTAACAGTATAATACAGTTAGAAAAATATAGGCCCTGGAAATTACATTGCACTGGACAATACAGGTATGTTACCTGTTATCCTGAATGCTCGGGACCTGAGGTTTTCTGGATAAGGGATCTTTCTGTAATTTGGACCTTCATACCTTAAGTTTACTAGAAAATCATTAAATAAACCCAATAGGCTGATTTTGCTTCAAATAAGGATTAATTATATCTTAGTCTGGATCAAGTACAAGATACTGTCTTATTATCACAGAGATAAAGATAATAATTTTTTTTAAAAATTGGATTATTTGGATGCAATGGAGTCTATGGAAGATTCCTTTTTTATGTAATTCGGAGCGTTCTGGATAACAGATCCTAAACCTGTAGCTGTAACTATCCTAATTCTAATATATTGGATTGTGTACAGAGAAAGCAGTGCAGGTGTTGAGTATGGCCTTACCCCATACTGTTGTGGACACTTTTTTCCTAACAATGTACTTTTTAGTGTCTAGTGGTCTTCGTTGGCTTTGCTTACCAAGTGTTTTCCAGTGGTCTATTCAAATGCTTTAGTGTTGCAGATTGGCATTGATATCTATTCAAAGTTATTTCCTTAGATTTTATTGCCCATACTGGAGCATGCTATAAAACATACCAGGTACCATTGCTGCAATACTTTTCTAACTCTAACTTTAATTAGCCCCCAATATATTGTGTGTCTTACAACTGTTAATTGCGCACCACTTGACTCCATTCAGCATCCTCCAGCAATATTTGAGAGGGCTGCCTATTCTTTTTTTCAATTTGTGGGAAATAGATTTTTGCCTTAAAGGTTTTCCAATTATCCTGTCAAAAGTACAGAGTAACTAACCATGTTCAGCTGTACAATCTAATGAATCATTTTATATGAACAGACATGTTTTTACCTATAATCCTCAATAAAATATTATTTGTACCATGCCAAAGCATAATAAGCAGTCAAGTTGGGTTGCCATGTGACACTTACAAATATTAGACAAGGATGCAAAGTTTGAGTAAGGCTTCTGGGAGTGTATACTAATCCAGAATCTCAGCATGAACAAATTGCATAGTGTATGTATTTATGTATGTTTGTATGTATGTTGGCATGAACAGTGCATTTTTAACCCTCTTGACCAGTGCTCTTATTTTACTAATATTCAAATTATATTGAAATCCCAATTGGAATTGTGCTGTCAATGTGATATTGATTTAGTTGAGAAAATAAAAAAAAAAAACTATGCTGGGCCATGCTGATGTAAAACAGCACCACAGCATTATGTTACCAATATGTCACTGTATGTTGAGTTTTTTATATAAGTGTGGGCAATTATAGATTTGTAGAAAACACTGCTTTGAACGATGGCCAAAACGCAAAACTCTTTCTTTTTTCATAATCCAGATATGTTTTGACATGGTGGAAAACGGCAATAGTCCATCAAGTTAAATATATACAAATATAAAACTGTAGATCTTGAGATAACCATAGCCCTCGATATTGTGCTTGTTTTTAAGTCATCCATAAGTCCATTTGAATAGCCTTTTATGTTGCTTCAAATGCAAATCTGTTCCTCAAGTCTAAAGGGTTGGTCATTTGTTCTATATGAAAAAAGATCCCACACTCTCTGTCTGTAATGTCCTGTAATGTACTTGTAAAAAATAATCATGTCCCCTTGCCCTTGCTGTTGATTTTTCTCCATTGACTACAACCCAATTTTTGCTTCCTCAAAGTTTAACTGTTTAATTCCCTTTACCAGTTTTTAGTTGCATGTCTCTGCACACTTTTCTGCTCAAAATTATCCTTAAAGGAAAACTATACCCCGAAAATGAATTTTTGAGCAACAGAAAGTTTATATCAAATCAAGTGACATATTAAAGAATCTTATCAAACTGGTATATATATTAAAGTAAATATTGCCCTTTTACATCTCTTGCCTTGAACCACCATTTCATGATGGTCTGTGTGCTGCCTCAGAGATCACCTGACCAGAAATATTTCAACACTAACTGTAACAGGAAGAAGTGTTGAAGCAAAAGACACAACTCTGTCTGTTAATTGGCTCATGTGACCTAACTTTATAGTTTGTTTGGTATGTTTGTGTGCACCGTTGGATCCTAGGATCCCAGGAGGCTGTCCTTATTTTTTAAAATGGCTATTTTCTATTTATGATTACCCAATGGCACATGCTACTAAAAAGTGTATTATTATGAAAATGGTTTATTTACATGAAGCAGGGTTTTACATATGAGTTGTTTTATACAATATCTTTTTATAGAGACCTACATTGTTTGGGGGGTATAGTTTTCCTTTAAAGGGATCCTGTCATGGGAAATTTTTTTCCCCAAAATGCATCAGTTAATAGTGCTGTTCCAGAAGAATTCTGCATTGAAATCCATTTATCAAAAGAGGAAACAGATTTTTTTATATTTCATTTTGAAATCTGACATGGGGCTAGACATATTGTCAATTTCCCAGCTGCCCCAAGTCATGTGATTTGTGCTCTGATAAACTTCAATAACTCTTTACTGCTGTACTGTAAGTTGGAGTGATATCGCCCCCCCCCCCAGCAGCCTAACAAAAGAACAATGAGAAGGTAACCAGATAAAAGCTCCCTAACACAAGATAACAGCTGCCTTTTAGATCTAAGAACAGCACTCAATAGTAAAACCCGCGTCCCACTGCGTACTATTCAGTTACATTGAGAAGCAAAAACAACAGCCTGCCAGAAAGCAGTTCTCTCCTAAAGTGCTGGCACAAGTCACATGACCGGGGCAGCTGGGAAATTGACAAAATGGCTATCCCCATGTCATATTTCAAAACTGAATATAAAAAAATCTGTTTGCTCTTTTGAGAAAAGGATTTCAGTGCAGAAGTCTACTGAAGCAGCACTATTAACTGATGCGTTTTGAAAAAAACATGTTTTCCCATGACAGTTTCCCTTTAAGGACTGGATAACGAGGTGTTTCCAGGGACCGATAAAGATAACATAGCATAACATAAATATAACATAGCCCTGCAATTGCAATAAGGTAAGTAAAGCAAAGTGGGACATTCTGACTTTTCTAAACACAAATAGTTGGTAAACTGTTTATTTTACAATGTAAGCCTTTGTTTTACATATAAGATAAACACAGCTGCAACTGGTTATTTCCAGTCCTCTTTATGGGGGGAAGAAAATGTGTAGGCACAGAAAAGACAAACGTTTGAAAAAGCGTGAAACATCAGAAATTGTATAGCGGGAGGGATGTATTTTAACAAGAGTAGTGATGAATGAGGAAGAATAATACTTGAAAACTATTATTAATGTGTTCATTTAGAATAATTAATATAATGTGAAAATGTTTGGTTACTGATATTATTTCATTGACTAATAATATTTAATAATATAGTCATAACTTGCTAGTAAATAATATTTTATATAAACTATTCATTAGTGAAGTCATTTGCAGTGACATTCATAAAACCTACGAGATTTATAGTACATTATGCAATCGGCCTAAATAAGTGCCAAAAAACATACAACTCGCAAGAAATAACACTGAAATGAATTGCTATGCATACTCAATTACTGGCAGCTATTGCAAAACAAATGTTGCCATTGCACTTTTGTAAGCATAGCCGCTAGAATATTCAAACATTAATGGTTAGAGTTATAGACAATGTTCATTTATATTGGTAAACGGGAGCTTTAATCTTAAATTGTTTTATTGAATGCCTTACAGCACATTGTTATGTTTACATGGATTATGGTTATTCATGGTAAAAATAACATTATTCATACATATATTTCCTGCTTTTAAATAGAGGTATGATAATACTTTTTTGCATTGTCATCATGAGAGTAAAATGGTTAATACCAACATAATCCTGCTAACATTTCACTCTGCTTCAATAAAATCACTTGATGGAAAAGGTGTGGGCAAAGATATTAATGATAGTTTAATGCTAGCTGCCAATTTCTGTGAACACAGGAGACTTGGCAAAGGCAATACCCCACCCTGCATTGTTACTGCTAATAATGGTGCAATGTAGTAGTAGCAGCTTAAAGGGATACTGTCATGGGAAAAACTGTTTTTTTTCAATACGTATCAGTTAAAAGTGCTGCTCGATAGACTTCTGCACTGATATTAATTTCTCAAAAGAGCAAACAGATTTTTTTTTATATTCAGTTTTGAACTCTCACATGGGGCTAGACATTTTGTCAATTTCCCAGCTTCCCCTGGTCATGTGACTTTCATGTGACTCGTGCCAGCACTTTAGGAGGGAACTGCTTTCTGACAGGCTGTTTTTCCTTCTCAATGTAACTGAATGGAACGCAGTGGGACATAAGTTTTTACTATTGAGTGCTGTCCTTAGATCTACCAGGCAGTTGTTATCTTGTGTTAGGGAGCTGTTATCTGCTTACCTTCCCATTGTTCTGTTGTTAGGCTGCTGGGTGGGGGAAAGGGAGGGGGTGATATCACTCTAACTTGCAGTAAAGAGTGTTTGAAATTTATCAGAGCACAAATCACATGACTTGGGGCAGCTGGGAAATTGATCATATGTCTAGCACCATGTCAGTTCTAGGAAGCTGAAAAGTTACTCCAAAAAAGGTAATATAATGGGATAAGAAATACAAATACTACTGGGAGCCCTACCGGAACAGGTAGAATTGGTAAATATAAGGATAGGAAGTGGAAGTGTTGTTGCACTGCTTTTGGTTCAGTAGTCTTTTTGTTTAGAAAATGTGTTCCTATTCTCTTGATGTTTCCATTGTACAATCATAAACGCTTAAAGGAAAATTATACCCCCAAAATGAATACTTGAGCAACAGATTTCCATTTCATGATGGTCTGTGTGCTGCCTCAGATCACCTGATCAGAAATATTTCAACTCTAACTGTAACAGGAAGAAGTGTGGAAGCAAAAGACACAACTCTGTCTATTAATTGGCTCATGTGACCTAACTTTATAGTTTGTTTGGTATGTTTGTGTGCACCATTGAATCATACGAACCCAGGAGGCTGTCCTTATTTTTTAAAATGGAAATTTTCTATTAATGAATACCCAATGGCACGTTACTAAAAAAAAGTACTGTATGTTATTATGTAAATGGTTTATTTACATGAATCAAGGCTTTACATATGAGTTGTTTTATGCAATATCTTTTTATAGAGACCTACATTGTTTGGGGATATAGTTTTTCTTTAAGGCAGCATATCATATTTTCTACTAGTTATTAATAATTACTGTCCCAAAAACATCAACTTATTTTAACTAGTATGTACAGCAAAAAAAAAAGAAACCACTAACTCAGATTTTTCACATATGTTGCTGTTGTGATTTAAACAGTTCTGGCATTCTCCACACTCGGGAAGCGACAGAGGAATGACTTTGTCTCCTAGGGAGAAAGACATGAATGTAAAAAAATGATCCAAAAAGTATCTGCTAAAACCTACAGACAATGCACACAATATTTATGAAATACAATTTAAAAAAAAAGTTATCATGGTTCTGTGTCTCCAGCATAAATCTTTATATTGATGTTTAACATATTTTAAATACTATCGAATGCTTATCGAATAGTTTGAGGCTATTATTTTGCTCGAAATTCGATTTCTCGATGAAATCGTACGATCAGATACCAATCGTTCAATTTCACGAAAAAATCTTACTTTTTCCTTCGAGCCTCTGAAAAATTTGTATGATTCGAACGATTGAAGCATTCAATCATACGAATGGTATTCGAGCAGGGGTTCCCATAGTCTTCTATTGGCATTTCGATAGGTTCAATTTGGCGAAATGGGCATTCGAAGGATTTTAAATTTTTAAATCCTTCGATCATTGAATGATTGAATGATCGAATATCCGATCATTCGATCTATTTGATAATTCAGTATTCGATGATCGAAGAGGCCAAATTTGCATATTCGAATATACGGAAAAAAACGTACGATCAGTATTCAATCTCATTCGATCGAACTTTGAATCCTTCACGTGAATTTTGTAAATTTGCCCCAAAACAAAACAAACAAGATCATAAATTGAATTCAGGTAGTATTAGTGAATGACAAAACATTATGAATACAATAATACAGTCAATGAAACTTGTAGTATCAATAAGGAAACATGAATAAGCTTTCAAAATATATAGACAGAAAGGAAACATAAAGAAAAGAAATAAAACCAAACAAAGCAATGCCATGACTTCCAAAATTAATCTCAGAGTTTATAGTTAAATCTCAAATTAGAGATATTATCGTTCTCTCTTTTTTGTTCAATAAATCAAAGTATAGTTACCACTTTTCCATATTATCTGTTCTATATTTTTCTGTTCTAAATTTAAATTTGATACTCTGAAACAAACACAGATCATAAAGGTACGTAAGAATGTGTAATTTCTAGGGTGAAAGAGGATTCATCCAATATTTGTTGACCTCACAGTCACAAATAGTATTTGGAGGAATTTAATTGGATTTAGTTTTTCTTTTGTTCTAGAATATTTAAAAGATTAAGAGGCTAAAGAAGCATATTAATGGATTAAGCTTCAATGAGATGTTTAGAGAGGAAGAAATCATCCTTTCAATTTCTAGCCATAACTAACCAAGGGACAAGACCATAGAAAATGAGAAGTATCTGGATTAAGACATTTACATTTGGGACAAACATTATCAATGTGACTAGTATTTGAAAAGCATATATAAGTTTTATATACCAAATGTATGAGGCCACAAATGCTGTTCCCTCCAAATGTTGGTATCAATTAAACTATTAAAAGCCCTAAGAGATTAAATCAGCCAATCAGGAGAAATGTAAGTGAAAAGATAAAGACCATTTAGCACTTGTTTTGTGCAGCAAGTGTTTAGGGTCATTGTCAAGAAGCCATAAATAATATGTTAGAACTTTTACATTAATAATGTCTTGGTTTTTATATAGGCCTCAAGTGCACTTAACACATGATAATGTTCTAAAGATAACTGATTAGAATTTTATATGGACTTATGATAACTTCTAAACTGGTAATATGTTAATTTATCACTTTCTGCAAAAGTAGACTTATGATTAAGAGACTGCCA
The DNA here is from genome assembly GCA_024363595.1 of Xenopus borealis. Lineage (NCBI taxonomy): Eukaryota > Metazoa > Chordata > Amphibia > Anura > Pipidae > Xenopus > Xenopus borealis. The sequence goes on along the minus strand of CM044431.1, from coordinate 78,015,058 downwards.
GGATATACCCTGATCAGTCAATAAATCAAAACATAAGACCATCAAATGTAGCAACCCCTAAACATTATCACTTCCTGATAATTTAGGGGAATGTGTGTTAGCTGTACCTTCATAGTTCCTGACTACAAAATGCTGATTATTTAATATATGCCATGTTACTGAGTCAATAATATACCACAGAACAAATGTTTTTGTGGCTGATAGATTGAGCATTGAGCACTTATGATGCCTATAGAGTTGCCAATTCTGTGGCTTTTCTATTTGCTGTCCTATTCAATATTATCTGTCCAGATTTGAAAACCTGGAAATCCAGACAACAAACGGCCAATTTTGATCCATCCTTTTCCTGTAATTGATCCACGCAATAGCCACCCCATCATCACCCAGTCCCCTCTGTGTTGACATCTTGGTCTGTTTGGCTAATCACATCCTCATGATGTCAGAATATGCCCCTTGGGATAGAAACTGCATTATCAGCCACAAACATTATATAATACAATAGGTGGGCTATCTGAGGTATTTAGGAAGCATGGGGATAGCTTTCAGAGAGCAAATACCTTCATAGGCAAGAATCTAGCTTGTAACTACATAAATGATTTATCTTCTCTTGTTTAGATTAATGTATTTTTGACAAATTCATTATCATACATTAATATTTAACTTTATCATTTTGCTACCCAGGCCCCTATGTTAACTAAACCCAGATATAAACCATTAAACTGGATAAGTGAGTTAAAAAACATAATTATTTACAACTACAAACCTTTTAAATAGTTAAGAAGTGCAGTCATAGTAGAACAAGTGACAGTGTAATAAACCTATGTTCTCAGCAATTCTTACCTTTACATGAACTTCATGAGCTTTTGGAGGAGCAACTTGAATGGTCTCCACACTGAAGGGTTGGCCAGGTCCCCAGACCACGGCTGCCTTGCACTCAATCGTCTACAAAGAAATATTAAAATTTATTTGAAGGACTCTTTGTGGTGAAATACTCATATCACGATTTATTGTATGTAATTTTATTGCATCATCAAAAGTAATATTTTACAGGTATGGAACCTCTTATCTGGAAGTGTAAGATTTTTGATTTGGCGAGATCTAATTTTACACACTTTGATAAATCTGCACCAAAACTTTCTAATTTCAATTTCCAATTGTATTTAACCTGCTATTGTGAACAATGCATAGTACTATTTCCAATTGAACTTCTGACTCATGGTATGTCAACTATGGGCTCCCAGTTCCACATATGTTGGGGCTATTGCTTGCATTTCAGCTTCTAATGAGGTACATGTTTAAAAAAATTGTTCTTATAAGCATTCATCCTTAAATTTCTTCTTACTTGGCCAGGCTACGCCTTTTATTTTCACTTTCACTTTGAGTAGCCAGCTTTACTGGTTTAATCCAACATTCTGTTAAGCTTTAAGCTTTATATTCTGAATTTGGGGGTACAGTCTGCCTTACCCTGGAAGCCCTCTTTTATAAATGTAGTACAATTTGTCCAGGTAATAACTACCTTAGATGATGGTATAACAAAGATTGTAAATGGATGCAAAACTGAGTATGTATTTAGCCTATTCAAAAAACTACTTTTATCCATACATGCTCCTTTAACCCTTTCACTGCCAGCCATTTTGTCCAAAACCGAACATCTACTGCCAAGCAGTTTTTAGACATTTTGTACTCTTTTGCTTTAAGGGCCTTTCCTGGGATGGTGTTTTAGTTAATCCAAGAAAACCATATATGGTTTTTTTCGGGACAACCTGAGCTTTCAAAATATGCTAGAATTTTGGGGAAATTCCACTCCTGTACAAAGATATGGGCTTCTAAGTGTATAAAAACACACAAAAAAAACCCAGCAGATTTAGAAAGCTCAGTGTGTCCCGAACGCGCCAATACCAGATATATATTGTTTTATGGAGATTTCTCACTTTTATATTTCAAAATCTCTAAGCAGTACACTACCAAATTTACAAAGCACCGCTCCACAAAACGGCATACTTCTGATTTCAAGTTCAAACATTCCACAAACAGTAAGTTTACCCTAAAAAACTACCCAGTATTAGAAAGAACAGATCCTGCAGAATCAAAAATGGGTAAATATATATCTGTACGCCAAACTACCAAGTTGCAATTCTATCCTAAAGTTATAATTTTTTATAGAAATTTGTGAATTTTTTGAAAAATTACCTCAGAGCTTCCAATCTGCAGCATCGTATCTCTCACACACCATTAGGTACCAATGTATAACACCCTAAATATGATTGCCAGGAGTCCACTGAACATTTTGATACTCAATATGTATTGGTGTACCTAAGTATGTGGCATATAGAGGCCCCTAAATGTAGACACCCCATGTGAGCTATCAGTTATGTATTTCAAGGTACTGCAAAATCAAGACATTTTCCTCATTTTTACGGGGGCAAAGTTAGAAAAAAGTAAGTTCACCCCCAAAAACCATACATTTTTGGAAAGTACACATTCCCCCGAATCCAACATGGTTATGCATGTCCTTCTACTCCAAAGCAACAAGCCGCAAACCTTTCCTAAATTTGGCAATTTAGTGACATTTCCAAAAATCATCTCGAAATTTACACCCTGCAGCATCATATTTCCACACATACTTTTAGGTATCAAGATAAATCACCCCAAATATGAAAGGCTAGGGTCCCCTGAACAGTTTGATGCCCGATATGTATAGGTGTACCCAAGCGCGTGTCCTATAGAAGCCCCAAAACGAAGACCCCCGTATGGTCTGTCATTTCAGGTACTGCAAAATCAACAGATATAAATCATTTTGAGGGGGGCAAAGCTAGAAAAAAGTAAGTTCACCCCCAAAAACCATACATTTTTGGAAAGTACACATTCCCCTGAATGATTATATGTATGTGTGGGCAACAGTCAGTAACAGTAAGTCGGCAAAAAGTGGGAAAAAAAGTAACCGTAAGTGGGCAAAAAAATGAAGAGCAAAAAAGGGTGTAATAACAGTAATAGTAATAATAACAGCAGCAATAATAAGCAAAATATATAACCTGGGGGCAGGCAAAGTATCTCTCTCAGTCAAAGACCACAGGGGGACTGCAGCAGGAGGGCTCCAGCAACGATCGCCACCAGCAGAGAAGAAGGGGGAGGCACTGGGGGCTGTATTTCTGTGCTCCACTTGCAGGCACGTGTCTGCTGACGTTTGCAGCTGTTTGAGGTCATGTGGGAGGCCATCGGAGGAATCTGCCAGCAATCCAAGCCCCAGTGCTCGTTGCCTAAGGGGTTGTAATGCGATCTGACACGGCTGATCGCTTGAAGAATAATCACGCAGCAGGAGAACCCGGAAGTGCCATAAAACGTACTAGGTACGTGCTTGGCGGTAGGAGCCCTTGCCTGCAGAATGTACCCAATACGTGCTTGGCAGGCAAAGGGTTAAACTTGTATTTGTCAGGAGAGGCCTATTGGCACTCTAGGGAAGTAGTCGGGACCAAGGAGGAAGCTTAGGGTTAAAGTCCAAGAGCAAAAGTACAGGCAAGGATCAGGCAGAATCAGGGTCAAAGTCTAGGCAAAGGTTTTACAGGCAGGAAGCAAGAGTATGATAACAAGGTCCACGTGGCGCCCATGGGTGCCGCCATTGGGGGAGTGACACCGGCAGGGGAGGAGGCACCGCCTGGAGCTGCAGGTAAGACTCCGGTCGACGCGATCCTGACAGTACCCCCCTCCTCACGGGGGGCCTTAGGACCACCAAGACTGAGACTTTGGGGATACTTGGAACAATGGGTAACAGGACAACCAACAAAACAAGAGACAGACATAGGGTAGTAGGCAGGTACATAAAAAATAGAGGAAGTAGGCAGCGGGTGCAGTAGCAAAGACTCCTTGGGGACTGTAGACAGCGGAGGCTGTTGTGGAAAGTCCACTGGAGCTGTCTGCTGCAAAGGCTGCAGATAAAGTCCCTCTGTAACTGTAGGTCGTGGAGACTGCTGGAGAAGCCCCTCAGGAGCAGAAGGCAGTGGAGACCACTGAAGACCCAGTTGCTGAGGGTTGGCGACTTAAAGGAGTGGAGCGACAATGAAGCAATGACTCTAGAAGGAGGTGATGCTGAAACTTGTTCCTCAGGAAGATGCTCAACTATGGTGAACTGCAGGAAGGGATTTTCTTCAATCAAGGAGGTATAGTTCTGGTGGATAGGGATAGCATGAAGACAATGCTGTTGACAATATGAACTCCAATGGGAGACTTGACCAGAGGACCAATCAATGGAAGGGTTATGTAGACGTAACCAGGGTAACCCCGAGATGACAGGAGATGAAGGACAAGAAATCTGGAAGGGTAATTTTTCAGAGTGTGAAGTCCCAATCTTCAGGGGTAACTCACCCATAGTTTGAGAGATCAAGGCTGAAGAGTGAGAGCATAGGGAATAGGGAAATCCCATTTTCTTTAGCAAAAGCAATGTCCATGAAATTACCGGCAGCCCGGAATTCAGAAACAGGACAGTCTAAATATGGTTCGCAACTCCAGATCGAAGGCATTAGCATTATCAATAAGCAGATCCTTCTTCTCCCACAGAGGAGATGCCCACTCAAGAGCTTTATCAGACAAACTGGTAATTGACTGGGGAGCAGCGTAAATTTAATTTTGCACTGGTTCAAGAATCCTCAACAAGCTTGAGGATCGCCATTGTAGAAAGGAGGCGCTGGGATACGTAGAGGAAAAGATAGAAGACTCGGGAGGTCGAGTCTAGAAGCCAAAAGTAGACTGCTGTGCTTCGTAGTTCTCCATGTGATCAGCCAGTCCGCGTAGCGCTCGTCCAATGTCTTGTGTAGCTTCCTCAGTGGGGTCCATGGACCAATTATAATGTCAGGGGACGCCTATCGGCACCCTAGGGAAGTAGTTGGGACCAAGAAGGAAGCTTAGGGGTTAAAGTCCAAAAGCAAAGGATCAGGCAGAATCAGGGTCAACGTTCAGGCAAAGGTTTTATAGGCAGGCAGCAAGAGTACAATAACAAGGTCCAGGCAGGGTCAATAACACAGAAAAAAGAAGCATAACAACACCCAGGAACATGCACAATGATTCCTATAATTGGGCGCCAAATGGCATCCACGGCTCCTTTAAAAAATTGAATTAGGCAACAAAATGGGGCAGGCGCGTTGCGTGATTGCTCCGCAACCATCTCGGCGCAGTGGCGTAACTACAGCGCCGCTACCCACGTGGCGGCCATGGGCACCGCTATTGTGAGAGTGACACCCGGAGCTGCGGGCAAAACTCTGGGCGGAGCGATCCTGACAGTATTAAGATCTACTGCACCCCTTCAGCCAGTGTTGGTCCAATACAGATACACACCTGAGATAAGCTGTCAATCGGACAAACCCTCAATACCCCCCACTCATGTAAGGCTCTCAAGAGGTGGATAATCAGTAGGAGGCGGAGTCAGGGCGACTGCATCAATGAGGTGAGTTGTGAAACTCGCTTATAGTCTCGCCTATAGGGATACTTCACCTTTAAATTAACATTTTTTTTATTGTATAAATTGATATTTTGAGACAATTTGCAATTGTTTTTTGCTTAGCAGCTCTCCAGTAATTGTTCTTCAGCAATTCTCTGTTTTCTAACTACCAGGCAGTGGATTGAAAGTTAGACTAGAAGATAAATATTAGAGGACTGAATAGTAACACAAATAATAAAAAATAATAATAATAATACAATTGTAGCCTTACAGAACAATAATTGTTTGATTGCCAGGGTTATTGACCCAGTATGAAAGCTGGTAGGAGGCAGAAGAGGAAGGCAAATAATTCGAAAATTATTTTATAAAATTAGACTAATTGGAGTGTTTCAACGAATAAGGCATGCTATATGTATATTTGTATAGCGCTCCTTGAGGGCAAAGCACTGTACAGCAACAATAATTTAGTAGTAACAAACAAGGGATCACTGCATTAATAAGTAACAATAAGTGCATTATTATAAATTATTATAAATACAGTTTGCATAAATATAAAATATAATTACACAGTGTTGAGGAGACAAGATGATGGAGGACCCTACCCCTTGGGGCTTACAGTCTAAATGGGAGGGTAACTTACAGACACAATTTGAAGGGGTAATAAAGTGCTACAGTGGGTGAAACGGTCAAGGTGTGGGAGGGAGGGCATGATGCCAAATAGGATTTTCTAGCTGACGGCTACATTCTAGCCTGCCTGTTCTAAAATGGGGTGTGCAGGGGATGCAAGGGAACCCTGCACTTTTACCTTTACACATACATATTTTAGAGGTGGGGTTGGCATGTGTCTACTGATTTGTTGTGCCACTAAAGAGGCATGCAATACAGGCAGCATGATGCATTCCTAATTAGGATGTTTTATTTTAGTTCCTAATGGTAAGCAGGGAGATAAGATGATGTGAAGCATGTAGAGCATGTGATGCAAGCTCTAATGCCAATTTTCATTGCTTTCATGTACAGTAAGTGCAGGAATGCCTAGATTGTAGGAGTCTAACCTTTTACTGACTCAATATTTTAATTGCAAGCGAGTTCTTGGAGGGGTATGTGGCATGACAGATATTTGTTCCAGGTGGATGTAAGGAGAGGCAAGTAATAACTGAAAATACAGCTTTAGGGAAAATTAACGATTTACTGATACATAGCTAGTTACCTGTATTAGTGATGGGCGAATTTATTCGCCAGGGCCGAATTCCCGTGATTCGCCTGGCAAAAATTCGCCGAAAAAACGATGAAAACGATTAAATCGACACGACGCAACGAAAACGACACGACGCTCGACGAAAACGACACAACGCAACGAAAACGACACGACGCACGTCGAAAACGACACGACGCATGTTGAAAATTACGCGATGCATCGAAGTTGATGTGCGTCAAAAGCGTGCCGCGACTCGTTTCGTGAATTTTTCGCCAATTCGCTAATTTCTCTGGAAATTCGCTAATTTTTTCGGCGAAGTGAAACTGGGGAGATTTGACCATCACTAACCTGTATATATAGCTATGTAGTGTTGTAGACATTGCCTAAAAAGACAGGTTTGAAGGCTTTGCTTTTTGATGACATACCATATAGATTGTAGTATAATTGAGCAATTATGTATCTTGTGTTTTGATTAATGCTTTTCCTGGGGGTATGCCAAGTAACTACTGCCTGGTTTTGAACACAGAACACTGGAGTGTGGTAGGATCTCAAGTTCATATTACTGACACCACTTAGATTACAACACTACTATTCCATCTTCCATCACACTGTCCCAGAATGCATCTCCCTTGTCTCTCACTTTCCAAAAGTGGAACAAACATGGGTGACTCAAATCAGTCAAAGCAATAATTAGCTGTTAGGGGCAGACACGAATTTTCTGACATCAAACTGTTGACTCTTTACAACTGGCTATACTTATAGGTATCACTGTAGAGTTACTGCTGCTGTGCCAGCCATATGCCAGCAAAGTGCATTGCCAAAGTGACAAATGAGTGCAACACTGGGAATTAAGAATGCTAATAAATCTGCCTAAGAAAAGAAGATAGCAGAAGTCAAAAACAGGAAAAAAATACCCCAAAAGACTAATGCATTTGAGAAGTTAAGGAGGAGAAGAAGAGAGAAAAGTCAATTAAGGGCTGTGACACACTAGGCTATTTGGGGAGAATGAGTCACCTGGCAACTAATCGCCAATCTCCCCAAATGCCTTCCCGGACTCTGAGCTGGCTTAAAATGAAAAATCGTCAGCGCTTGTTACACGTGGCGATTCCTTTTCCAAAGTTGACCGAAGTTTGTGAGGCAACTTCAGAAAACGAAGTGAGGGAAGGCTTTTGGGGGGATTGGTTGCCGCAAAATCGAGGAGATTAGTGGCCAGGCAACTCAATCTCCCGAAAAAGCCTAGTGTATCACAGCCCTAATAGATTTTGATTTAAACCGTTATCAGTGAAGACCAACAAGTGATTAGGTTGTTTTATCCTTAATTTCTGTTTATTTTATACTTATATACAGTGATTATGGAGCAATAGGTCAACAACTGGCACGATAAAGGGCGGGGCACCACAATTAATTTGCAAAGGGCAGCACAAATCATAAATCGTAATCAGGTGCCAGGAATAAGTTACAGAAAGACAACAGGGAGCTGCATTTTGAATGGATATGGTTGCAAAATAATAAGGTGGAAAAGCACAGGATAAAATGGAGAAAATAAAACATCCAGTAGCCTGTTTTAGCTCTACCTCTCTTTAGGTGCCTAGTGTCATTCTCTTTCTATCAGATGGGGTGCTCTTTGGCCAATCTAACACCAGTACATCAAAGCAATAAGTAGTTGTGGATTGCCATGTTTAGGGCCCCCTAAACAGAAATCATAGTTTATTTAGTGAATTGCATGATGAATGGTAATGCCTTCGGAACATTACATTTCTTGCAAAAGCTCTGCTGTGCTGTATTGTATTGTACAACAAAATAATACACAGAGTTTATCATAGTGAGAGTTTTTGGATGATATTTTATCCTGCAGAAGAATCCCCCATTTGTAGAATCTTTGAGCTATAATTAAAGAATGTGAGCCCCATATAGTATCATTTTGCTCAGACCCTCTTTAAATTATCTTCCAGTCTATCAATGAGATCACTGCCTGGTTCATAGGGTAAATGCTACAGTAAGTTCCAAATACTGTATATAAAATACAGCATATTTAGTTTTGCTTATTTTAAAGTTTATTTTCTGCTTGGGAATTGCCCCTTTAAACAACAAGATGAAAAGCAGGGTTATGATAACCTGGAATTAATTTACGCATTTAAACCATGGGTTCCAAAGGACAATTTAATCAAAGAAATAATATTTGATTTTTCTTAAAAGGACTGTTTACATGAAAGCAACTAAACAATCTCTGAAGTTAGTGCAATTGATATCTAAGCTTGATCTGTTTATTGTGCCATTGGAATTCAAGAAAGAACTTTGAACATATGTGTAACTTCTGCACCATAATATACCACTCATTTCTTTTTTATTGCACCCCAAAGTGTTGCTGGTAACCCATTAATGCAGCCTATGGCTGTGTATGTTACTTAGCTTACATCATATATTTCTTTTTGCAGTGTATATGCACACATTATCCTGAGCAGACCGTATTGTATTTGGGTTTTCCCTGTCTCAGCTGAAGTAACACCAGAAGAGCACATGAATGATTTTGATCATTTTAGGAACATATTCTGAACTGCATATTAACTTTAGACATAGCTGGCAAGTGTCTCAAGCATTAAACAAGTTTGTAACTTTGACCTGGGCTGGAATAAAACTGTTAGCTACCCTTTGTACTTGTAAACAAAGGCAAACAGTGTATGTTCTGTAGGCAGTGGCACTGTAGGACTTTCAGTTATTCAGCAATTTCTATTCCAATAATGGATCTGGTCAGGACGCAGGGTCCACCAGGAGTTCTTTCCGGCAAAAAAAGAAAAGATTTTTGTTTTAAAAAGCAGAGCATAACTACAGAGGTTGCAGGTGGACCCAGGAGTGTAGAATGCCCAGTAAGGCACTCTCTGTGTCCACCTGCTTCTTTCCCCACTTTCTTAAGGATACACGTGATATTGACCTCCCAGCCTTAGCTCAGTCGTTTAGGTTCCGTCTCACTTCTTTTAAGGAGATGTCAGATCCTGATAACCTGGTAAGTGAGTATAATCACACTGTATCCTCAACTATTGACTCATTTGCCCCTTTTCAGGCTAAGTGTACATGTGCTCAGAACCTACGACCCTAGATTTGCTGAACGTATGTGGAAAAAATCAGGTACGCAAGCAGACTTTATTCACTATAAATTTCTACTCATTATTATTATGTATTTATATAGTACCAACATATTGCGTAGCACTGTAAAGTAAATATGTTTATACAACTAAATCACATGAATTATATACATAGAACATATGGAGTTACAAACATCACAATCAATACAGTTACAAAAGTTGAGAAAGGCACTATGCAGAAACAGCTTACACTCTAAGAGGAAGGGAGTAATACACAAGGTGTGGGAGTGGGCAAGATCAAATTTGGTGAGAAATGTGGTACTGTATGTGGTGTTGCATTTGGTAGTTATGCAGAGTGAGGGCAGGCTTCTTGAAAGAACTGTGTTTTAAGAGATTTCTTGAAAGCAGGAAGGTTGGGAGAAAGTCAGACAGACCATGGGAGAGAGTTCTAGAGGAGGGGTGCAGCACTTGCAAAAGTCTTGAATGCGAGCATGTAAGGAGGTAATGAGAGAAAAGTTGAGTAGCAGGTCAGTAGAGGAGCACAGTAAGCAGTTGGGTATATAGAGATGAGTTCAGAGATGTAGGGTGGGGCAGAGTTACCAAGTGCTTTGAATGTCAGGATCATTATTTTGAATTTGATTCTGAAAGGTAGTGGAAGCCAGTGCAGGGATTGACAGAATGGCATGGCAGAGGAGGAGTGGTTGCTGAGGTGTATGAACCTCGCAGCAGTGTTCATTATGGACTGGAGAGGTGACAACCTCTGACAGGGAAGGCCAATTACAAGAGAGTTACAATAGTCTTGATGAGATATGACGAGAGAGTGAATACGAATTTTGGCAGCATCTTGGGTGATAAATGATTGTATTTTGGATATGTTCCTTGGGTGGAAGTGACATTATTTAATGAGTGACTGGATATGAGGAGTGACTGACAGGGCAGAATCTAGGATAACCCCAAGGCACCGGGCCTGGGGATAGGGGGTGATAATGGAATTGGTAGCTATGATTGATACTTCTGGGAATTTTCTGGTGTCAGTTGGAGGAAAGAGAACCATTTCCATTTTAGAGAGGTTTAATTTAAGGTAGCGTTGCGACATCCAGGAAGAGATAGCATACAGGCAGGAGGAGACACGGGTTAGGAGTTCTGGGTTGAGATCAGGAGATGAGAGATAGATTTGAGTATCATCAGCATAGAGGTGGTAGTAGAAGCCATACAAGTTGATTAATTTGCCGAGGGAGGAAGTATAGAGGGAGAATAATAAGGGTCCCAGGACAGGGCCTTGAGGAACACCAACAGAAAGTGGTAGGGGAGACACTGAAGGACCTCTGAAGGAACAATTGGTGAAGTAAGAAGAGAACCAGGACAGGTTCTCTTCGCGAGTCAATTTGGAGCGATTCCACAAATCGCGCCGCTGCGTGTGAATAGGCGCAGGCGTTTTCAAGTAACGCCGGTGCGCCACAGGACCTGTCTATTCGGGGAGGTTCGGGGGCTACAAGTCGCGGCTACAAGTCGCCAGGCGACAAAATGCCCCCGAATCTCCCCGTCTGCTCTAGCCCTTAGTAGTGAGAAATGATTTTTGGCCTTAGCTGTTAAAAGGTAATTAGTTAGTTGGGTCAGGGCAGTTTCAGTGGAGTGTTGTGGCTTAAAACTAGATTGTAGGGGGTTCAGCGGGCTATTGTCATAGAGGAATGAGGTTAGTCATTAGTTGTTCAGAATGGGGGGGACAAGAGCGTGTTTTAGTTGAGAAGGAAACAGTCCAGTTCAGAGCGAGAGATTAAATATATGAGTTAAGCTTTGATTAGGATTGGTATTGCAGAGAAGTTTTGAGGGAATTGGATCAAGCAGGCAGGTGGTAAGGTCAGAAGAAGCCAAAAGTTTTGAGACTTCTTCATCAGTAACAGGGGTGAAGGAGCACTGGAGAGTGTGGAGGGAGGGTGGTAGAAGTCTAGGGGGGTTGAGTAGTGTAATATCCCTTCTGATAGTGTCAATTTTGGGAAAAGGAAAGTGTTAAAGGTGGAGCAAAGTTGTGCCAATTTTTTAGAAAGGGAGTTAATGAGTGAAGTAAAGTATGTTTGTTTGGCTTGGGAGAGGCTGGTGTTATAGGAGCGCAGGGCAGATTTGTAGCTCCAAAAGTCTGATTCTGAGCGGGATTTGCGCCAGTGAAGCTCAAGTGCATGTGTGTGTCTTTGGAGCGCTTTTGTATGAGCAGTGTGCCAAGGTTGAAGTAGTTTGGTTCTAGCATGTTTAGCTTTTGTAGGAGCAAGCAGTGGTGAGTGTGCTATAGTAGACAGAGGTAGCCACATTAGGATGAGAGATGGCTGAGATATTAGAGCGAAAAAAGTAAAATGATGAGAGATGTGACGCGGAAGAGAGATATGACACGTCTAGAGCTTGCAAGTCACTGTAGGAACTTGTTTGGGGAATAGCACGGGGTGAGGAGAGAGTTGGTCAGAGTTGAAATGTGAGCATATTGCGATCAGAGAGGGGAAATTTTGGTTGAACAGAGTCTGGTAAATGAGATCCAGAGCCTTACCATTGGAGCGAGAGGGGGAGTCTGAGCACAGAGAAAAGCCTAGGGAGGAGGTTAATGAAAGAAATTTAGAGACAGAATGTTGTTAATGGGTATATTAAAGTCACCCTATATGATGGATGGGATGTTAGATGAAAGAAAGTAAAGAAGCCATGCGGCAAAGTTGCCCAAAAAATTGTGCAGTTGGTCCTGGTGATCGATATATGGCAACAATGCAGAGTGAAACAGGATAAAAGAGCCTAAAGACCTCAAATGAGGAGAATGATAAGGAAGGAACAGGTGGAAGAACTTTAAAAGTACAACGGGGAGAGAGAAGCAAACCTACCCCACCCCCAGGCCTGTTTCCAGGCCTGGGAGTATGAGTTAGATGTAGGCCCCCATAGGACAGGTGAGGCAGTGTCAGTAGGAGAAAGCCAGGTTTCAGTAAGTGCGAGTAGGTTAAAGGGATCCTGTCATGGGAAAAAAAAATTTTTCAAAATGCATTGGTTAATAATGCTGTTCCAGAAGAATTCTGCACTGCAATCCATTTCTCAAAAGAGCAAACAGATTTTTTTTATATATCATTTTAAAATCTGACATGGGGCTAGACATATTGTCAATTTCCCAGCTGCCCGAAGTCATGTGACTTGTGCTCTGATAAACTTCAATCAATCTTTACTGCTGTACTGCAAGTTGGAGTGATATCCCCCCTCCCTTTCTCCCACCCAGCAGCCTAACAAAAGAACAATGGGAAGGTAACCAGATAACAGCTCCCTAACACAAGATAACAGCTGCCAGATAGATCTAAGAACAGCACTCAATAGTAAAACCCATGTCCCACTGCGTACTATTCAGTTACACTGAGAAGAAAAAACAACATCCTGCCAAAAAGCAGTTCCCTCCTAATGTGCTGGCACAAGTCACATGACAGGGCAGCTGGTAAATTGACAAAATGGCTAGCCCCATGTCAGATTTCAAAAATGAAATATAAATAAATCTGTTTGCTCTTTTGAGAAATGGATTTCAGTACAGAAGTCTGCTGGAGCAGCACTATTAAGTGATCCGTTTTTTTTAAAAAAAACATGTTTTCCCATCACAGTTTCCCTTTAAAGTAATTGGTAATGAAATGGTTGTGTATAGCGGTAAGTTTGTTGCAAACAGATCTGGCATTGCAGAGAGCACAGGAAAGATTAACTGGATTTTTGAGTACAGGAATAACAGTTTTGTACTGTTGGATTTTGCACCGAAGAGAAGGAGCCCATGGCCGTGATATAACTGGGATGGGGTAAGGGCCAGGTTTTGGGGAAAAGCTGCCAGCAATAGAAAGAAGAAATTGACTAACTCAGAGTGGGATTTGTAAATTCTAAGTTTATCTGAGAAAGAGGAGTTTCCTGGAATAGCTAAACAGAGTACTTTATATACACCATGTGTGGAGAGGAAAGTAGAGAGGCTGAGATTTGAATAGAATTGGAACTTGATGGGAGATGTAATGAAAAATGTTTTATGAAGCATGAGGGTGAAAGGAGGAGAAATACAGGATAAACTATTTTTTGTTACTCATGCCTCAATTGTCAAAGGCCAAGAAGAAGTACTACAGTACCCTTACTAACAATCACAAATCCAATCCACGATGCCTATTTTCTTTATTCAATACTCTTTTCTGTCCCTTATCAACAGTATCAACCAACCTGATGCACTCTTCTCAGGACTTTGCTGATTTCTTTAAAGACAAAGTAGAGTCCATCTGCAATCAGATCCCTACCTCTACTAGCAAACCAATTCCTCCTTCCTATGGCCCCTTCTGCATGTCTTAATTCCTTCCCTCTGGTAACAATGTCTGAAGTCTCCAAGATTCTCTTGTCCTCCCCACTCACAACTGGCCCTCTTGACCCTATGCCTTCTTCTCTGTTCAAACACTGTGTGGCAGAGCTTACACCACCACTTACTCACATTCTTCTCTAGCTTCTGGAACCTTCCCTTCTCCTTTCAAACAGGCCTGTGTAAAGCCTATTCTTAAAAAGGCCACACTTGACCCATCCTGTCTGTCAAATTGCCATCTTGTCTCCCATCTACCGCTTCCCTCTAAACTCCTAGAATGTATTCTGTTCTCCCGTATTACTAACTTTCTACACACCCATGATCTGTTGGACCCTCTGCTATCTGGTTTCTGGCCTGATCACTGAGACTGCCTTGTGCAAAGTTACAAATGATCTTCAGGTTGCTAAAGGTCATTTCTCCATCCTTATCCTCCTTGACCTATCATCTGCATTTGACACAGTTGACCACTCTCTCCTGATGTAGATTATGTATTCGCTTGGCATCCATAACCAGTCAGCATCTTGGCTTTCTTCTTACCTTTCTAACAAAACATTCACTGTCTCTTGTGCTAACAAAACCTCATCTCAGTTCCACTTAAGGTAGGGGTGCCACAAGGCTCTGTACTTGGCCCATTGTTGTTCTCCCTGTACACTCTGTCTTTGGGAGATCTCATTTAATCATTTAACTTTAATTATCCTCTGTATGCTGATGATACCCAAATATATTTATCCACCCCTCCATTAACAGCTTAAACAGAGGCTCAAATCTCTAACTGCAATCTCCAACTAGATGAACCACCTCAAGCTTAACCTAACAAAAACTGAACTAAACATCTTTCCACCTAAACCTGGTCCTACTCCCCTTTTTATTATCTCTATTTTTGGCCTGCTCATTAACCCAGGCCAACTCAGCTGTCTGGGGTAGTCTTTGACTCCTCTCTCTCCTTCTCTGATCATATTAACGCCACTATCAAAAACTGTCACTTTTTCTTAAGTAATATTGCCAAAATCTGTCCCTTCCTTTCACCTGCTACAGCCAAGATGCTTGTGCATGCTCTCATCCTAGCCCGACTAGATTACTGTAACCTTCTCCTAACTGACTCCCATCTCTCCCCTCTACAGTCTGTATTAAACTGTGCTGCCAGAATTATCCTCCTCTCATCCAAAAGGGTACAGCCCCCTCCCCTGTTGAAGTCATTGTCATGGCTTCCTATAAAACAAAGAATAACTTATAAACTCCTCCTCATAGCCTTTAAATTCCTTCATTCCTTTGTACCTAACTACATCTCATCCCTTGTTTCTCTTTATGTTCCTGGCCGTCACCTCCTATCCTTTCAGAGCAACCGCTTGGTTGTACCCCCTACTACTACTGCTGCTTCTCTCTGGCTGCTCCTTATATTTGGAATGCCATTCCTGAATCTCTCCGGAGAGAATCCTCCTTCAATGTTTTTAAAACTAAATTTAAAGACTACATCTGGGAGTAACCTGGATAACACTTGAACTGGCACTTATATGACAGTGTCACCCACTGTAAATTACAGCACTTTAATTCTCTCCGAATTGTGTTCATAAGTTACCCTCCCATTTAGACTGTAAGCCCCACAGGGTAGGGTTCTCCATCCTTTTGTTTTCTTGACACTGTGTAATTATATTTCATATTTATGTGAATTGTATTCTAATAATGCGCTTATTGTTACTTATTAATGTAGTGATCCCTTGTTTGTTACTACTAATTTATTGCTTTGCCCTCAAGGAGTGCTATACAAATAAAAATATACATACATACATACTTACATACATACATATATCTTGGTAGAATAGACTAACATATCAATAGTTTGGGGCCCTACATTGAATTTAATGTGGGGACTAGGAACATTTGCATTTGCCACAATACAGAGCATCATTGGGAACAACAAGTTAAATGTTGGTGTCAAGGTCCCTTGTTAGCATCTAGAGTCACTGAAGGGTTTCCAACAAATTCATACTCCCAGTCAAGTACTTTGTATGTGTATTTGTGAGTGTATAGATAGAACAAAGGACAAAGCGCTGTCATGCATGTTCCAATACCTTAGCAAAGCAAGTTCACTGTTAAGTTATTTGCAGTATTTAGATTGGATTTTTCTATTCGAATATTATTTAATTCTTTTTTTTTTGTGTTGGGTGCCTAATTATACATTATTTTTCCGGATCTTCCATTCTGACTTCTAAACCAATGCTTGCTAGGGAATATAAATCATCATAAAGCAATATAAATTCCAAGCTGCAAAGCTGCCAATTGATCTCAAGATTCCAATGCTTACAACCCCCCTTTAAGACTGTAGTCACTTTTACTGCATTGATGGAGATAAAAGAGAACAGCATCATTAAAGCAGCTATATTTAGATATATTTATTGCCATTAAGTCTTACAGCATTTGTATCTGTTAAGAAAAAGAAGCTATAAAATGCATTCAATCCCTATTGTTATATATGGCTATGTA
Source organism: Xenopus borealis (assembly GCA_024363595.1). Classification (NCBI taxonomy): domain Eukaryota; kingdom Metazoa; phylum Chordata; class Amphibia; order Anura; family Pipidae; genus Xenopus; species Xenopus borealis. Next base: position 77,998,547 of record CM044431.1, on the reverse strand, counting down.
TTTAAGTTTTAAATCCTCATGATCTACATGGTACTTCCTTTGAAGATGTGGTGGCCACGTTCGATGGTGAAATGCTGCAAACTCACTGAGAGATCTGCAGGATGGTCCGAATACTGAGGGAAGAGAAAAGATTTGAATCATTATGAGTACCAGAGAGTTATATGCTAGAAATTTATAAGAATGCACTTGAATCCAGGGTAAACAGTTGTTGAAATCATTAAAAAAAACTTCTAAAAAGTGTAAAATAAATGGTTTTAAGAGAAAATATACCCCTGTTTAAATTCTATTAGCTCACCGTGAAACTGGGGGATTCTGCTCTGCAGGGCCAAAGATAAATGTATCAACTAATTTAAAATGTATCAACTAATGTATCAGTTTAGAACAGTTTGGTCAGACTCAGTGACCGCCCTCCCAGAGCTGCTTTATAAAGCCATAAGAAGGTGGAAAATGAAACGTTAAAGTTCAAAATTAGAAAAGCAGTCACAAATAGATAATAGAAGGTAATTCACTAAAGTATTAATTTCTGGTAAACAATCTGAAAATAGCTGAACTGAAAAAAGTGTTGGAAGGGGAACAATCCCCTTAATGACCTACCTGTCCCCTTTGCGCAGGAGATCAAAGCCTTCATTGATTTTATCCAGGGTTGACCTGTGAGTTATCAGCCCATCAAGTTCAAACTTCTTTGCCATAAAATCAGCGACCAGTTTTGGTACATCGTCCCTGCTCTTCCAGCCTGAAATAGTAGCAGTTTAAACATCTCTTAATAATGCTGTATAATGGATAATGTAAGAAAACTTTTTTTGTAGTCAACTGTCCACATATAGAAAATATAAATATGAAATAAAAGATCAATTTAATGTGCTACAAGCAATTAGCATATGCATATGTCACATCTCTTCCTGATAATTCTGCACAAGTTGATTAAAAATGCCCATTATAGTTGCCACCTCTTCCTTTTAGAATGCTATTCATTCAGTATCATGCAAATACTGTATGATAATCTACACTGACATCTGGTGGTGGAAAGCGATTACTACAGATTTTATTCATCCTTTTGAACCCAATGAGCACACCGTATTAAACTGTATATTATTACTACATTATAGTATTATATTTTCTGCAGTTCTCTGCAATAAACAAACATACAGATTTCATACAATTATTAAAGGGATACTGTCATGGGAAATCGTGTTTTTCAAAACACATCAGTTAATAGTGTTGCTCCAGCAGAATTCTGCACCGGAATCCATTTATAAAAGGGCAAAGAGATTTTATAATATTTAATTTTGAAATCTGACATGGGGCTAGACATATTGTAAATTTCCCAGCTGCCCCAAGTCATGTGACTTGTGCTCTGATAAACTTCAATCACTCGTTATTGCTGTACTGCAAGTTGGTGATATCATCCCCTCCCTCCCCCCCCCCAGCAGCCTAACAACAGAACAATGGGAAGGTAACCAGATAGCAGCTCCGTAACACAAGATAACAGTTGCCTGATAGATCTAGTAAAAATACTCAATAGTAAAAGCCAAGTCCCACTGAGACACAGTTCCATTCTAAAGTGCTGGCGCAAGTCACATGACTGGAGGCACCTGGGAAACTGACAATATGTCTAGCCCCATGTCAGATTTCAAAATTAAATATTAAAAAATCTGTTTGCTCTTTTGAGAAATGGAATGGTGTTCGATCGTACGATTGAAATTCGGCAAAAGACTTAGAAAAAAAGGTCTATGGGGGCTTCCCATAGGCTTCTATTGCAATTCGGTAGGTTCAATCGAATAAAAATTTAAAGGGCAAGTTCTTCGACTGGCGAATAGTTGAGCACTTGAATATATATTTATTTGATCTATTCGATGCGCCAGAATATTCTATATTAATTTGCATATTCGAATAATTCGATCATATTCGAATAGTCACAGTAATTATTATAATAATCCCATAAAGCAGAAGAATTTCCAGCCTGTCCGACAGAAGGCACAACAGTTTCATGAAGAAAGCTGGAGCATCAGGTAAAAGACAATGGGCCAGCTCAATTCAGTGAGAAGATTTAATTCAGTGAGAAAAAGGTTTAACTCATGAAAACACATCGATGAGATTCAATTTGATATGCACTTCAATCCAGAAAAACTTTTCACTTTTTATCATGTGAAAACTCTATTGAAGTCTATAGGGAAAGAACTGGAATTGAATTTGGAGAACAGTTTTTTCTCCTTGAATTGAATCTCGTCCATGAATTTTCACATGATAAACCGTGAGATACCTTTTTCTCACTGAATTGAATCTGGCCCAGTGTTGGGATGCTGAAATATGGTTCCATCAAATATACTGTCTTCAGCTGATAGTTAGTTTTATAAGGAGTACTGATTAATAATTATAATATAGAAAGTTAAACTGAATATTGTTGTTACTGTCTAATATTTTAATTAAATATCTATTATATATATGTGTGTAAAAATATTGGCATGGACTATAAAACTAAAATCCCTTACCTCCAAACAAAGCTCCCTTTAAAGTACGTCCTGTAAGCATCTCCATTGGATCCACTAATACCCTGGCTGATGCTGGGGCTAACCCAACAATGACTGATGTCCCACATCCAAAGTGGGTAGCCAGAAGAGCAGATTCCTGAGAAGCATGCACACAGTTAGATATATCAGGCAATGTGGTTTTAGGTATATTTTAGAAGGCTTATTTCCAGTTTCAATCATTTTGCAGCATTTGACACAGTATATAGAAGGCAAAAAATATATATCCATAGCAGACCATGGGTCTTCTAGACCAGACCCATTCCGGGCTATAACACCCCCCAAGTTAGTACGCATCTTTAGGTGCAGCCCACATTAAAGGAACAGTTCAGTGTAAAAATAAAAACTGGATAAATAGATAGGCTGTGCATAATAAAAAATGTTTCTAATATAGTTAGCTAGCCAAAAATGTAATGTATAAAGGCTGGAGTGACTGGATGTCTAATATAATAGCCAAAATCCTACTTCCTGCTTTTCAGCTCTTTAACTTAGAGTTAGTCAGCAACTTGAAGGGGGGCCACATGGGACATAACTGTTCAGTGAGTTTGCAATTGATCCTCAGCATGCAGCTCAGATTCAAAAGCAACATTTATGGCCCATGTGGCCCTCCCTCAAGTCACTGGTTGGTTACTGCCTGGTCACCAGGGTAACCAGTCAGTGGAAAACAAGAGTGCTGAAAAGCAGAAAGTAGTGTTCTGGCTATTATGTTAGACATCCAATCACTCCAGCCTTTATACATTACATTTTTGGCTAACTAACAATATTAGAAACATTTTGTACTTTGCACTGCCTATCTATTTACCCAGTTTTTGTTTTTATACTGAACAATTCCTTTAAGGTTGCTGCAACTCCTGATGCTGCTGTCTGCATTGCATGCTGGATTATTGATTCGGTGCTTGCTGTAAGAGTAGAAGATTTGGACAGCAAGTTCTTCGTAGGGCCCCGGGTTCAGTAAATTACATCTACTGTTTTGTGTAAAAGTAATAAGGACCCTAGAATGGGCAGGGACTGATATGACGTACCAGAAAGGCTTTCGCACACCCTTTAAATTCAGATAAACAGATTCACCTGGTGCCCAGTGTTTAGAGGATACAGTACCCTCCCAACTCCAATGTAGCAAAAAAATCACACCGGCACACAGGATATGTAGATGCAGGGAAACCCTTGCAAAAACTTTTTACTGCGGAAGTGCAACGTTTTGGAGGACACGCCCCCTTTGTCAAGCTGCTTGTCAAGATGCTTGACAAAGGGGGCGTGTCCTCCGAAACGTTGCACTTCCGCAGTAAAAAGTTTTTGCAAGGGTTTCCCTGCATCTACATATCCTGTGTGCCGGTGTGATTTTTTTGCTACAGGGACTGATATGACTCATGAACAATCTTGGTGATATCAGTATGACTTATTAATACTATAATAAAGCATAATACAGAATACAGAGCAAGTATTTAACCTTTCGTACAAAGTAAAAGGCAATAGGACATTTTAAGTAAAATTCAGGCAAACATATACAAACATAAATTAAATAATTAACTGAAATTGTAAAAGAAAAATTACTCATTACTGTTTAAGCCAGTGAACATGTAAATGTGGATAAAAACAGTAAGAAACTATTTTCTGCTGCAGGTTTTGCTTCTGACAGGTATAAAGTCCAAGAGTGCCTTGCACCCGTCGATGCTGAAATTTGTACTTTGCACCGGATACTGAATCCACTTCAAAAGGGCAAAGTGCTATGTGGAAAGATCCTAAAAGGCTCCAGTACTTGTGCACATGGGATTCATGTTAAATTAAGCATTATGACTACCGTATTAACTTTTTTCCCTTCAGACCCATTTCTAGTTTTGGTTCTAGGCAAATCCAAATTATTTAAGTAGACCAGGTAAAAATTTTCCCTATCCTAAGTCTGTTTTGAAATAACATGCCTCAATGAACCTGTACTATCATTTAAGAATCATTACTAACCATGACTTTGGTGTTTCCGATGCATTCAAAGGTGTAGTCTAGTCCCCCATCAGACATCTTTGCCAGCACTTCATGGATAGGTTCCTTGTAATCATTTGGGTTGATGCATTCTGTAGCTCCTAATTCCTTTGCTTTGGCAAACTTATCAGGGTTTGTATCCACTCCAATGATTTTAACAGCACCTGCTACTTTACATCCAATAAGCACAGACAGACCGACACCACCCAGGCCAAACACAGCACATGAGGATCCTGGTTCAACCTGAAGGAGAAAAAATATGTATAGATAGATATTGATTTTATTAAAGGTGTGTAATATTTTTCATTGTGATCTGAAGATATGATTTTAGATCCATTGCTACAGGCACAAATAACCCTTGTGGATTTTCTGGTAATCTTGAACATGTCATAGAGCATAACGTCTACTGCTTTATGATGTAGTTCTGTTGTGTCCATAGTCTGCTAGAGGTTTATTGATGATGATCAATATATATATAGATATATATATCTATATATATATATATCTATATATACAGTATTATAGTTATCAACTCTCATTTTTATCAATTTCTTGCATGAGTTACCAGCAAACAAAGCCCTCACCTTAGCAGTGTTCACAGCAGAGCCGTAGCCAGTGGAAAATCCACAACCGATCAAACACACTTTATCAAGGGGAGCATTGTCATCAATCTTAGCCACACATATTTCATCCAATACGGTGTATTCGGTAAAGGTGCTGGTGCTTAAGAAATTGTAAACTGGCTTCCCCTTGCATGTAATTCTACTGGTTTTGTCCAACAAGAGTCCAGTGTATGGTCCAATACTGTATAAGACAAATAAAAATGCACTTTTAAAATATGCAGAAGTAAGTTTTCCAGTAGGAAATTACGAACAAACAATGCAAAACTCATTTCCATTGGGACCAATGCTGTACTTGTTTTCATTTTATAATTTCTATTACCCTGATCAAAACAAAATGATGATTATTACATTAGCCCCTCACATCTGATCAGAGCAGCCAATTATTCCACATGATTGATTCATTGTTTAACATAGACATTTAAGAACCTATAGTTTCAGTAAACACTTTCTTGCTTGCGATAGAAAGCATAAGAACAGTAAATCACATACTCATGTTTGTAACATAGGTTGCTCCTCGAATTAATGCAGGACCTGCATTCTCCACATTGGGGAACGAAAAGTGGAATAACTTTGTCTCCTACAAACACAAAACACAAGGTTTTATTTGTATGTATTTATTTCTGTTAAAACCCAAATACATCTAGAATTGTCTTTATTAATAATAATAATAATAATAATAATAATAATATTGTATATCTCAGTCTGTGCAGTTTTATGGCCTGAAACATGAATGAATGCTGAAATCACAGCAGCCAGTGGACTGCAAATAAGCAAAACTTTATTATTTAGATGATTGCCTGTCTTTCATGTGAAACATTTCTTTAAATCATGATTATCATGAACAGTTTTATCAAGTGAAAATTAGGCTAAAGCACATAGGTGGGACATATAAGGGTCTCTAAAGCAGGGGTGTCCAACCTGTGACTCCAGGATGGATATGAATGCTTAAAACACTCAGTTCCCGAGGAAACGTCATGTTACTAAGGATATAGGAGGAGGAGGGGCGCTGCCCATTGCCCAATTAGTAATAATAATAATAATAATAATATAACGTCTATTTAATATCCAGGTGTCTCATATTCCAGTGTATAGCTCCATCTGGTTATCCAACTAGTATTGTAGTTCTTTTCTTTACTTTTACAATTGAAAAGTGGTTGTGTTTCTTTTTCCAATGTGGCCCACAGAAGCCAAAAGGTTGGACACCCCTGCTCTAAAGCAACCAACTGACGTACACTTACTTAGACTGGCCCTTTGATTACTTTTGAAAGTTTTCATTCATTTTATATTTTTATTGTTTTCTAAATTGATAATCGCAGCTCTTTTTCAAGGTCAGGGTGTCATTGACCCTAACTGCCTAACTTGTAGCAGCAGTCTAAAACTGTAACTATCTTAGAAACCACAAAAAATGTTTGCATTTCAACTTAAAGGTCTTTCTGTTAAATACTGTAAAGCTATATTGACCTGGCAAAGCAATTCTTAGTGCATATGGGCATGCAGGGTATTTAGATCCAGAAAGCCAGAAAAAGGGGTCAGTTTCAGTAACTATCAATACTCAAATCTGTTAAAAAATGTTTCTGAACAGATATATATATATATATATATATATATATATATATATATATACACACACAGTATAGGTTTGCAGTCATTCTACAAGTAGTCTTACCTGGTTTTATATTTTTCACTCCCTCTCCCACACTTTCCACTATACCAGCACCTTCATGCCCCAGAATCGCTGGGAACTTCATGTCGCTTATTGCTCCACTTAGAACATGGTCATCTGAACGACAAATGCCAGTTGCCACAATCTGCATTAGAAAAGAACAAGTTATCCAGATGTCCATATCATATCACTCAATCACTTATAATTATGTAAAACAGTATTAATCCTCTGTTAATCCGGAATCAAGCCAAAGGAGTGGGAACCTGTTACTGACATAAACATGCTTCTGACACATTTTTGTGTGTGTTTCTGCAGCCTAATATGTTTACGTTTACAAAAATATTGGGGAGATACAGCGTGCAACAAATCTCCCAAAAATGCTTTTTCTTGACAGTGTTTTCAGAAGTTTCCCTAAATTTCATCACAAGGCAACTTTTGGCGACTGGCTGGTATGTTTTACCATTGATGATTTACCAGTTTCCAATAGGTAAGTATTTAGAGGAGATTTGTCCCACTAAATATTTCAAATTTAATCAACAAATCTCCCTGTGTGCCAGTATCCTTATGCCACTACCACCCAAGCAGCACTAACATAGACTGGGGCAGTTTGGTGGTTTATGCTGGTGGAGAAAATGCCACATGTGAAATTTGACAAAAGTTTTATCTGGTTGGAATCTACTATCAACCTTAAGAATGAATAGGAAAAATATGAAGTATGATAAATATCAATTACTTAAGTAATAAAAGTATTACTTTGTGGTTGGCAGAAATTGCTCACCAAAGAAACCAGAGAGCATTTAAAATTTTATGCGAGGCAGAGGCTGAATAAAAAAGTTAAATAAATGGAAAAAAAAACAACAAAATAAAAAAGAACACTGAATAGGAATACTAATCCTGCCAAAAGCTCATTGTAGGTGGAATTTCCCCTTTTTAACTATAAAAAACTGTTTTGCTTTAGGAAAGAAAACCCTGCAATTTTTGCAGTTAAAATAACAAGCTTATCTACATTCTGTGCGTGTCTTAGGTGAATTTGTTTACATTCAATTTTATCTGCCAGCGCCCTCCCCTGTGTGTAATGGAACCAGCAATTTCCCTTATATAGAAGTGAAATTCTTTGTTCTCTGTAGGTACATTTGACTGAAAAGGACTGGCACGCAGCTACTTGTTTTGAAGATTCCTATATGTGCATATATCTGCCATCCCACCCCGTCTCATATTTCAAATACCAATTGATTGTAATTGATTTCGTTTTCATACAAACATTTTTTTAGAGAGCAGGTCTCTGAAATGTTACTTCAATAACAGACAATTAGCTTATACAAATGGAGTGCTAACTACGTACTGGTATAAAAAAAAAAAAAAAAATTATAAAAAAAAAAATATATATATATATATATGATAATAAGTAATGATTCGTATTATTTTATGTGTAATATTTACCTTTACGCGAACTTCATGAGCCTTTGGTGGAGCAACTTCAATGTCCTCAATGGTGAGGGGTTGCTTGGGCCCCCAGGCTACAGCTGCCTTGCATTTAATCACCTGTAAAAAGCTAAATGTTTACATTACCTTGAAAAAGTATTCACAGACTTAATTAGTTGTAAAATTTTAACCCCAAGTTTTAATATTTTGTTGAGACACCTTTTACAGCAATGCAAACGTTAAATATAAGTGTTTTCCAACTTGGCACATCTGGGGTCCCATTCTTCCAGGGAGATTTTCAGGCCTGTGCACCTCATTTTGAAAATAGTATCCTAGATTCTCAGAAGGCTTAAGATTAGGGTTTGAGTGGGATTTCATGCTGAACAACCCTGCCACTGCCTATGATCTCCCAGGGGAGGCAATCCCATCACTTGGGAACTAAGTCCATAGAGTGTAAACAGGCACATGGGTTGGCACACATGAGTTGCTCAGTTTTAATTAATTTTGTTATGTGCACCAAAGGTAGAAAAGTTTGCAATATAAATATTTTCCCCAGAGCCAATATATTTTTCAAGCTGAGGCAAATATTTGCACGCCAAAAGCTTAGAGTAGCTAGGATCCAGTTTATATTTGCATTAATGTGCCTTGTTTATTAATCCTTCTTTGGATTAATTTACTGAACAGAGGACAAAGTTGCCATCATCGGTGTATAGATAATAATTAGCTCCATATCATGCAGGAAACGGATCATTCAAATAAACAGGAAAGTTTGCAGCGTTTATCTCAAGTAAATGCATCAAAGTTAATATTTAGAAAGCTTCAGATGAAGAGTTTGCATTTAGACTCTGAAGGTTATTGACTAGGGACATATAAGAGGGTTATTACTACCCCAAGGCAATGAAAACAGTGCCCATTTTTGCACTTTGTTCTGTTGCAGATTTGCCTAGGTCTTTTAGTAGTTATTGCAATATAACAATACTAAATGGGTGCATGTAGGGTCCCTACCAGTCACCTAAATTGTGTGTCATTCAGACATGCAAGTCAGGGAGTGGCAGAAAAGCAACATGGGTCTGTAGTTATCGCCTGCTCTTTAGAAAGCTTGATAAAGAGCTACTGTGTGCTCAAAACATTGCTGTAGCCCTTGATGTGGAAATTAAGGTGTTTTTAACTATAATGATGGAGTGCTGCCTATAATTGTTGGAGTACAAGTTGATCCAAGAGTGGAAGGACCCTGGTGGATGTGCACTCATTGACAAAAAGTGCATAAATGCTATTTTCTGCACACTCCCACTCTCCCACTGCACATCATTTAATTAAACCCAAGGTGCAAATCACAAACCCCCAAACATTTTGGAAATAAAAATAGGGACAAAAAAGTTTGTGAAAATTTATTGACCACGCCCGTTTCTGTGGCCACTAATTTACGATGTTCATTTTATGCTGAAAACAGGACAACTGGGAGGAATGAAATAGCAGTCAGATCATGAAAGAAATTTTGCTGATTGAGCACTCAGGGGCGTGCCCTGCACTTCTTTATTTGGTGTTTATACACATTATGGCTACATGTTTTTTTACATAACACAACAAGCCCAGTATCTCAAATTTTCATTATGCTTTCAAAACAGTGACCCAGTGCTTTTTTGACCTATTAGGTTCTTCTGGCACAGTGTTAACTTACCTGAAATCAACTAAGTCTGCTCACAGAATGTCCCCATTAATGTGGAAACAGATGTAGTTGTTGTAAGTTGTGACACAAGCATAATGCTGTATATTATGGCACGTACTGGCATAAACTATTGTTTCTTTGCCCTTTCTTAGGGGAAATCAGTTTTTGCATGCTAAAATTTGGTGTATAACCATTTATGCATCTAGTTATTTATCTTCTGTAACAGCACTGGGTTCCATATTTGGGTACAGACACATAGATTAAGAATCATTAACATAAGCACGCATGATAATGTTGGGAAAATGACAACTGGAATTCTAAGTCATTTCTACACTTGCAAGTTAAAACAACAGGAAAAATAGAGAGAAAAAAGAGGAAAATTGCTTTGTGCTGTACAAGCAGATTGTAAAATTCTACACGAAATAAGACAAGATAATGGAAATTAACAATGTCTCACTTTAAGCAATAAATAATAAATTAACAAAGTTTCACTGAGCAATAAATAACACTCTATTTCTGATTGTATAAGTTTGCTAACACAGCAATTCTCCTATTTTGTATTTTTAATGTTCATCGTTTCTGAATTATTTACATTTTTTTTGTCTGCAGCTCTTGGAAATGTATTATTCTCCATTATCTTCCTTTATTTGATATCTTTAAAGTATGGCATTCTGCAAAATTAGTAACTACTTATCTTTAGTTTGACCCATTTAGGGTATATTATTAGAGCAAATGTAATAATAAACAAACATGCAAAAGCCAAAAATGGATCTACTTTAATTGATGAACCCAAGCATAAATATATTCATATATGCATGAATCTGAAATAAAAAATTTAAAACTAGCTGCAATTCATTTCAAGTTGCATCTTATAATAAATTTTTTTTTTTTTTGATAAAATAAGATGAAATGGCTTCATTAATTTAAGTCTGTATCTGCATTAATGGTTTCCAGTGTATATCTATGTATTTAATAGAGAGTTTGCTGCTTACTTTCCCAGCAGTGGCCATCTCGATGTCTGTGCTTCCCAGCTAACAGCTTGCTCCACTCACCGTTACACTCTATCTATAGCTGTTGTAAATGTAACCTCCTACCAGAACCACCCCGTATTATGTTAACTCCACCTAGAAAATTCTCACTGTAAACATACATCTGCATTGGATTACATAGGAGCAGTAAGCAGCAGTAAAATATGACCTCTACTCGCTGCAATAAACAGTGCTCCGTGTATTTATCAGAAATTCGATCAGTGCAACAGGTCAGCTCAGATTAAACAGGTTCTTCCACTTAAAATTAACCATCGATGTGATGTGCACACCAGACTTCAAAATCATGTTGGTTTGTATTTTAATGTTCATCGTTTCTGAATTATTTACATTTTTTTGTCTGCAGCTCTTGGAAATGTGTTATCTTAGCAAGCACAGAAAGGGACTTAAAAGAAAACTCAGCTATTACAAAAACAACAAAAATAACAATACCAAAAGCATTACAGTATTTTCAGCATGCAGAGTAGAAATGGAAGGCTACTTTTAAAAAAGCAAAACCATAAGTAATGGAGACTAACTCAAAAGCTGAGATTTTATAACATATGTGTGTTAAAAACCTTGCAATTACAGGCCAGCACATTTTTCATCCATACCCCAAGATAGTCAGTCTGTGAATAGTATGCAGGTGCTGAAAAGCTACAGAAAAGGAAGGTCATGAAAGAAGCGGCTCTATATGCTTTAGACATTACATTCATTTAAAGGCTGATTTTTTTTAATAGAAGTAAAGTTATAGTCACTGGGGGCAAATGTTATAATCGCTTCCCTTATACCATAGGCCAGTGCTTCTGTTAGCTGAAACTGCGCCGGCACTTCTGTATGAGCACCATGATTGTCTTTCACTTCTTCATTCTTTGATTGCCCTGGGCCAAATGAGAACTAAACACTAAAAATGAATATGGATAAAAAACCCATATTTTATATACTGAACTTATTGCACCAGCCTAAAGTTTCAGCTTGTCAATAGCAGCAATGATCCAGGACTTCAAACTTGTCACTGGGGGTCACATTTTGAAAAGTGTCTGTGACACTCACATGCTCCGTGGGCTCTGAGCAGCTGTTGAGAAGCTAAACTTAGGGGTTGTACCAAATTATCAAGCAGAAAAGGAGGTTTGTCTGTAATAAAAGCTGATGCTACAGGGCTGATTATTAAATTCTGATGCTAGCTGCACTGGTTTCTAAGCTGCCATGTAGTAATTATATGTATTAAATACTAATCGGCCTTATATTGTGACACTTATATCTATGTGTACATTATATTTTAAATGATTGCATGTGCCATTAATCAACAGAAAAGAAGATGGCGCGTTACTAGGGCACCTTAGGAGACACAGATCTTCAGGGTCGCATGCGTAAGTGGCAGTACGCACGCAGTATGCATGCACCAATGGACATCGAGCAGCATTAATGCGCCAACAAAAATTTAATTTTTTTGGGGGTCTAGGGTCTGGGTCGGCAGGGGCCCATGAAGGCCGGAGCCCAGTTGGGTTTCTGTCCCAGTGTCCAGCTGGCCCAGTCCGACCCTGCAGATTTTCCATGCTAAAGAGCTGCGGTTGCCTTGGTTTGGTGCAGAAGCCCAAAACATAATGTACAACATTTCTAGCCTACTGCTTTGGTTAAGCTTTTGTTTGCCTTTAATTGCTGGTATTGTTTTAGCAAGTGGTGACAATATATTTATCTAGACTTTATCTAGACTTTATCTAGATAGTATGTCTATAGTATGTCATTTAAAAATCCCTGCAATATCAGCTGGCTGGGCTGGGGCATGGCTCCTGAACATGTATTATATATTTCAACTGACCCCAAAAAAGTAGGTAGTATTTTTTTTAGATAACGGATAAAAGAATGCTGAACACAGCGAAACTGATAACAAATTCGTTATGTTCATTTCAAAGTAAACATCTATACACGTACAGGAGAGAATTAACTGACATGCCAGCTCAGACAAGAAATAATTTTGATGTTGATGTCATTGGTTCATCATTTAAATAGCTCATAAAAGTTGATAAATAAATTATAAATATATGTTTACAATAATAATATTTTATTAGTGATGGGCGAAACGGCCGCGTTTCGCTTCGCCGAAAAAACGACGCGCGACTCGTTTTGGCGCGCCGATTTTTTTTTTTGCCAATTTTTTTGCCAGTTTCGCGAATTTATTCGCCAGCGGCAAATCGCGGGAATTCGCCGCGAATTCGCCCCTGGCGAATAAATTCGCCCATCACTATATTTTATATGTTTTCTTAATATATTAAGTAAAGTATATGGTTATAGTTAAAACTATATCTTATTCTATGTATATTTCCCTGCCATGGGTGGTGGCTTTGTTGATGTGTTGAACCTGAGCTGCCTCAAAAGGAATGCAGTTGCTGTATGTGGAGTTTTGACATGTTGGGGTGGAGTTTGAGCAGGTCAGGGACAGGGAAGGGTGGGTAGGGGTATTGGTAAGCGTAACACATATATTAAGAGGTTAATGCTCCACTGATTATTAATCCCAAATCCTCTCCTCAGCCTTAATCACCACCTACGCAAATTAAACAGTTAACCAGATTTGTCTCCGTAAATGCCAAGAGCTGTGCAGAGGAATCTAGCATTGAGAACAGCTCTGCTTGCCCAATCTCAATTCAAAACAGATGTTTGTACTTTATATGCCTTGATATCTTAGTATGGGATAAAGATTTGGAATGTCTGCAGTGTAACTTACTTTCTACACTCCACTATTGTCCAATAGCAGAAGCTGCAGTATAAAACCTTTGTTATAGTATATTTTTTGCCATTTTCCTCCTTCCTCCGAATTCAGTCTTCAAACCCTTACTTGTATTCAAATTGACCTTTGTTCCTTTGCTCTTTTACAACATAGTTGAACATTATATTTGGAAATAGGTCCTTTCATTTGATACAACTATTGCAACATTGGTGAATACATAAAAGACAAAACTGAATATTTCAGAATACTTTTGTGGCCTATGCTAATACAGCCAATATTCAGCCTTTTTCAGCAGGATTCGGATTTGGAATCCTTCTGTCCAGTCGAACCGAATCGAATCCTAATTTGCATATGCAAATTAGGGTCAGGGAGGACAACTGCATGACTCTTCGAAACAAAACAAGGAAGTAAAACAATTTCCCCCTTCCCAAAACTAACTTGAATATGCAAATTTGCATATGCAAATTATGATTTGGAACGGTATTCACTCGAATCTTCCACTAAGGAATTGGGGGTTCGACCGAATCCAAAATAAAGGATTTGGTTCATCCCTAGTTGCTAAACATCACATTTTGCATTAAACAGCTGTTACACAGTGTAAGAATATAACCATCAATTCTGCAAGTAACAGAGGAGAACTTCCCCTTCCCATGTGATTGGCTTCAGTTATTAAAGGGAGATATACAGATTAGCCTTCTGCATAGCTAGGAAAGTGTGGTAATGATCTCCCTTTAACTTCACTTCAACACCCGTACAAAAAATAGGTTGATAAATATTAAAAAAAGGTGATGGTTTATGTGGTTTTATTTTACTTTTTTGAAGGACACACCTAGCACAATGTTACCAAGACCAGTATCCGCAGTAACCTCAGCAGTAATGGGGGGGGGGCATCTTTTGCAGGACCCACCTGTTAGGATGGTGTCCGTTGATTGCATGCTATATTTTTATATTAGCACAGCATAAAATTTATATCAGATCTGTTCAATGGCATTTTACCAGCATCAGCAATATTTTAATGGCTAGGACAAGGAAACCTGATGAAGGGAGGTTATACCCCCCGAAACGTTGATATTGGTGACTAAATAAAAGGAAAAGGGGTTTCCCCCACTGCAGAAAAATAAGTGTGTGCGGATCCATGATTGCTGTTGCTAGGGGACCTTGTCGGGTCAGCGGATTACCGTCACCACTGGAGCAGTGAAAGTGAGTAAAAATCCGGGTGTGCAGTGTAAAAAATACCATATTATAGGACAAGGAAAAGCTATACTCACAAAACCAACCTGGTGGCACTTTTTTTTTTTGCTGGTTTTTGTACTGCATCATTTTCAATAGGGGCAGGGGATTACTGGGACAGAACAAGATGGCGGGTGAAAAATAAGTCCAAAAAGTTTGTTCCAACACTCGAGCCTTCACCAACATAGGTTGGATTACACGGTTTGGACCAGCACCCAGGCAGTTGCTATTTGTCGCACTGAGTGCTATATATATATATACATATATATATATATATATATATATATAAAATCCGAAAGTAGAGGTGCACACTGGGGTTTAAAGTAGAATTAAAACGTACCCAGTAACGTAACCAGTTTCTTTTAAATGTAATCAATAAAATATTACGTTTTAATTCTACTTTAAATCCCAGTGTGCACCTCTACTTTCGGATTTTGTATTTGAGCCTTAATTGGTAGCACCTGGGTCTGTGAAGTCTGTGAACGGAGTGCGCTGGAATCTTGGAGTTTGTATCCTATATAATAAAGTTCAAGTGTCTCTGCGTCCAGTCCCTGTGTCCGTTGAATTGCCTACCAGTTTTGGCCACTAGAGGTCGCCAATCACTAGCTAATGCTATCAGTACCAGTACTTAGAATATAGACAATGGAAGCCTGTGGTGAAGTGTATAAGGTAAATGACTCTGACCAGTGCTTTTAGTGTTCAATTCCCATTGAGTGATAATTTATGCTAGCGAAGTAGATAGACGCGCAACTTCGCACCCTTACGCTGTGGTGTGTTTTAGCATTGTGGGTGATAGTCTGAAAAACGTAAATACGTTACCGTTCGCTGACCAGAGTGTAAATTCGCACGTTAGTGAATTTGCGTAGCGCAGGTGAAAATTTGCCTACAACAATTCTGTTTTTATAAATGTTTGACTACATATGTTCTAGCGCCTGTTAATTTAACTTGCTTAATGTAAAGTTCAAGCGTCTCTGCGTCCAGTCCCTGTGTGCGTGGAATTGCGCTACTGCGCATGTGCTGCACAGATCGTCTCTGGCGAATTTACGCTAGCGAAGTAGATAGACGCGCAACTTTGCACCCTTGCGCTGTGGTGTGTTTTACCATTGTGGGTGATAGTCTGAAAAACATAAATACATTACCGTTCGCCGACCAGAGTGTAAATTCGCACGTTAGTGAATTTTCCGCAGCGCAGGCGAAAATTCGCCTAGAACAATTCTGTTTTTATAAATGTTTGACTACATATGTTCTAGCGCCCCTTAATTTAACGGGCTTAATGTCTAGTATATATATATTATATATATATATATATATATATATATATATATTGTCTAATGGCATAAATTAGGGTATATAACAATAGCATTCTACTGACATTTGTACAGTAGTATTCTCTTGTAAAAAGGTGTGTAAAAAAGTTAATTTACTAGCATTTTATGGTCCAATCTCTTTTGCCTTCATAGCATTTATTTTATAACACATGTTAAAGGTTTACATAATGCTTGCTTTAGTGAGCTATACCCAACAAGTAGGTAAAATATTAACTCCAAAGGTCTCGTTTGCTAAAGAAATGCAAGATGCAAAAGCTAGCCATGTATTTTACCATGCAAAGCGTTCTCCTTCTTGGACTTTCAGTATAACTGCACTTGTTATAATTAGGTAAAATATTTTCCTTTAATTTCTAGAGGTGCATGATTAGGAAATTGGTGGCAATTTGACATGCAGTCAGGACATGGTGCATCACGCTAGTACATATGACAGTAAGAAGGCCAATAATATTGTGCAAAGGATTTTGATGAACCATACTCTGCATCTGCACTAATTTCTGTGCCTATATGAGCATATATAAGTCAATTACATTAAGACTTCATTTCAGCCTTCTGGAGGTGCATTAATTCCATTTGTCAAAGCAATAACTAGCTAGGAAAAGTACTTTGTCCTTGTTCAGAAGCAATTATTGCTTGTAGAGGAATGCAAACGAAGAGATCTCTTCCGCCAAAAGAATTTTGTAGTAGGAGCTTTACTATTTGTTGGAATCTCCTGTAAACTTTATAGGGGTAATTTTACATCAATCACATATGCAAATGTAAAGCTATATCCTGGGTGTTTCCTTCTCATTCTTTTGCTGATTTCGTAAGGACTCAGTGTTAACTGGCTTTGGATAACACACCACTATAAAAATACTGTGCATGAAAGCGGGATTAAAAAACTAACATTGAGCAGTAAACTATAGCAACACAGAGATTTACTTTTCATTATTCTTCATGCAGTAGAGTAGATAGATCAAAACTACAGTAGTTGCTGATTGACTGTTGGGTTACTGCATGGTGGCAAAGGGTTAATACACTGTAACAAATGTGCTCCATTTAAGAACCATTATGTTAGTAAGAAGTGCCATTTTAATAAACTGGAGTAGCCTTCCTACAGATAAGATAATAAACTGAACACAGTTATCATCATTTAAATATATCATCATTTTAAAGCTCAACTGCAGTCTGCCATAAAATGCTTTACCATTGTAGCATTAACTTGAGTCCAAGATCTGCTCCCACTTACCATGGGGGTTTCTTCAATGCATCTGTGCTCTTTCTGTTACTCTTTCTGTACTCAGACACATCACATGCATACTATAACAGAAATACAGGAGTAGGATGGCCATGTAAGTGCAACTTCAAAGGTAAGTAAGAGCAGAGTGCATGGCTGTATTTTATATATCATGGGGTTGCTGCCTTTATGTTTAAGATTAAAATAACCTCCCCCAAATCTGCATGTGTTCCACTACCCTTAAAGGAGAAGGAAACCCTGTTGGTGCAAAATTCCATACCAGCATTTTTGGGGGGGGGGGGGCTGCCTCAAATCGCGTCATTGGCAGAGCACCCGTCTACAGGGAAACAAACAAATCTGCTCGAGCTCCGGGAAGTAAGGTGGGGGCTTCCCCCTGCCATTTGAAATTGTGACCATTTCATTACAGAGCAGTTATGGACCGGTTCCTATCTTCAGCAGTCACAGCAATTAAAACAAAGGGGGAATTTCAATGCAAACAGTCAGATTTCTTATAAAAACGCTACACATTTTTTAATTAAAATATACTGGACACAGATTTCTTGTTCATTAAAAAAAGTAAAAATGGGGTTTAATTTTTTGTCTTTATATCCCCTTTAAGCTGCAAGTCTCCCCAAGAGATCTGCTTAGCTTAAATTGTTACAACTGTTTCATAGCTGTCAAACTGTTTCCTACAAAAATATTAATACATGCATATTTAACTTGAATGTGTTCAAGTTACCCTATAACATACAGTAACTGACTCCTCTGACTGCTGTATATTACACAAATGTGTATACAGAGCTTGGTATAGAGTTATATAATCTTACTATAAACATACATTTACTACCCCCAATACCTTTTAACTCCAGCCCAAAAAATTCCATGACAAATGCAAAGTCTACGTTCATCTTAAATCCACAATACAGATAATATTCTATTCTTTATTGGTTAAAAGATAAATTTCAACTGCAAAACACCCTCTTTGACCTGTGTGTGTAAAGCAGTCATCTTCTTATTCAATATAAAATGCTATCAATTCATATACTGTTTTGGCAATAGAAAAGCACACTGTTAAAAATGTTAAAAACAAGGTTAATTCATAATCTGGATCTGGCTTCTTCATGATTTTAGATGAATAAAGTCCTTATTTACATTGAAATGCCTTTGGGTTCATGACTTGAATGTAATTTAAAGGCATGATACAAAACACTTTGATGTCAGTCACAAGCTTTCAGCCAATTTAGTGGGAAAACTGGGATAAATGAAACCGATTGATGCAAGAAGCGCACTTTATTGTGCAGCCTCTGGCCAGGGGTTGTACAGATTTTAAACATTAAAAAGGGATGGCACCTGGATGGTCTATTCCTGTGCATTGATGAGTCTGTCTTTTTGGGCATAAACATGCATGTTGCCAAGTTTAAGTGGCACCCATGGGTTTATATAGTCTCCTATGCATTTAGCAAATATCTAGACACATAGGGGCAAATTTACTATTATTCCCCAAAAATAATTCGTTTCTATACGATATTCGATTAACATTTGATTTTCGAATGTTAATCGAATAGTTCATTCGACGATCGAATACAAATCTATTCAATCAGTCGAATAAATCATTCGATCATTCGAATGATTCGTACGATTCGAACGATTGAACACTTCGATTGTAGGAATCCTATTCGATCAGGACTTAGGCTCAGAAGCCTATGGGAGTGCTCCCATAGGCTTCTATTGCAATTCGGTAGGTACAATCTGCGGAAGTAGGCAATTGAATAAACTTTAAAATTAAAATCCTTTGCTGGTCGAATGATCGAATATTTGTTCATTCGACTCTATTCGAATGTATTCGATCGTCCAACCATTTCCTATTCGATGATCGAATTTGCCAAAATTCACATATTCGACCAAACGAATAAATCCTACGTTCGAAATTCGATCGAATTCGATCGAACTTCGAATCCTTCACGTGAATATAGTAAATCTGCCCCATATTGTTCATTATTGTCAGAACTAATGTAACACTGTTAACTTAAATATATGAATATTCGCCAAATATCTCAGATCTGCAAGAGTTTAAACTCCTGACAGGAAGAATCACTTGGACTGTACCAAAATACAGACCAGGAGTGCAGAATACAAGTTTGAATGTTACTGTTTATTAGGGTCTAATTAAGAAAAAGTTTGTTTGTAGGGACCTTACTATCAACTTTAAACACTTCACTTCCTGAGGCGAGGGAGGTACATAATACTTGGACAAATATAATTAAAGTGAAGAAAAATAAGTAAACCCTGCCCCTTCCCTCCACACCCCAAACCAATTATATAGTCTGTGGTGCAATAAATAATTGAATAAGTTAATTATTGTTAAATATAGAGCTGGAAATTACTTGGTTAACACCAGTGTTAACAACACAATTGATTTGTCAAATAAATACTTATAAACCATATATGGTTCAGTGAACGTCTTTCATTCTATAAGACAGAGTCTTGAATTAAATTTAAAGGTAAAACACTGATTAACCACCTTTGAATTAATACACTTAGGGGCAGATTTACAAAATTTGTGTGAAGAATTCGAAGTTCGATCGAATTTGCAAAAAATTTGAATTTGAATCTTCAAATATGCAAATTTGAATAATTCGAATATTCAAATAAAATTTTATTAGTATATTCGACTATTCAAAGGTCGAAGTACTTTCCCTATTCGACCACCTAGTTCGCCAGATCCAAGCTGGCGAATTAGGGACCATTATTTTTGATCAAATAAAAAAATTAAATCGATTGATAAAATCGTTCGAATTGATCGATTCTAACAATTAATCGATCAAATTTTATTTATTCGATCGTTCGATCGATCGAATTGCGGTAAAATCCTTCGAATTCGATAATCGATTCACATGGTCAAATTTTTTATTTTTTTCATTCGAAATTCGACCAATAGTAAATCTGCCTCTTAAAGTGCTAGTGCTGAACCTAATTGCAATCACTAATAACCAATGTGCATAAATATATAAAAGTAGATTGTAACAGGGACATGCTTTCTGTGTGCCAGACCACAACAGAGATTTTGTTGCAATTCCCCATGTCACTTTTATATATTTAACAAAGTACTTAATAAAAAAAAAGTTCCTTATCTTTTAACCATACATTATTGGTGATTCTTTTGCTGTGTCTACAAATGTTCATGTTCTCCTGTGTTAGTGTTCTGCAGAACATATTTAAATCATTCAAGTTTTGCATATTGCACAATTACTGTCAAGAAACTGTATGTTGAATTGTAATGTAGATGTCAGATAAGAGTTAATGATTTAAAGGGCATATTTTGTTAAGAACCAAAAACTTGGGTTTTGAGAGGCCTGAATAAAAGAGGGATGGTTCTGTTGAACAAACTGTAGTATAAATATACATGTAGGAGGGCAAAAGTTTAGCTCTCCTTTACTTCATAAAGTCTCCATAAGTTTTAATCCACCCAAGGACTTGGCCTTTTTCAAAGCTGGGAATAGGATTTTTTTTCCTTTCCATGTCAAAGTGTTTCCCTGACAGTTCTGTATTTGGCCAAGAGTGTCAGGTTTCCCTAGCCTTTTAAAAGGGAAGTCACCATGTGTTCAGTCTCTATGGACTCAACTTGCTGGAGGTGGAGGCTGGTGCTGGAAAGCCTGAGGTAGATGTAGACCTCACTAGAAGAAATCAGTGTAAAGAAAGATCAGTAATAGCTTTCCCTTGGCGTAAGAGATAGTATCATGGTAGTTAATAGAACAGCCAGAGGCTCCAACAAGGAAACAAAAAGTGTTAGTACCCCTCAGGGTGAACTACTGTACCTGTATGGGAGACTGGTTAGAGTAAGGAAATTAGATTCCTGGAGTAAAGCAGCACTGTAAGCATCAACTAGCTCTGAGGATTAGTTCACCTATACAGTAGCTATTGCTGGGTTATTGTCAATATTATGCCTGTGTAACTCAAATACATGAAATTGTGGGGATTTGCAAGTGAATGTTTATTGTACAATTGTGCCAATGAGACTGGATAAGGTCCAAATAACCTGTTTGTTTCAAAAACCACTTGTGCCCAAGTTAACACAAGATCAGTTCTGTGTGAAAGTCTGGTAAACCCTTCATTCAACAATCTAGCGAGGCCTCACCTGAGAGGAAGTGTCCCATGTGACACGTTTTATCAGGAGTTGCAACTGATTCGGCCAAGTATAAGGTAATCAATTTGAAGATAATAAAGCATAGGAATTGTGCTTATCTTAACATTAAATGACTTACTTGATACACGATAAGTCTTAAGATAATTTACAATATTTGTGAGGCCTCCTGTAGCTCTCCACTTATATTTCTTGATATACCCCTTTCTCTATAATGAGTTTTGTATATGTTCAGTTGCTAGGTAGTATGGCCATATCTCTGGCTGAGCAAAAATAGGCTACATTTGTGAAATTGTAAAACTCTCTTCATAAGTGAAAGTCTAAGAACTATTATAGTGAATAAAAATGTGCAGTATATAGTTTACCTCTGAACCGATTACTGATTAGCAATGGGCCATGTTTACCTTACAGTAAGTTGAGCAGACCTTGCACAACCGGAGTTATGTGTATGTAAGTATTCGCAGTAAACAGAATAATCTATGCAGTGTGTTTGCTAAGTGAAAGGGGAAATGTAATAAAGGTTGTAAATGGAAAAAATAGCTCAAACATGGATAAAGGTTTGCATTTTGCAATGTAATATTCTTCAGTAGACTGTAATTGCATTGTGATTATAAAATATTATTTTAAAGCATACATAAAGCTGGCATAATCTTTTATAGCAAACATATTTTTCAGAAGAAGAAGTTTTATTACATACACTGCCCATTGGTGCAATGTGCAATCTTTCTTCTGGTCACTAAACAGTTTCCCAATTCACAAAAGCTAAATTAAAGTCATTCAAAGGAAATGTTGTATTATGGATGTTTTTTCCATTACATACTTTTATTACAATACCCCTTCATTTTCAAAGGGATAATTTGGTTAAGGACAAGCATTTGTGGCTCAAATTTATAGAATTAATGGGCGAGCCCAGTTTTTCAGTATCTTTATAAGGTGTTTAAGATGAAGTAAGACAAAATTCTGTCACAAAATAGCAAAGCAATACCTCTACTCACTCAACACATTAAATTGGGACATTTTAAAAAAACACATTCCCCAAACTTCTGTTTTCCTACAG
The DNA here is from genome assembly GCA_024363595.1 of Xenopus borealis. Taxonomy (NCBI): domain Eukaryota; kingdom Metazoa; phylum Chordata; class Amphibia; order Anura; family Pipidae; genus Xenopus; species Xenopus borealis. Next base: position 77,975,955 of record CM044431.1, on the reverse strand, counting down.
GTATATTCCATGCAGCATCCAAGGCATCTATTGAAATACACTCGACTGGGCTGCACACGTTTCAGAACATCTCTGCACAATGCATTGTAGCAAATGTTCCTATTAAAGGAGAATGTTGGGAGTTATGGTGACGCATCTGTTTTACATTCTATTGGATCTAAGCAAAGTAAAGAGAAAACCTGGGGAATAAGGAAACAAATGAGATCTAATCTGATAAAGTATTACAAATTACAAGTTGGCTTGACTGCCAGTATCCATACTTCATATGACAGGACTTGTTACTCTAAGCTTAAATAGACAATGGCAAAAACTTTCCTGAACAAGATCAAATGGAAAAAGGAGATGGAAAATTAACTTCTTCAAATGTTGATTCAATGCAAAGAAATTTTTTCCAGCAGTTTATATTTTGTTTCATCGTTGCATAAAATTTCACTATGCTTTTTTGTCTTCTTTCACAGTTAAAGCTGCAGCCTCTTGATATACCAGCTGAGCTTGGTAGGACAGGTATGGGATCTGCTAACCAGAATGATCGGGACCTGGGGGTTTCCAAAACACGTGTGTTTCCATAATTTTGATCTTTATGCCATAAAGGATAAGTAAACCTTTATAAATGTGCCCCTTAATCATTATTGTAGGCAACATCAGCCTATTGGGGTTATTTAAGGTTTTAAATGATTCTCCAGTAGACTTCAAGGATTAGTAAACCTTTAAAACAAGTTGATGTAAACTTGATGAGAGTTCTCTTCTAAGCACTTTTACAATGTACATTCATTATTTATTTATTTTATTTTAATTCCAATATATTAAAGGATTCATGTACTGTTAACATGAATGAATTTTGGAACAACAGCACTGCCTGCTGGTCATTTTCCCACCAATTAGTCAAGGATGTTGTCAGGAGCTGGTCTGATGTTCTTCTGCTTAGGGAAAAAAAATTGAAATTTTTCTCAAATCTTTCCTAAACCCGAAGAACATCAGAGCAGCCTCTTTCTTTCTACAGACAACTTCCTTGACTATTTGGTGGTCAGAAGGGTGGGGAAATGACCAACAGGTGACACTGCTGTAACAAAATTAATTCATGTTAACAGCACATGTATACTTTAATATCTTGGAATTTAAAAAAATAAATATTGAATAGAACTCTCATCAATTTTATATTCACTTGTTTTAAAGGCTTACTTGCAATATCTGTTAAGTCTACTGGAGAATCATTTAAACCATAAATAACCCAAATAGGCCATTGTCGTCTACAATAATGATTATGGGCCACATTATTATTTTGTGTTTTCCACAAAAATTCAAGCTTTTGTGTTATATTTTTTGTTAAAAAAATCACATTTTTGGTTAAAAAAATAGTCCAAATTTAAAACCTGTCACGATCATGCAGAAGTCAACGGCACAGGTCCCTGGAACCATTTGAAGATGTTAATAGCCTTCATGATATTCAAGTTTTTTTTGGAGGGTTGTGCCTGAAAACTCAAATGATTTGAGTGATTCTATTGTTTTTATTTTGCTGAAAACTCAATCAATTTCAGTTTTTGGGTTGCAGGACTCAAAATTGCAGAATCGAGTTTTTGCCATTCCAGTTTCTTCTTAAATAATTGTCACGAACGCCGCCCGGAGCTCCCTCGTCGGTGGCGGATCCAAGATGGCGGCGCCCATAGCCGCCACGTGGTCACGGCGCCGGCGCGATGACATCACAGGCAGTGGCGCCAAATTCAAACATAAAAGGACGCCGGAGACCCAGGTTCAATGCCCGAGTATAGCTCATCTAAGCTATTGTGTTCCTGGGTCTCTCAGCCTTGCCTGTTACTATTGACCTTCCTGATATTGATCCCTGCCTGTTCCTGAACCTGATTCTGTGCTGCCTGCCTTTTTGTACCTTTTGCCTGGACCTGACTTCGTTATTGGATTTTCCCTGAACTGTAACTTGCCTGAACTCGCTGTGTGGGACTTCCTCCTTGATCCTGACTTCACCCCCCCTCGTGGGAGCTGGAGGCCCCCGCTGACAATAATATAGCATTCAAGTTTCTAGTTCATGCGAGGTAAAAAATACTCTAACACTCAACCTTTGATAAATAACCCCCATGTTAGTTTGCATCAAGAACAAGGTACTGTGTTATTGTTACAGAAAAAAATGAAATCATTTTGAAAAATGTGGACTATAAAATGGAGTTTATGGGAGCTGCAAAGTAGTAAAAAAAGTCATAAATTCTAACTAATTTCCTAGTGTAGAATCAAAAAGAAGATGAAAGAGGTTATATTGGCAGTAGAATTGGCTGTAGCAGGGTAATGACTAAGATTAAATTAAAGCACATAAATCCAATGCCAAACATTTAGTCCTATTTTGAAATTGTAGAAAATACTCAAACATTTGAAATCTAAATTAATTTGAAATAATCCTGTAATTTAAAATAACCTGCTGACGTGTGGCATACTGACTTGTGATCATTGTTATCTTATCTCAGATATAGACACATTAATAGCACTGTCAAAAACGGTTATTACTATTAAGATCTGTAATCTATAGAAGAATATCTACTTTAAACTACATACTGTTCCAGTGTGACTATACCCCTCAACGAGCGAAAAACAATTACACTTATTTAATTTGTTCCATTATTGTTTCCATTCAGCACAAAAGATTCAAAAGTATATATTTTTTGTCTCCTCTTATCTCCTCTTGCTATATTGCTAATTTCTTTTAATTCAAACACTCAGTAAAAACCATATGCATTCCTTCATCCAGTTGTATCTACATCATTTCAAATTCCCTGGACTTTCAGGCTCTTACCATTTACCTTACATCATTATAAATAAAATTCTGCTGCAAGGCTAAGCACAGTTTTTCCTGTAAGAAAATATGCACATTTTAGACCAAATTAACTTTTTGACTAATTAAGAAACAGTAAACAATCAACATTTTAGCATTCAAAGTAATTTATTCTTCTGCCCCACCTTTTTCCTTCATTAGAGGGATAATATATAAAGACCAAAGTAGTAGTGCAAGAGTACTATGAGTTGCCCCTTAGTGCTCATGCAGAGAGCAATTCTCCCCAGGGTCTGGCTGTGCAAGGTGTGGCTGACCAAATCCAGCCCTGTCCTTACTGCCTACCATAAAGTTTAGTAGCAAGGTAAAGGGCACGTGGGCTGGAACCTACGTGCCTCCCTCCGCCTGCATTTATGGGGACAGACACAAGTCTCTGTACTCCAAAACGAAGCATAGAAACCTGAGGGTAATCTCTTATAGGCAGGGCCATGTGATCCATTCTTTTCTGTAACCCTGTAATCCTTGTTAAATTATTTTAAGACCCCTGTTTGTTATACATTAATGAAAAGTAGTGCATAATTTGCACGCAACATATAAAGGCATGGTACAAAGTGGTGCAAAGTGCATAAAATTGGCAGATTGTGTCTGTCTACTGAACTTTGAACCCTGTCTTCCATCTTGTAAAAGACCCCTTATGTGTTCCTTGACATTTCCACATTTCACATAGCGATGTATTTCACCCCACACAGACACATTGCCTTATATTACCTTTATTTTATCAGTGGGAAACAAACAATAGGATCCTGAAATTTCTAAAGGTATCCAGCTTATCCACCCATGTATGGGGGCTTACGATGGGTCTTCCCCATCGATGTTGCCAAACGAGCAGATCTTATATTCAATGGCCTTTAAAACAATACAATATGCAGGGGTGCACCGAATCCACTATTTTGGATTCGGCCAAACCCCCCAATCCTAAGCGAGAGATTCGGCTGTATACTGATCAGGAAGACTTTTTTTTTCTACCTTTTGCCAATTAGGGGTTTATTAATCAAAGGTTGAGTTTGTGAGGTTTGCAAGGCTTGCAAGATTTTTTCTACCTCGAATAAACTCACAACTTGAATGTTTTCTTTATGAAAGAAACAGAACGTAAAAAACGTGACTGAATGCAATCAGGGAAGACTCAAAAACCTCAAATGTATTGGGTTTTTGTGCAAACAAGCATAAAATCTCGAGAATGTGTTTTTTTTCCAGAAAAATTCAAGTTTTTTTTGTGAAACTACCCTAGAACAACTCAAATTCTTCCTCAAAACACAACACTTTAATAAATAACCCCCTTAAAGGAACAGTTTAGGGTAAAATGAAAAACTGGATGAATAGATAGGCTGTGCAAAATAAAAAATATTTCTAATATAGTTAGTCAGGGAAAAATGCAAACTATAAAGGCTGGAGTGACTGGATGTCTAATATAATAACCAGAAACCAACTTTCTGCATTTCAGCTCCCTAAATCTGAGTTAGTTAGAAGTGGGGCCACATGGGACATAACTGTTCAGTGAGTTTGCAACATTCAGCTCAGATTCAAAAGCAACAGTTATGACCAATGTGGCCCTCCCTCAAGTCACTGATTGGTTACTGCCTGGTAACCAGGGAAACCAGACAGTGTAAACCAAGAGAGCTGCAAAGCAGGAAGTAGTGTTCTGTTCTGTTAGGTTAGACTTACAGTCACTCCAGCCTTTAAACACTACATTTTTGCCTAACTAACTATATTGAAAATATTTTTTATTTTGCACAGCCTATCTATTTATCCAGTTTTTACTTTGAAGGTGAGCACCCTCATTTTTTATTACCTGATGACAATTTGTTTCACAGCATTTGAACTACACGGCACTAATGGAAGGTGTCAAAACATTATTCTGTGACTTTATAATTGAATATTATTATGATAAACTCATATTTATAAAAAAAAAACAATATATTCTGTACAAGTGTATACATTAAAATTACAGATTACATACTGATACATACTGAATGATACAAAAGGTAAGAGGGCCCTTCTCAATACATCATATAGTATAAAAGAAGAAAGGGTCACAAAGTAAATTAGTGCTAAGGGGCTCCCTAAAACTTGTGTCAAGCTGTGTTTTATCCTGAAAGATAGCAGATGCCAGTGCAGAGACTATTAGAGTGGCATGGCAAAGGCAGAATGGTTGCTAAGGTGTATGACCCTTGACTGAGAAGGTCAATTAATAGAGAATTACAGTGGGCAATACGAGATATGATGAGGAGGTGAGTCAGAATTTCGTTCAGCACCAGAACCAGATTTACTGTCCAAGCACCCCTACTTGCCAGTAGTTCAAGTGTCAGTCCTACAACCATTTCAATTGTGCACCAGCAAAACAGACCAGTCACTGCTCATCCATTTTCATACAGTACATTCTTTTTAACAGATTTTCCTGCTTAAACCTTAAAAGACTTAAAAGACTGTGGTCCATTTCTTGCCCTAAAATACCATCCATTAACTGTTCCATTGGGGATCTGGAGAACAAATCAGAGTATGTTTAAAATGGTAAAATGATGCAGTGACAGAATTGTAAAATGAGAATTGAATCCGTCCCAAATGTAGACCTCTAAGCTTTACAATAGTGTTTCTGTTACAGCTATGGGACCTGTTATCCAGAATGCTTGGGTTCATTCTGCAATTTGAATAGTCATACTTTAAATTGACTAAAAAAACATTTAGGCATACAATAAATTGACTTGGATTGTTGTGCCTCCAATAAGGAATAATTATATCTTAGCTGGGATCAAGTGCAAAGTTTTATTGTACCGACACAAAGGAAATCTATATTAACATTTTTAATTATTTTATTAAAAAGGAGTCTATAAGAGATTGGCTTTTCATAAATTTAAACTTTCGGAATATCGGGTTGCCAGATAACAGATTCCATCCCTGTACAATAATGGAAGTTAAATTCAGAAATGGAAAAACATAAAAAGAGATTTATATACAAACAAATCACAATCATTTTCTATGACAAGGTTAACCTCATTTGGTTTGCAGACACCAAAGCTGGCCATTGATGAACAGATTTGGCCAGGTAGTTTGGACAATGGGGCAAATTCACTAAAGCACGAACATGCACTAGCAATGCCTTTGCCGACGTTTGCCAAGCGAATTTTCGCCAGCGCTATGCAAATTCACTAAGATGCGAATTTGCACTCAGGCATTTACACTAGAGATGCCTAATTTGCATCACCCAACAAAAGGTAAAAAGTTTTTATTTTTGAACCTCCTATCTACTGTATTGAACTTCGCAAGGTCTGACCTGGCGAAGTAACATCTAGCATAAGAGGTAACGTTCACAAAAATGTTCATCTTAGTGAATTAGCGTAGTTACGTCCCTTCGTCAGTGCGCAACTTCGCCTGGCGTAAGGGTGCGAAGTTGCGCAAGTCGATGTCCTGCACTAGCGAATTTTCACCAGGGACACTGTTAGTGAATCAGTGAAGTTGCGAATTGACGTCACGCTGGCAAATTAGCGCTAGCGTTACACACTTCATGCTTTAGTGAATTTGCACCAATGTTTCTCTAACTTAACTAACTCTAACAATCAATCAGGTATGGACCACAGTAAGCATCAGCAAAGCCAGAATTTCAGATGCAGAGCTGCAGAGATGCATTTGGGAGTGTATCTGAAAATGTATGAAACCAACTATTGTGTATAGAGTAGAATTGTGTATTCCATTTCCTGCCTGACCAGTTTTGTAAGAGGTGTGCTTCAGAGGCTTGCCCTTGGGTCCTTTTTTTTTTGTTTGTGACCTTGAGGTTTGAATTTGCTGTTTGCCACAGATGTGTGTTCAAGCAATTAATTGGTGTCCAATGTCATGAAAATGAATCCCAAAGGGAACTTAAATGTTTTTTATTCATTTAATTTGAAGGCGTAGGATGGGATGCAAAAGAGCAATTCAGTGCAATATAAGTTTTCAAATGTGATTGCAGCCCTGATGGAGACAGGTTCTTATTATGCTACAAACATGCAAATAGCACTTGTGCAATACACAAACCAAGATGTTTTCAACAAACTGGAATCACATTATTGCATCTAATGGTCCATAGTGATTGTACTTAGCAACAAGTTATCTAGAACCAAATGGTTAAGTTCACTCAAGTTCAAAAATCAGATCACTGATGAAAACATTGACAAGTGCATGTGATCAATGAATGACCAGGATGAATGGACATACTTTAATCCAGTTCTACAGACTTAAAGTAAAACAATAGTGTCTATAAAAAGCCATATCTGCTTTTATCTATTGTAATTATTATAATAATTATTATTATCAATAATAATAATAATACTAACTATATTAATAAAGTACCAACATATCCAGAATCACTTTTAATAAAATGGTGTATACATGAAACAAACATATGACTGACGGATGCAGAAAGTATGCTACTCATTGCAGCTTACTATTTAAATTGGAAGCCAGGCTTAATGGTGCATCTGGTTTGTGTATGGCCAGCCCTACAAAAACATTTAATAAAGACAGTTTTTTCCCTGCTGCCTTACATTTATCTATTTAAAATGTAAAAAATACAAATTTTCAATTTTTACTGAACTTTGACCATGGATACCCTGATTACATAAGGACATATGTAGCAATGGGCACACAGCCAGAAAAAGATATTATCCTTCCATGAAAACAGTTATTATGCAACTGAATTCTTATCAACAGATGGGTTATTTCTGATAAGAAAGTATATGTTCCAGTTGCATAATAAGCTTGGATGTGGGCCTGAATTTTAAATCAACATAAATCCTGAAGGACACAATAAATACAAAAAGAATCATAACAGTTTATGTTAGTGGGAACACAGTACTTAAAAAGAAAGTTTAGCAGAAGCAAAACATTGAAAACATTTTTTTACATTTCTACAAACATTGAAAATCTATTTCATTGATGATAAAATATATGTCTATAAAAGTAGGAACATACTGAATAGTGATTTCTACCTACTACTATTGTGTGACTCTTATGTTATATTCCAAAGTAGGATGGTTCCACAAGTGATGTGTGGATCATGTGTCACTTTGTATGTATATATACATATACAAGAAAGGAGATGAGTGACTTGGAGGGACCTAAGGAACTTGAAGAGGGACTATGCAGAAATTTTTATGGCCTATATAGTGGAGGGACGATAATGGAAGCCAGTGTTGGCCACTCCCTCTTTTTAAACCACACCCACTTTAAACCACACCCATATTATGACAAGACCATGTCCAAATTAATTGTTTGTGGTAGCACACGAATTTGCGTAGCTCTGGCAAAAATTCGCCTGGCGAAGTGCGGTAAACGTCGGCGAAGCTGTCGCTAGCGCATTTTCACGATTTTGTGAATTTGCCCCAAGGTGCAGGAGTGGATAAGATGAGTATTTATTACCTGTTTTAAAACAACATCTAATTGGTTGCTATAAGTTATGACTCATGGGCAATCAGTGCATCTTATTACAAATTGGGGCATATGTTACCATGGTACATAGAAAGAGTCCAAGCTAGATGATAGACCTCCCTAAATCCTTGGTGAAATCCTTATATAAAATATGTAACTTGTAAGACCTAAAACAAATCTGGAAAGGGAGGAATAACAGGAGATTCTGTAGATTAAATGAAGAGAAGCACAAATGTATGGCTGCCACAGGTCCTAGCATATATATAGATCTACGTTAAAGGGATATTTTTAGTATGTTTTTAGTGATATTCTGAGATAATTTGCAATTGGTCTTCCTTTTTATGGTTTTTCAGTTATTTAGCTTTTTCTTAAGCTGCTCTCCAGTTTCAGCATTTCAGTAGCTTTCTGGTTGCTAGGGTCTGATTTCTTTGAGTACAAGACTGAAATAATGATAGGAGAGGGACAGAATAGTAAGATAAGTAAGAAAAAGCAACAATAACAAAGAAATTGAAGCCTCAAAGTAGAGTCCTGCAGCGGGTCGTGCACCCGCAAAATCCCACGGTTGCACTTCGAATTTCTGGGTGCGGGTTTAGAAGCGGGCCGGTGGTTCTGCAGGTTGGCGGGTTGAGGGTCGGGTCGCGGATCCTCACCATAGCGATTTTTACTCCTTTTTCTGATCGCGGCTACTTCTGATGATGTCACTTCTGGTTTACAATGACAGCACTTCCTGATTCTTGATGGTCAGCGGTTCGTGGGTCCGGGTTGCGGGTACGGGTCGGGTCGCGGGTCCAAGCGGGTAAGAATGTGGGTCGCGGGTCCAGGTTGCGGATTGCGGGTACTGGTCGGGTACGGTTCCCAAAAAATGGACCCACGCAGGACTCTACCTTAAAGAGCAATAGTTGCTGGGCTCAGTGACCCTCATTTGCAAGCTGGAATGAGGTAGAAGAGGAGGGCAAATAACAAAAACTACAAAGAATAAATAATGAAGACCTATTGCAATAATCCATTAAAACACATATAAATTACTTTGCAAGTGTACAAAAAATGTGGCAAATAAATACATAACTTGTGCATAGGGAACCAAGGTCAGCCTACATGTGTTAAGCCTTGTAGATATTATATCACTACCAGGAAGTGTTAAAAGATTATGATTCCCTCTCACAGAAAAATTGAGATTAACTGAATAGCTGTCATCTGATTTAGATTCAACACTTTTGGGGTTGTCCTGGAAACCCCAGACAAACATGCATGAAACCTGCTCTGCGTCTCACTTTAAATTCATCTTCTTCCTCATGCTGGAGCACGTAGTGGCAACTGCATATTGCATGACTGCATAGAAAACATACCTGTCTTCAGCAGTACTGTTGGTGAATTTAAAAAAAACAAAACAAAACAAAATAGAAATCCCAGTTCTAACAGGATTGTTCCAGAAACCTTATACATATAAAGGAATGCTTCAATTTGGAGCTTGGGATCAAATTTCATTAGTGCTAAGGGTAAATGATTTGTATTCTTAGCTTTCTGCACAGACTGGGAGCTGCCACTAATCAAAAACAAGGTCTCTGTAGGCCTGCTATTAGGCTTGTAGTAAGACCTTCTTGTTCAGCTCCCTACTGACATTACCATAAAACAACCAGTGTTTAAATACTGCCTCTTTAATAATGGGGCAAAAGGGGCATTTGTCCAGAACCCATGAATTCTAGCGCCTTATTGTGTCTGGATTAATTTTTCCCACAGTTGCCAGTATTATTATCTGTCCAGGTGCACCGCATGTAACAAGTGGAAAAGCCACAGCATTTATTGCAAGCAGGGGATGGAGAAGAAAAGTGCAGAAGAAGAGGTGCAGGAGTGATGAGATGACGGCAATTTAATATACATCCTCTACTTTCTGGTTACTGCTGGTTTGCAACATTACATTACCTAAAGTAAAATTAAAATAGTAAAATAGTAAAGGAAACAGTAGAGAGAACAACAGGGATAGAAAAATGAAGGTTAAAAAAGGGCAAGTGGAACAGAAAGGAGAAGTGGAAAGAAAACAGCTGAATATAATGGCAGGAAAGAAATGAAAAGCAAACATGTGTATGAGCAAAGGAATCATAGGAAGAAAAAATCTGGCATATGCATTCCACAGTGAAATGTACAAGCATTAATCTTTGCTGGAGTCTCAGCTGAGGAGAGGGAAGAGGGAGAGAGAGACAAGCAGCAAGGGATAATTAAGGGAGAACAAAAGTTTGAGGAACTCTGCTTGTGAATGTGTGCTGAGATAATGCTTTGAATCTATACATTATCTACATTGATTAAATGTAGTGCTCATGATCCATTTCTGCAGTGATCTTACTGGCTTGTCTGGGCTTATTGTCCGTTTTCTTGCAGAATCAAATCCCTAATGTGACTAATGTAATTTATTTAGCCTTTCCTCATGCAAATTTGCAAATTAGGGTTCACATTTGATTTGGGATCCCCATAAAAATCCCTATTACGTGTTGCCTATAGTGATGGGCGAATTTATTCGCCAGGGGCGAATTCGCGGCGAATTCCTGCGATTCGCCGCTGGCGAATAAATTCGCGAAACTGGCAAAAAAATTCGGGCGAAAATGACGCGACGCGTCGGAAACGAAGCAACGTGCGTCAAAAACGACGCGCGACTCGTTTCGCGAATCGGCGAAAAATTCGCGAATTTCTCTGGAAATTCGCTAATTTTTCAGCGAAACGCGGCCGTTTCGCCCATCACTAGTTGCCTAAGCAGAGTGAGGAGGCTCACCAAGTGGATCTTTGCTCAGGCCCACTGAGGCATTAACACACTGGTGCAGATTCACTAACAGGTGAATTTTAGCCAGCATTAGTTTCACACCCATCTCAACACTTTGCCAGGCACAAATGCGCTGCAAATACGCGACTTCACTAAAATTAGAAGTTTCATTACGGGCGTTAAATGCTGGCAACTTTTCACTCGCGTTACTTCAGCTGTGCAAACATTTAATAGCAAAGATGCGCTAGCGTTCAGTTGTGCCGAGCAAAAACTCGCTAGTGATCTTGCATTTAGGTCGACTTGCATACAGCGGAAATTTAAAGTTGTATGGACGTCTTTGATATAAATGCTGGTGCAAGCAGTTTAAGTTACCACTTCTGAATACACATATCAAGGGAACCATAATAAAGATAGTTAATATAATGCCCTACACATGTAAAAAAAGTCCAAGTTAGGAATTTTGCAGGCAATCCCGCTTAAAAAAAGGAAAAGTCGCGAGCATTTTTGGAACTTTAATGTTTTTTCGGCAGACAGGATATGATGTAAGTGACAGAAGATTGAGGAAGATCTAGTTTCTTTTTAGCAGCTGTCTGGTCTGAGGTGGTGAAGTCAACTCTGGCGAATGAGGTAACATTCAGTTAATCTGCACTTTAGTGAATTTGTGGAGTAACGATCATTTGCCAAAGGGAAAAGTCATAAGCAATAGAGTGCGAATGAATGCTAGTGTCAGTTAATGAGTTGGCGACGTCCCTGCGGGTGGCAACAAATTGGGGCTAGCGTTAGCCACTTTGACCTTTAGTGAATCTGCCCCACTGTGTTTAAAGTGGACCGGTCACCCCAAAAAAATATTCAAAATCATATTTTATCACATTAGTCAAGCAAAATGAGCATTAATTACACTATATAAATTATTTGATTCTTGTTTTCTTCAGTCTGGGAATTCATAATTATAACAAGCAGGCAGGAGCCATTTTGTGGACACTGTTATTAAGGCAAGTCTTGCATCATCTCAGAATCTTGTTTGTGCACCAGAATGGGGACCCGATCTCTATTCCCATGTCCTGGCTACACAATTAAATGGTTAAGAGAACTGGGGGAATGTGTGGGGAGCAGTGGCATCTAGGAAGAGCTGAATGGAAAGTGAAAGTAATTATCGGCGCCGCCTCTATGCCTAAGGCATAGAGGAGTGGCAGACAATATTTGATTGACAGCTGAGTTTTTTTAAATGAGCTTAAAACAGCTATGAATGCTTTAATAAAAATTTTAAATTGGATTTCCTGTTTAATTTGAAAAGGACTTTTATTATACAGCTTTTTGTGTCTGGGTGACAGGTCCACTTTAAGGAATTTAAGTGGAGATATAGAAATTGTTTTGTATAGGTATAGGCCAATTTATGACCAGTTTAATACTATAAGATAAAACTACAAATTCAGTCATGTAATTGATGTTTTGATATCAGTACAAATAATAGCACCTTTAGGACTGTACTGGAAAATGGAAAGGTAATGGTGGCACTGGTTTAAAGCATATTTTTTATTTGGTGTTTGTGTCATGCAATCAATTCGGAAAGGAAAAGCTTTATCCAAATCTTAAAGCAGTAAATTACTGTTTTATCTGACACTGTAACAGCCCACAAAAAACATAGAGCACTGAGCTGCCATTTTACTTACCTCCAGACAACTGAGATTTGGGCATACGGTACACTTGTACTATGAATGCAAGAATGTCACTCAGCCCTAGAGATGCCTGGAAAATGGCAAGTAAAATTGCAGTTTAGCACTCTTGTTTTTCTCAAGGGCTGGTGCAGTATTATATAATTCATTTCACTGGGGGATGCCTAATTTGTTGTCACCCCCCTTGAATAATAATAAATAAACTTTCCTTGTTCTTTAACGCAATGGTTATCTATGGGGGACTTACAGAATAGACAGAAATTATTTTCCTAACTGTTGTAATTTGGGAATCAATCTTGCTAACATAGTAACATAGTAAGTTAGGCTGAAAAAAGACTCAAGTCCATCAAGTTCAACTGCTAGTTGATCCAGAGGAAGGCAAAAAAAAACCATCCTAAGCCTCTCCAATTTGCCTCAGAGGGGGAAAAATTCCTTCCTGACACCAAAAAGGCAATCGGACTAGTCCCTGGATCAACTTGTATAATGAGCTATCTTCCATAACCCTGTATTCCCTCACTTGCTAAAAAGCAAACCAACCCCTTCTTAAAGCTATCCAATGTATCAGCCTGTACAACAGTTTCAGGGAGAGAATTCCACATCTTCACTGCTCTCACTGTAAAAAACCCCTTCCAAATATTTAGGCGAAACTTCTTTTCTTCTAAACGGAATGGGTGACCTCATGTCATCTGGAAAGACCTACTGGTGAATAAAGCATTAGAGAGATTATTATATGACCCCCTTATATATTTATACATAGTTATCATATCACCCCTTAAGCGCCTCTTCTCCAGCGTGAACATCCCCAATTTGGCCAGTCTCTCCTCATAGCTAAGATTTTCCATACCTTTTACCAGCTTAGTTGCCCTTCTCTGTACCCTCTCTAATACAATAATGTCCTGTTTGAGTGAAGGAGACCAAAACTGTACAGCATATTCTAGATGTGGCCTTACAAGTACTCTATAAAGTGGAAGAATGACCCCCAACTCCCGTGACTCTATGTCCCTTTTAATACCGATCAAGACCTTATTGGCCCTTGATGCTGCGGACTGGCATTGCTTGCTACAGCCAAGTTTATCATCTACAAGGACTCCAAGGTCCTTTACCATAATGGATTTGCTAAGCAGAACTCTTTTCTTCAAAGTGGTAACTGCACATAAAAAAGAATGAGCAGTCATAAATCTGTAAAATAGAATTGCCTCACAAAACTAAAAAAAGGGCAAAAATAGTGATGAAAAGTAATAATTATTTCAAACAAACCTTTGATGTTCGAGTTAAAGATTTATTTCACAAAAATTTAAACATATCAGTTATTATACCAAGAATCAGGGTTGTTGGGTATCCAGTTTGCTGGAATTGATTAAAGGACAAAGTTAAAATCTCTGGGGGTGCCAAATGTTAGGCACCTCCCAGTGATTATAATCACTTACCTGGTACCCCAGGCTGGTGCTCCTATTAGCAGAACCACAGAGCAATCTTCTTCTTCCACTTAAGGAGCGCTATGCAAATAAGAAAAAAAAATATATACATACATACTTTTTCTTTCAGGCAGATGCATGAACGGTAGAGTGAAACAGACAACATTTTATTAAAGGTTTGTCTGTTTACTCTACTGCACACATGCAGTGAAAAAAGATATGAGAGATGACTGCATGGCGTTCATACAAAATACTCTGGGCCTGTGGAATTTTCTGCTAAAAGAAGCACCAGCCATGGTATTAGGTAAGTGATTATAAACACTGGGGGTGTCTAACATTTATATCCCCTAGTGGTTATAACTTTGCTACACCTTTAACACCAAAAGTGCTTTAAATGAAGGCATCAGCTACACGAAAGCTTCCAGTTCATCAGAACATCAGGATAGTGCGGATACTTTGGGAGGTAAAAAGACAAAGAAATATGCTGGTTAAAAGCAAACTAACAATAGTGAAGAATAATTTTAGATTCTGAAAGTCATTATGGTACAGGTTTAACTTGTGAGGTAAGACTCAAATAAATACCCCTCAAATACATACAGGAAATGGATGTATCCATTTATCTAATGTTCTTGGTTTTTTTAAAGCATTAGAATTGCAAAATAGGGTTCAATTATTTTTAAGGGCATTTACACATGCTGAGCACATGAAAGCTCATAAATTACGATAAGTGCATTTTTGTCCGTTTCAAACGCAACCATCTATTCTATCATCTTCTGAATGTGTGTTACATACAAGAAAATGCAGCATGTTACACCTAAAAAAAAAGTATGTCACGCATAGAAAAAAGTTGTGTGTAAAAGCTAAAGAAAAGTAAAAAATGTGTACATGATAAGTAAAACAACCCACCTGTTCCCAGAGCGCAAAAGCTCAAACCCTTTATTTATCTGATCAAAGGGCAAAGTGTGGCTCACCAATCCATCAAGATTAAATTTATTTGCCATGAATTCATCAACCAGACGAGGGACTCTTTCCTTGCTTTTCCAACCTGAACCAACAAAAATATATACTAAGGGTATTGACCTCAGAGCAATACAATATGAATTAGTGCATGAGAGACATCTAGTGACCAACTGAGGTAAATGCCAAACTATGAAAAAGTATACTCATGCAAGTTAAAATATATTAGTCCCCACAAAAATGCATTTCATGCACTGCACTATTTCAATTAACAACTTCTTTTATTTTATATTTTTTGTTAGTGACTGTGGACTGAAAGTCCTTTCCAGGTTATGCAGCAGCGGCTACTGCATCTATCTATCTATCTACTGCATCTAGGGGCTATATTGGCCTTAAAGTTAAAAAATGAGCCAGCATTGTAGATATACTGTTTTCCCATATAAACTAGGTGATATTAAATCTCCCAATGGATGTGCTTTTTTAGCCACACTGCTCAAATCTTGGTTCATACCAAATGGGCAAAATATTTTTAACAATATGTATTATTTGGTTATATAGTCTACTGTATCTTGTAATAAAGGATATTTTATTACGATACTGTTTATCTTATCTCCAACTTTTAGGCCTCAATAAAGAATCCCTATCAGTTCCAGCTGCTCTCAAAAAGGCCTTTCTGATGTTGATTTTTGTCATATGTTTGTCATATGATGTTGATCACTCATATCTTTCGTCAAGTTATAAAATTCCCCATCAGTAGAACAGTTCTTCCTCAACCGGAAGAACTGTATCTATGCTGACACTAAAGGCTGACATGCGTATGCCCATAATGCAAGTAGCAGACCTCCTGTGTTTGAATATTAACTTTATCTTAACACTTTGCTGTACTGCCATAAGTTAAAATAAATGCATTTTATCTTAATATCAAAATATTGATGTTCCAAGAAGTTCACTACAAGAATAGCCCATTAAAAAAGCCTGGGGTTCCATAAAGTCAAATTATGTATATTGTGAATGTGTATTATTGTGCATTATCTTTATTATCATTTCCATGAGTGACCATCTTATGCAAACTGTAGGATAATTTTCAAAATCAAGAAGGCTTACAGTAGCAGGATTGAGCTAATTTCATGTCAGCATCCAATGCTGACCCCTTGTGGCCTAAACTAAATATATATGGGGTTTGATTAATGGCACAGGCCTGCAAAGAAGCTGTTTTGAAATATGCAAAACATGTTTATCTCCAAGAACAAAGATACAGTATGTTATAGATCAATACTTATTAATATTATATTATTATATTAGTAATATATTATATTATACACACCAGATATCACCCCCTATAAACATCAAGGATGAAATGTAATAAAAGATGCAAAGATAAAAACATTTATTTACAAATAAGAAAAGTTCACATTTTGCAATGTAATACTCTTCATTAGACTATTTGCTTTGTGAATTTGAATTGTGCATTAGATACTTTTAAGATTTGCTTGAAGGTGAAATAATGTTTTTTCAGTAAGAAGTTTTATTATTTACTCTGTGCAGTGGCGCAAACTATAAAATTCACAATCTTTCTTCCACTGTCAGAAGTGGAACAGTCATATTAAATCGTGCAAAGGCATACATTTTCGCATTGAGAATATTTTCTTGATACAGATTTTTAGGACATTCCTCCTCAAAAATCTTAGATGAAGAAAAAATGTGTAAGTGTAAATGTAATTGTCTATTATTATGCAGAAACTGTTACATGTTATTACTTATACTGTGAACTGGCTCAGACAACAAAACAAACAATCCTAGCTCTGCTTGTGGTTGAGTCTCATGTGCTTGCATAAACTGTCATAACTATGGTAAAAGTGCATTTTATTTCTTTAACACCATTTATTACATTCCAAGGTTCAGGCCTGGACTGGCAATCTATGGATTCTGGCAAATCAGAGCGGCTGCTGTAAAATGCAATAGACAGTCACTATTAGTGGGCTGGTGGGGTTCTTTGGGATCTGTGTACTTGGAATGCCACGGCCTGTTTTGAATTCCATTCCTGGCCTGAGCATATTACAAAAAAGTGTGTGATAGTCAGTAGGACAGCATCTCTGGAGAGGTGGGGTCGAATGTAATAATGCCCTCGCCTACTAAAGAATGGGAAACAATTCAGCATAAAGCATATACCGATCTTGTGTCTTAAAGAAGAACGAAACCTAAGTAAAGAAAAAAAACCAGAGCTTATGGGCACCATCTTCAGTATCCTCAGATCCTCTTCTTTCTCTTTGGCAATTCACAGAGATCCCCAGCCCATGCAGAGTTGCCGCTAACACCAGGGTGGATTCAACTGTGTCTGTGCCAAAAATTTCAGTGTCAGCAGTCCATTAGAAAAGAATTCCAGATGTGGAAGATGGCACCCATGAGCTCCACTGTGCTACTCTGCATGGATAGGTCACAAAGGGGCACTTTGTCAAGTAAAAGACTATTGGGGAAGCAGCAGGGAGGAGGCAAGTGGAGTAGTGGATGGAGGCCATTCTCTTTAGGGGGATTCTTTCACTCTTAAAGCAAGCATTGGTTGCTCTATTTCAGGAGACCTGAAGTGAACTTTGCACCTGTTATTAGATTGCCTAATAAAGTTGTTTTCGTTGTACCTCCAAATATGCTCCCCTTCCATGTACGTCCTGTAAACAGTAATATTGGATCAAAAGAGATTTGTGCTGCCGATGGAGCCTCTCCAATAATCACACTGGTTCCATAGCCCATGTGACAGCATTCCAGTGCTGCTTTCTGTCAATAATAAGGCAGATTTTAGGAATAATGCTAAACGGAAGGTAGCCTTAAAGTTAACTTTTATTTCACAGAATGTCCTATTCTTAGCAAGAATGTCCTGTTCTTAGCAGGTTTTCAATTTCCTTAATCAGATGTCATCACTAACACTAGCAACCAAAAACCTATTGCGCTGTGTGGCTCTGTGTATTTTCCTGCTATCTCTGATTATAAAATGAGTCAATGGGGGAGATTCATCAAAGAGTGAAGTTAAGAGTGAAGTTCCGCCACTAGAGGGAAATTCCACAGCTCTCCATTAATTTCAATGGGATTTTAAAAGGCGTATTCATCAAAAGGTGAACTTTGACTTCACCCATTGATGAATACGCCTTTCAAAAT
This sequence comes from Xenopus borealis, assembly GCA_024363595.1. Lineage (NCBI taxonomy): Eukaryota > Metazoa > Chordata > Amphibia > Anura > Pipidae > Xenopus > Xenopus borealis. The sequence continues at coordinate 77,957,787 of CM044431.1, read as the reverse complement.
CCCATTGAAATGAATGGAGAGCTGTGTAATTTTCCTCTAGTGGCGGAACTTCACTCTTTGATGAATCACCCCCATAGAGAGGGAATCTTTTCAGCAGAAGGTTTTACAGACTATAAGACCCACCGACCTAACCATAACATGCCAGAAAGGAAAATAAATAGCAGTGACTTTCTAACAATGTGGCTTTGGAAATCATTTTCCTTGCAGCTTCAATCTTTTATTTTGCAGTGATCAATTGGCTACTTTATAGTTTTCTATTTTTAACATCTTTCTCTCCTGTTTCCTCCTCTCCTATTTTTTTTTATCCAAACATCCCCTAAGTTCTTCCCTTCCTTTTGCTCCTGCTATCTGCTTCTACTGACCCCATTTTTTTCTTTCACCTTGCATCCCAAAGATGAAAAGCAGCAATTATATTTTAAATTAGGAGAAAGCTAATGGCAGCCCGTTAGAAGCTATTGATCATAAACTTACATGAGTGCCAATCAACCAAGATCTAGTGATCAATCAATCAATCAGGATCTAGTGTGCTGTCATTATTTGCTGCAATTGTACTGATGCCTATGCCTTTGAGAATAGTTTTACATTGCCCCTTACTTCCTAAGCTTATAGAGGGCACAGGTTATTATTTATAAAAACGATCATCTAATATTACCAAATTTCAAGAATTTTGCAAGTAGAATAAATTAATTTTTGTTGATTAAGGTTATTGCTTAGTTACCCTTTAACTGGCAAGGAACTCCTCATTAAAGTTGTTACACCCAGACAAAACTGTAAAAAATTATAGTACAGCAGAAAGTTTACCATTGTCTCTGTGTTTCCAATACATTCAAAGGAATAATGTACACCTCCATTTGTCATTTCAGTGATCACCTCCTGGATTGGCTTGGAATAATCCAGGGGATTGATACATTCTGTTGCCCCAAAATCCTTAGCGATATCAAATTTATCGCTGTTTATATCAATGGCTATAATTCTTGCAGCTCCTGCAGATTTACAGCCGATTACAGTTGAAAGGCCAATTCCACCTAACCCAAACACAGCACAAGTAGAACCGGGCTCCACCTACAGGAAGAAAAAAAAGATTCATAACATTAGACACATTTTAGTCACAAATATGACTCATTTACTGGAAGATATGGTGCAATGTAAGGTAGAAATGATCACTAATACATGTAGGGGCAAAAATGATATCTGTACTACCTTAGCAGTATTGATGACAGCTCCATATCCTGTTGGAAAACCACATCCAAAAAGGCAGGCTTTATCCATAGGTGCTCTGTTATCAATTTTTGCAACTGAATCTACTGGAACCACAGTATATTCAGAAAAGGTGCTTGTCCATAAAAAGTGATAAGTGGCTTTGCCTTTGCACAAAAATCTAGATGTCTTGTCAGGCATTACATTTTGTGACTCACTTAGACTGTAAAATATATAAAAATAATTAACATTAGCAATATGCACTATACTATGACCTAACTAAAACACTTACTGAGTTTTAAGGCAGCAGTTTGTATTTGGATTAAGGCAAGAACTGCACTTTCCACACTGTGGGATGCAAAGTGGAATAACTTTGTCGCCTGCAAAAAAAAGAAGAGAAAACCTACTAAAATTGTTATTAGCATGATTGACAGTTCCTGTAGGAAAAAGTTAATTTGAGACTTTGGTTAAATCCGGCATTAGATCTTCAGTAAATGCATTTAATGATATTTTGGCCACCCAACTGGCTTGATCTGACAGAGCATAAGTTACACTGAACTCTTCAGTCTTAGCCAGGCAGGGGAAAGTTTAGTTCTGGACAACTAGGATCAACTGTGCAGTGGCCATGCTCCACTGTGTGCAGATACACTTGAAACAATTGCATGTTTTATCACCCAAATAAACCAATTGGCTGCAGTAGTTGTCCAACTTGAGCATTGTTTGCCATTCCTTTTGATATACTGTATGCATCTATGCCACAAATCACATAGATGCACAGGTTAAACCTGTATCATGAAGGCAGCCCTGAGCAATGTAAATATAATATTACCACTCTATGAGCACAGCAATTGGTCTGACTGGAGTATGATTCAGATGTTCATATAGTGTCATTCCAAAGAAAACAACCAATATATTTGGATTCTAGTGTTCTTCTTATACGGACCTAAAAATTAAACTTAATGATGAACTATAGCCTAAAGTGCCATAATGAAGTTTCCACCAGAATTCTGCCTATCATATGTTATCTATGTTACATATGTCTGTAAACTGTACCTGGTTTTAATCCTGTCACCCCTTCTCCAATGCTTTCAATTATTCCTGCTCCTTCGTGGCCCAGAATGACTGGAAAATCAATACCTTTTAAAGCCCCTTTCAAAACATGGTCATCGGTCCGACAGATTCCTGTTGCAATCATCTGAAAGAATTGAGAATGAACAAACAAAACATCTTTCATTGCGTGACCTAATTTTGCAAGTGAGTAATATTATAATAAAGCAAATATGCTGGAAACATAACTGGTTTGTAATTATTTATACAAAACAAAATATTCCGGCAGAATTATTAACCATTCACTAGTCTACAAAGTAGTTTTGAAGTTTAAACAGACACAAGAGAAGTTTCTAGTTCCTTTGCATTATTGTTGATGGAGCTAACATTCCTCCCACCCTTGTGGGCAGCTACACAATGTGTGGCCAATTAGCATTCGCAGTGTAATGCTTTCTAAAACTTAGAACAATGTAGTGACTCTGAACTGGCTACAAAGCTACAGCATTCATGCAGAAGATACAATATTGATACCTTGGTCATGAATTACTGTAAAAGTCTAAATATATGAAATATGGATTTATACAGATTATCTGAACTACTTTGATAAATAAGTACGTTTTACTCAACCTGATATTTTGCCTCACTTGCTTGAAAATCAGTTACACAAAAGCACAATTAATTGAAAATTTGTATTATTTTGTAGTTATTGTTTGCAGATACTAGAAGAAGATAAGAGATGTATCAACTACTGTATCAAATGAGAACAGTTTATGGAGTTGGTGAACCCCATCCAAGAACTGCTCAAAGGAGATATGAGAACCCTGCCTTAAAACACTATAGAATTTTTATGGGACATGAAGGTTGGGGTCAATCAGCCAAAATAATAATGGAGGCTATGAACACTGAAAAGTAAGCTGGTATCACATTCATCTAAAGACAGCTTAAAGATCTTAATTAATAAAAAGGAAAACAATTTAAAAAGGACATAGCTTGTTGCCAAAATATTCAGTGTGATTTTATTTTTATTAAGGAAACATTAGAAATATTTGCCTGTACCTTGATTCGAACTTCATTGGCTTTTGGTGTGTCGACCTCTATTGCTTCAATTGAAAGGGGTTTTCCTACCTCCCATGCTACAGCTGCTTTGCATTTTATAATCTATTAGTTGGAAAGCAGACATTATACCGTATTAAGAAACAATGTAACTAAATAAATGAAATCATTTATGGTTAAAGTAAAACTAAAGGATATTAATAAATATTAAAATAAAACTTAATTTGATCATACATCTTATCATCTGCAGACAGTGCATAAGTTAAACTCCTGCCAGCAATGGCACTGCACCCCACACTTGTGACACAGAGGTGACAAAATTACCCATATGTCATTGCCATAGCACAATACAGGGTTTATTTATGACCACTAAGTTGCGTGTGCACAATTTTGCCATAGTGAGTTGTGTGTAAAAATGACATTCATTAAAGATTCTTGGCCTTGCATAGTTGCATTCTGTGCCATTTGGTGTACCCTGTGCCCTCTTGTAAATCATGTACAGTGCACCTATTGATCCCTGTGAACACTGGAGCTACTGCCACCTGAGTCTTAAGAATTGGGTGCAGATTTAATTTTGATGCGTGGCGAAATCCAAACACCAAAGGCAATCATTGCAATTGTGCATTGAAGCATCCTTCTCCCTTTGAACGTGTACTGCACCTAACACAGCAAAATCCTGAAGCTAAAGCAAAATCCAAAGGTGGCAGAGTGCAGGTGTCATTTTTATGCTGGAAGTGATAAAAACCAAACACCAAAGACTTCCATCCTAATTGTGTCAGATTCACTTCAATGTGTAAGTGCATTCATTTTAATCCTTTGGCTGCAAATGCAGCAGCTGCATCACTCCATAAAAACATGGCAATAATGCTCTTTGCGCACTGTGGGGCTGGCCCCCCAGGGTTGGCAGAGCAGTCCAGCCTAAAGTCTTACTACAGCTACATTTGGGAAGAATGGAGGTGTGCCTTCCCAGATAAATCTGAAATGCCAGCTTGAAGGTGAGCTAGGATGGGATTTGGAGTAAGCACTTATTCAATGTTCTAGAACTATGGATGAACAAGCAAAGGGGTCCCAGACCGAAGGCTGAACCTCAAAAATAGGGACCTGAACTAAAAAAGCCTGACAATCAGTACTCTAGAATATGTCAGGGGATTCACCACCCTGTTCAACACCAACTTCCTAATCAAAGATGATATAACTCGCTCCTTGGGTCCTTTGTACAATGATAGGAACAGTTAAGGTCTGTATTTTTAGCAACAATATTACCTGGACGAACCCCCCCCCCCCGTGTTGGTGCAAATATAGGAAGGACTGGATAGGAGTACATCACCTTTTCTCTGTAGGTAGGGAAATGGAGGCATAAAAATCAGACCATGAACCATTAGCTTTAATCTTAGATCTGGAGACATTAGGTTAATTAGGAGATACATTTTTATTAAATAGTTAATCTACAGTAGTTAATCCACAGTAGGATATTATGGTTACTGATTTACTGAGCTAATGTTTAACAGAGTAATTCAGAGGCTCAAGAAAGGGGGAATCAGCAGCCATAAGCTTAGGTCGCTTTTGGAATTTGATAAGGGCAGTCCAATTTGCAAAGTGCACCAGACCCTCAGTGCAAGCGCACCCCTTAATATTCTAGCATTTGTCTCCAGGTTCATATTAAAGGAACCGTATAGACTTAAAGTTCAAAACAAACGTAGCCACCCTCACTTTTGCCGCAATTGTTGTAGCTTATTGCCCAATGCACTGTGCGAAAGTCTACATGCAATAATATAGAATCCCATCCCACATGCAATAGAATAGAATAGAATCGAACAGAATAGAACAGAATCCCTCATGCAACCTGACAGAATAGATTCAAACACAGTAGAATAGAACAGACCACAATAGAATAGAATAGAATCAAAACTGTTAAATTGGTAAACACTATTTAAAAAGTACAAAAGCACCTGCATTCTATATATAAAAATGTTCAGGCCTTGCTAGATATATTGTCTTTGTCAGAATAGGGAGATAATGCAGATCAGACACAGTCCTCCTAGCAGAGTATGTAAATAATCCATAAGCATTAAGATAACAGAACTTACTTTCCCTGCGGTTTCCATAGTTCCTCCTCCCCTGGTAGATTCTTCCAGCCAGTGCTCAGTTGTACTGTCTCATGCATTCACTTCCTGGTTACTACCCCATCCCTCGTTAGCTGAGGGAACGGTTTCTGCCTTACACTGAATTCCTGCATTGCTTTTTTCACAGATTCTGCTTTTACAGGGATGTGCTCACACAAATAGTATATAAATAAATATATATATATATATATATATATATATATATATATATATATATGTGTGACATATTCAAAATTCAATGGTTTAAAAGTTGTTTTTGTGTGCCATTGAAAGCAATATCTGCTTGGTTGTTTATACCTCCTAACTGTCCCACTTTGTCCCGATTTTGACAACCCAGACTGCAGTCTCAGTTTCTTACTAAAATGTCCCAAGTGTCTCTTTGATCTCCTGCACTGAAAAGCTAGAAAAAGATACAATGTTTCTGAAATTTAAGTAAATAAGAAGCTTTTGGCAAGGAGCTCAGAATACTTTGCATTTGCACTTAGATACATTTGTAACTATTTAAGATAATCAAAGCTACAATTATAACTATTTAAAGGGGTTGTTCACATTGGAGTTAACTTTTAGTATAATGTAGGGAGCAATACTTTGAGACAATTTGCAATAGGTTTCTATTATTTATTATTTGTGGTTTTTGAGTTATTTAGCTTTTTATTCAGCAGCTCTCCATTTTGCAGCGTCAGCTATCTGGTTGTCCTGGTCGAAATTACATCAATTTATGAAAATCCACCATCAATATATGAAAATCCACCGAGATACTGGTCCAAATTACCCCAGCAACCATGCATTAATTTGTATGAGAATATGGAATATTGATAAAGGAGGGTCGGAACAGCAAGATGAGTAATAAAACGTAGCAATAGCAATAAGAGGATTTGTTTTTAGAGTGCGTCAGTGACACCCTCTAGAGGAGTTTTCTAGAGGAAACTTCCATAAAGTAAATAGAAGAACTCTTTTTTTAATATGAACTTCATGGGCTTTTTGGAGACTAACAAACTTCATGGGCTTTTGGGGGAGCAATGAACTTCATGGGCTTTTGGGGGAGCAACAAACTTCATGAGTTTTTGGGGGAGCAACTTCTATCTCCTTAAGCAAAAACCTGGTGTGCCTATTGAAGCAGTCCACTGTGGAAACCCTTCAACTGCCACCAGGTCCAGGGGCACAGTAGCTACAGGGTTCCCAAGTGTCAATAGGTTCAGTGGAGCACCATTCATCAGAAAAGGCAGGATGGCCTATACTCAGTATATACTCTTCATTGTATCCATGAGCTCATGCTCCAAGCGACATAAAGTATCTTTACGGGTTGCAAATGGAAGGTTTGCAGAAGACTGTGCAGGTTTGGGCTAATTGTGGGTGGGTCAGGGGTGTGGCCATTTATTATTGTGACCCTATTATTTATATACTTGTTGGCAGGGCCCTTATTTTAGTGGCCCAGGTGACTTATAACTGGGGCCCAGTTAAGGAACTCACGTGCAAACTAAGAATTCAATAATGTATGCTTGGTGCTCAGGCACAACAATTGGGGGGGGCTGGGTAGGTACTTTTCCGCCTTTCCCTAGTCTGGGCTCTTTTGCCCCCCTGACACTTGTTGTTGCTTGTGACCGTGTGTTAGCCCCTAATGTCACTGTACATCCATGCACATTCAACCAGGTGGCCAGCCGGGTTGCTGAGGGCACTGCATGTGGCATTCAGGGCCGCTCCTGCCATGAGGCAAGGTGAGAACCTTGCCTCAGGCAGCATGGAGCAGCCAGTTACTAGGGACGGCAAAAAGCCACCTCTTGTAACTTTGGAAATTCAGCTCCACTAGTGCAATTGCGCTCAATGCACTAGCGATATTGCCCCCCTTTGACCCTCTCTGATGCTGATTTTCAAGCATGATGTGGGAAGAGGGGGCCTCAGACAGCGGCAGCCCAAGAAACGCCAATGGTGGCATTCTTCAAATAGCTACAAACTGCAGAGACCTGTGAACTGCACATTGAATCAAGTCCTGCTTTCTTACTTATTTTATTATAGTTCCTAAACTGTGTAGCCCTAGGGGAGCACAAACAGGGCATGGGAGATCAGTCAAAAGACCAGATAAGGAATTGCCTACCCTAAATATTCTTACAACGGTAGCACAATGCCACACAATAAATATGTTTTAAATATATCCTTAACCATGCTTTAATTATCTTACAGGGTGACATTGCCCTGGCCAAATAATTTATCCAAAAGGGTGACCAGAACCTAAACAATTGTGGTGAGGTCACTACTAGGATACCTGGGAAAGTCCAAGACAGAGCTTATTTATGCCCCAGTTTCCTAACAGAGTGGTTCTTGGACTGCTTTGAGTTGTCCTGGGGCATCTCAGGTGGTTAATTAAATAGGCAGCTCAAGCCAGAGTGAATGGCTCCAGAAAAGCTGCCTGTGTGAGCTCACTGAGGGTGTTGAAATCACCACAAGGTTTGGTATTTTTCTGAATGTTCTATGTTTTGGGGAGACAGGCGGTAGGCCTCCTCCTGGTTAGTTAGGAAAACTGGCCTGTGTTAGATTCGGCAGTGACGCATGAAGTTCAATCGGCGAACTTTTGTGAACTTTGTGTGCATGCGCAGTAGTACCAGCGTCCTACTGCACAAACGCCACGAGTGCCGACGGATCCAGGAAGAAGCCGTCGGAAGAGAAGATGGCCCCTATGAACGTCGCTGGAGGGGACCTACACAGAGGGGTAAGTAACGACCTACGGGGGGGTGGGGGTTAGCACCGGGGGGGGGTTGAATTCCCCTTTAAGGGAGCTACCAAGGTTGCAAAACGAGGAATAAACCTCCTGTAATACCCTGTGATACCCAGGAAAGCTCGAGGGCATGGCCACTGTTGAATGGCTGCTGTTTTATTTACTTACCTGGGGTTTAACCACATATCTGCCAACGGTTTAACCCAAATACTAGGCCTCCTCCAAACCAATGGCATATTTATTGGCATTGGCAGTCAGGCCTGTTTTATGGAGGGCATCCAACACAGCCTGAACTCTATGCAGGTGAGACTCCCAATCCATACTGTGTATCACCACACCATCTAAGTATGCAGCCGCATACTGTTGGTGAGGTATTAAGATTCTATCGATAGCCCTTTGAAATTTGGCTGGGATATTTTCCAAAAGGTCATCTGTTTTTTTAGGGTCTCCCCTTTAACAGACTTAACCAAAGGGAAAAACTTTGTCATGGTTAAGTGATCCCCTGTAGTGATGGGCGAATTTATTCGCCAGAGGCGAATTCGTAGCGAATTCCCGTGATTCGCCGCTGGCGAATAAATTCGCGAAACGCCAGCGAATATTTGCCAAAAAAAAGAAATCGCCGAAAAAAACGAGTCGCGCGTCGTTTTTAACGCAACGAAAACAACGCGACGCATGTCAAAAACGTGATTCGTTTCGCAAATTTTTTCGCCAATTCGCGAATTTCGCTGGAAATTCACAAATTTTTCGGCGAAGCAAAACGGGGGAGATTACTAGTCCCCTGAGGCAGAAAAATCTTTTCAGGCCCTCAAAGATGCATTATGTGCCCAACCAGTTTTGTATTCCCCAGATTTGTGGTCCAATGTTTAAAGGAATAAAAAGGTATGGTGTCAATAAATGAACAGGCATAAGAGCTGAATAAACATCTGCTCTGCTAAGTTGAACATAAAAAATAGAGAGAACAAAAAGACAACTACAATGTTACTATATTTCTTTATATGCCATCTCATTTCATAATATTTTGATACACTCATGGGTGCACTGTTAGTCTAATACAAATGTAACTCAAGATGCATAAATTCCTAGCTGGTAGCATCTGTAAAAAAATCAGCACAGTTGACTTATTTCAAGCTATTGTAACCAGATAATGCCGGTTTTTAAATCCTATTTAATTTAAATCACTGATCAGTATTTTAGGCACAATTTGTAACTCTTTTAGTAATCAATGGTGGTAAAATGCATGGTGAATAGGAATCTCAATTAATTTCTGAACTACTTTAGTTCATTGAAATTAGGGATGCACCGAATCCACTATTTTGGATTCGGCCAAACCCCCGAATCCATCAAAAATTCGTCCGAATACCGAACCGAATCTGAACCCTAATTTGCATATGCAAATTATGGGTTGGAAGGGGAAAACATTTTTTACTTCCTTGTTTTGTGCCAAAAAGTCACATGATTTCTCTCCCTGGCCCTAATTTCCATATGCAAATTAGGATTCGGATTTGGTTCGGCCAGGCAGAAGGATTCGGCCGAATCCGAATCCTACTGAAAAAGGCCGAATCCTGGCCGAATAATTTATATAAGTATCTAATGCACTGGCACTTTCATATGATATATCATTAATTAAATTTTAGCAGTCATTCACTGCACAGTAGAAATTACACAGACACTTTATCTTTAATGAACTTTTATTGTCAGTGATTATTAATGAATTTAATAATGAATTTTTTTAATGAATTTTATAAATTGCACCTTATAACTTATTGTATTTTTAATGAACTTTTTCTGGTCAAGTGGTCTTTTTAAGTAGCAATTATTTGTTACACTATTCGTAATACCAATAGTACCTTTTGAATTTAGGTAATATTAAGGTAGTGTGGGGGTTCACTACTTTTCTTTCGAATTTCAATAATTTCAAGCTATTGTTATGCAATTATTTGTCCTGCTGATTCCATTTAGTTTTCTAATTTTCTTATACAGTGGTGTGAAAAACTATTTGCCCCCTTCCTGATTTCTTATTCTTTTGC
>CM044431.1:77880309-77945670 GCA_024363595.1 Xenopus borealis | reverse complement strand
ATGCAAAAGAATAAGAAATCAGGAAGGGGGCAAATAGTTTTTCACACCACTGTAAAAACGCTATGCAAGGATCCATTTAGATGTTATTTCTTAGATCACAAATAATATATACTTGTTAACATAGTTAATTATTCAACAGAAACCAAGAAACCTTTGGACAGAGATTCTAAAAATAACAAGCTAAAGTACAACAACTGAATTTGCCCTAATTTAATGATTGAAACATTGTGCTTATTAACTAGGTGATAGGGACACCAAATCAGACTAATATAATTCACTACATAGTATTTACCAACAACAACTAAGAACTGGTCCTTTACACACATAAATCAGGGCAAGACCTTGCGACTGAAGTATTTTGAATCTGGTGGCTGATCACTATTACTATACTAGTTCTATAAGTCTGTGGAAATGAATGGCAATTTTATAAATGCAGGGCTGCCCTGAATAGTTTGCACAACAAATTATATCATCATTTTTATGGAATAGCTTTTATTACTACATTACACTGTGTACATTGCACATAATTCATTCTGCCATTTAAAACGTTATTCTAAAACCGATAAATGTATTTTTTTTTGTTATAATATTGTTCTGTAGGCAGCCCTCTCAAGTCATCTTGCCTGGGTTTGTGCTTTCAGAAAGAGTCAGCATTTCACAGTGGAATTACTGGCTATTGTAACTGAAGGAGTCACAACTTGGGTTAGCCGGATTTTTTACTATTGAGTGCTGTTCTCATATTTACCACTAGTTGGGGCATGGGAACATTTTTAGCAATACAGATGTCACAAAACATTTATAAACATCAAGGGGCAAATTCACTAAAGCGCGAAGCGGTCCCCTGAAAAACAAAAAATGGAGGTTTTACAGTATGTGGAGTTTTAATGACAGTACAAAGTACAATGTAACTTTCATATTTACATCCATAGGAACATAACAGAAGAGGTTGAAAACACACATACACATAATTTTCAACCTTTGTTTTCCAAGCAAGTCCAGTTAATTCAGAGGACGGTGAAACCCCCCATTTGAAGGATTTCCAGTTTCCAAGATGGCAATTGGACAAGTCCAATAACTATTCAGATTAATCCATTATCTGTAGTAATTATTCTGGCATATATTGGGTTAATATACAGGTTATCCATATTCTATCGTAATTATACTGGCTTGTATGGGGGTTAATATACAGATTATCCATTTTCTGTACAACATATATTGACAGGTCTTGGGATAATATGCAAATTGTCCACTTTCCATAATAATTATATTGGCTCATCTGAGGTTATAATGCCCCTTATTTGTTTTATTTAGTCCTACTGCCCCCCCCCCCCCCATGTGACTTCAGGGTCTGCTGTCTCTATAGTTACGCCACTGGCTACCACCTACAAGGCTTTTTCTGGAACAGATAGCAGCATGAGATACTAAGGTGACAGAAGGATGGAGGTGTAACTACAGACGTGTAACCTGATGTAAATTCTCTCTTTTTAGTTAATATCTCCATTATGTAACATTAAAGAGCTTTGGCATCCAATACATTCCATACCTCCTAGGACAGTCCCAATTTTGACAACTTAGCCCACAGTCCTGGGTTTCTTACTGAAATGGCCCAAGTTTCTCTTTTATCTCCTGAACTAAACAGCCAGAAAAAGATACAATGTTTCTGACATGAAAGAGGCTTTTGGCAGAGAGCCCAGAAAATTAGGCGGCAGCACTTAGATACATTTGTAACCATTTAAGATAAGCAAAGATACAACTGTAACTATTTAAGATAAGCAGGTCTCTTGGGGGAATTAAGACTTGCAGATTAAAGGGCAATTCACCTTCATTAGAAAACCTGTAATACCACATAAAACCGGACCCTAAAACCCCCAGAAATGTGTTCAAACTTTTCATAATCTGACAAATTTTGGAAAATGGGTGTGACATTTAGGGTTGGCCATAAAACAGGTGTGGTTACACTGTGTGTGCCAAATCTTTTATTCCATTTCTATTTTTAAAATGTTGGGAGGTCTGATTCACTCCACAGCACTTCATTGTTCCAGAAGCAAAAATACAGAAGCAGTAATATCTTTTTTCAAATCTTTCTTGCTCCCCAAAACTGGATATTCTGCACTTAGTTCGTCTTTTGTACTCCTTAATTTTGATTTTCCTGTGTTCTGTTTCTGGCGCAAATTCTTTCTTGTTACTTCACATCTGCCATCTTTCTGTTAATCAAAATCCAGAAGCACACCAATAATTGCTTAGTGAAGTCTGTGGTTTATTAAGCCCATATGTATTCGAAAAAGGGCAATGTTTAGGGCCCCTCTGGGCCCTTTATCAAGGCCTTCCAGTTAAACACCCAGCACTTTCAACAAGTGATCTACAGCTCTCCACTATCGTGCAATCCTTCTGTTAATCAGCTATATTTGTTTGTGTGTGTGTGTGTCTGCCTCTTTCTTGTTAACTTGCATGCCACAATGTTTTGCACCACAATTTCAAATTATAACCAAATTCCTATGAGCCAGTATAAAGCCACAATATTTTCTAACACAGGTAGGACATATCCACTTTGTACAAGCTTTGATCTTATATGATTCAAGCTATATACATCAAGGAATTTTCATTTTAGTGGCCTCTCTTCATCTTAAGGTGGCCACAGACAAGGAAATCGATGAGGTGGGCGATACCGGGCTGATCTGATCATGGGCCCTAGGGCCCAACGATCGAGATCTGGCCGATCATTGGAGACGATTTAGAGGATGGAGATTACTTTATGTAGCAAGACAAAGCTCTAACAGACAGGGAGGCTTGAAGTTGCAACATAGTCCTTGTGGCTAAAATGCTGATACAAAATAACCAGTGGTGTAACAAAAGATTGATGCCCCCACCTCCACAACCCAATCGAGATCTGGCCGACTTTCGACTACATATCGATCCAGTGTCGGACTGGCCCACCGGGATACCAGGAAAACTCCCGGTGGGCCCAGATGTCAGTGGGCCCCTTTGCTTCTAACCATATGGCCTATTTCACAGTCATTCCTTATTTCTTTATGGTAAAAAAGAGGCTTAAAGGGCAAGGAAAGGCAAAGAAATAAAATCCCATTTTTACTTTCTTTAATGAAAAAGAAGTCTATCTCCAATATACTTTAATTAAAAAATGTTTACTGTTTTTATAAGAAACCTGACTATATGCAGTGAAATTCTCCCTTCATTTACTGCTGTGGATAGGAATTGTCAGACCGTCCCTAACTTCTGGCAGGGAAACCATCATACTTATGAACAGCAGGGGGAGCCCCTGCCTTACTTACCAGCCATGCAGAACTCAAGCAGCTTTGGTTTTTGATAATTTATGACGATCCCTAAGAAGCCCAGACCACTCTGAGCATGTGTATGTAGTCTAGTCTTGCAAAGATGTATAACAAATTTACAAATTGACAGCCCCCTGTGGCCAACTTTGAAGGCATAAATCATTTGTTTGATTAGGCTTGTGGTGCAGTAAGTTCATGTTTATGTTTAGTATATAAAATACAGCATTTACAGCCTTATTCTATTTTACACTTTCCTTGCCCTTTAATAATGGAAGAACAGAGTATAGTAAATAGATATAAAAGATTAGGAGAAAAAAGAGGTTGAGTGAGGAGAGGAGGAATAATAGTTTGGAAAGTGGGTCCATGTTTTAAAGTTTTCCAGTGGGCCCCTTGTCTAAGGTTTTCTGGTGGGCCACTGGCATCCCATACACTGTATCGATCAGGGAAGCCCATCGGATGTCCCCACACACGGGCTAATAATCTGCCGACTCGGTTTGTTGGCAGCTTGTATGGGGGCCTTTAGTGGCCTGATCTTCTGCTAACCCCTTGGACACAACAATATCAACCTCATAATGTTAAAAGGGTGGTTCACCTTTAAGTAAGCTTTTAGTATGTTCTAGTATGGCTTATTCTAAGCAATCTTTCAATTGGCCTTTATTTTTTTTATAGTTTTTGAATTATTTTTCTTCTTCTGTTTCCATCTTTCAAGTGGGGGTCACTGACCTATAAAACAAATGCTCTCTAAGGCTACAAATGTATGGTTATTGGTACTTTATTACTTTTTTTTTTATTTAGGCCTTCTATTCATATTTCAGTCTCTTCCTTGAATCAATGCATGGGTGCTAGGGTAATTTGGACCCTGAAATTGCAAACCGGAGAGCCGCTGAATATAATGCAAAATAACTCAAAAAAGCACAAATAATAAAAATGAAAACCAGTTACACATTGCCTCAGAATATCACTCTCTACATCATACTAAAAGTTAATTCAAAGGTGAGCAACCCCTCTGAGGCACTGAAAAATCGCTATAAAAATGGATGAAATAAACACGAAACAGACGTCATTAAAAAAACATGTACCAATTTAATAAACACAATTGCTACTGACATAAAAAATACCATTTGATGTACAATGCTAAACATACAACAGTGAATGTATCTATGACTAAAACATTTAGCTTTGTTAAGGTTGAACAGAGTTTCCTAAAGAGTTACAGATGATGCTGAACTTAATATGTAGATGGTTGCAGGATTTGATTTAATGGCCTAGGGATTTGTCTGGACTTTTTGCTCGTGTTTGTTGTTACAGAAGTCCGAGTGAATAGTTTGCATGTATACAACATTTTCTGTGTTTGCTATATGTGTGACGTGGCATACATTATTGTGATTTTGCTTTGGAAGTTATATTATGGTTAATTTTGTTATTGTTCAGTTCAGAGTAAGGGGGCTCTCTTAACACCTTGCTTTCCTGCCCTGCTGAAATGTGTTTAGAATGCTTACAAGTCATTCAGTATTTCATCTATGCTATGTGCAAATGATCAAGCGAGGTGTATGCAAATGCATCATTTTCCCAGGTATACTGCTCTGCACACAGAAGAAATTGTATAAACAGCCTACAATTAATCAGACAGAAATGGTGATTTTCAGTAGAATTCCATAGTAATGTATTATACAATATTAGATTATAAGTTTACTGCTATGTTAAGTCATATAGTACAAATTGTGTAACAGCAGGTGACACAAACAGACTTAATTGAACCTATATCTTTATACAGATTTATACAGTTTTGGGTTGCCTGTCAATTGGTCTTAACAGATGTCAGTTAATATAATTAGTTACTCTTTTATTAAATTGCAATACCAAGTATTCGTCTCTGTGGGTTTAGTTATGTAAGAGGTGCCATTAGTTTGACAGGAAAAAGTCACTGAGGTTGCACCATCTTCCTGATGAGCATTTTCCAGTTGTAAGGATTAGTCATTTCCTTTATTGTGCCTGTTTCTTTATCTGTGACTATGAGAAAAAAAAAGATGGGTGTATAAGCAGTTTGCTACAACTAAACCATGCTATAGTTATACCCAGTTTTAGTGCAATCGGAAAAAACCCTGTCTTTCATAACCCTAAATGTTACACATCAGACTTGCAAAAAGTTTGCTCGTGTGTGGGCTCTTTCACAATATATAATTACTCACCATTTTCCATCGTAACATCTTAATCCACTCATCAGCTTCTGCTCCAGTTTTTGCACATAGGTAATACGTCCTTAAAGGAAATACCATACTGTAAAAAAAAAAAAAATGTAGATTATATTATGCGCTGGTGTGCTAGGGTGTATAGAAGAATGCTTTTGGAGGAGCAATGAAGATACTTGCTCCCTCTCTCTGAATGCCAATTGTAGGACTACAAGCCATGTGTCTCATTGTTAATCAGGGGCAGAGGAAGCAGACCCTGCAGTTTCAATAAATATTGGTAAACCAACCTCTAAACATTTTGTGGGCCTGACAAATAATTTGCTGTGGGGCCCAGTAATATCTAGTTACGCCACTGTTGTTGAAAGTGACCACTAAAATACTATTATTAGTAAAAGAGGTCCTTACTCTTGAACATCTGGTGGAGGTTTAAGGGATAACATAGAAAGCATGATTTATACTGATGCAAAATTTTATGCAATACATCTAGGACAAAGGATTCCACAAATTCTTGGGCACGCATAATTGTATTCTTCAGATGGAATAGCCTTCTTAGGGGTGGATCCTGTTTCTAACGTTTTTTTTTCTGTCCCTGAGTCCATGGGGGAACTTCACTCTTCACTTCACTCTTTGATGAATCTACCCCTATGTGAACTGAGAGAGTAAGTAAGGGGCCTTCAGGATAACACTGTTTTAATTCCGCCACACATTTTAATTTAACTTTGAAATGCTACATATGGAAGATTATATCCTGCACATTGTATTGTGAAAGGAAGGCAGAAAACAACTATCGACTATACATGTGGGATAGAAGGTGTTAAATTCTGTCATTCAAAGGCTTTTCCAAGGTCCTTGCATGACTTGATCAGTGTATAGTGTAATAAACAAGAATCTGATCACTTTTGTCCACTAAACTGAAAATGGCTGAAGAAACAATAATTGCAACTCACATGCTTTGTTGATAGTTGTTAAAAACGTTTGTTATAGAAAAAAGAGGCAGATAGGCGGGCCCAGCTCCAGAAGCAGAGACTAAGCTGTACAGTCATGCTTCTTTCCTGCACTGTATTTTAATAAATAAGTTGCTGTTGCAAAACCCACAATCTCATTATTAAGGAGCACAACACGCATACCAGCAAAAAAAAAGCCAATATGTGTTTACTCCTTATAACACAATTTATCTTTATTTGCCTAGTCTGTTTCACCATATTTTTATAAATGGACCAGGGACCAATTCAAATGCCTACATTCCATCACATAGAGGGTATACAGGTACAGGTACATTGATGATGTTGGCAATGTAATCTATGGTTTTAAATGTTTTTAGTAGCTTTAAGTAATGGATCTTCAAATTCCAGAGATATTGTTAATCTGGCAAACATCAAGTCACAAGCATTCCAAACAAAGATCCCATTCCTGTACTACTGGAGAGCCAAGGCAGAATATAATTCTGATTTACTTTATGCTAAAGTGTGTGTAGAAAACTGTAAAAAAATCTCATGGAAACCATGTGTGGTTCTGCTAAATAAAATTATTTTTTTTTTATTCTGCCTTATTGAACAAAAATTTTTATAGAGTGCCTCAATATACGTTATAGTTGCGAAAAACAGTTTTTGAGTGAAAAGAATTGTACATTACCAGAAACAGTTGACCTTCTCTTGTGAATAATCAAATTGTACAGCACTGCACTCTGTAAGGTCAAGCGTTCTAATTGGCTCTGCAGACTGTAGAATGAGAAAGTACCACAAATTATAAACCATTATGGACTACTGTGCATTAATGTGGTAGCAGCCCCTATTCCCCAAACCATGCTTGCCTCTCACCTTGCCTCATGGTCTAATCTCCGATCTTAAAGGGCACCTATGGGCAGAAAAAAAATCTCCAAACCGAAGGTGCAGGCTGATAGAGCCCGCATTCCGGTTTGGGGTTGTAGTAGTTTAAAAAAAAAAATTGCCCCCTGCATGCGCTGGCTTACTCGCACCGGGAGGGAGCTCCTAGTGTGAGCCGCCATGACAGTCCATGCGCATGTGCAGTATGCACATGTGACGTCATGCGCATAAGCCAAATGAAAAGCTGCCACAATTTCAGTCAGCTTTTCATTCTGCGCATGCGCATGGATTGTCATGGCGGCTTGCACTGGGAGCTCCCTCCCGGTGCAAGTAAGCCAGCGCATGCAGGGGGCAATTTTTTTTTTTAACTACTACAACCCCAAGCTGGAATGCGGGCTTTATCAGCCCGCATCTTCGGTTTGGGGATTTTTTTTCTGCCCATAGGTGCCCCTTAAATTTGGCTTCAAATATTTACAGCTTTCATTCCTAAACTGACTGTAGGCCTAGGTCAATTATTTATTGTCTCTTCTTTGCTGAGCTGCTGAATGGTTGGTTAAATGTGTGATTCGTTCATATAAATGGTCAAATACCATTGTTTCATTTTCAGTCTCCTAGAATAACTACAATGCAGTGGGATTGCAGGGCAGTTTATTGAATCTGAACCTCTAAGATAAGACAGTGGGCAGTCGGCTTGCACTCCAAGCCTTTTCTTGCACTTTGCACAATCTATTGCAGATGAAGCCTTGCACCTTGCACAATACATTCTCTACTGAGCACTGGATAAAAAATCATCAGGAAAAGTCATGGTGCTTTGCTGGGTCGATATCCTTTTTAAACACTTTATAATATATTAAATTAAAACAAACAAGGGAAAGTTGTGCTCACCACTAATTTTTAAAATAATTAAGCAGGGGTGCAATGAGTTTGTGACCATAAAATTCACATGACAAATACAAGAGATCCTCTGCACACAACCCATTATCAATATATTAAGGACATTGAAACATTTTGTGCATACAGCTACTAAAAATGCCTTACACTATAAACAAAACAGGGATTGTTTGTCCATATATTGCAGTATATTTAAGATGGTCAACTAAGTCAAAATCATCCCATATTTGGCCATTCAATTATGAAATTAAAAGTTTGACAATTATAATAAAAAAGATAACACTAGTTCCATTTATTGGAGAATCTTGTTTTACGCCTACGATTATTTAGCCCATGGTCTACAATCGTTTGGCCAATAAACTCAAAGATCTATGGCTTCCCAAATCACTAATTTACTCTGTAAACATTCTGGTTATTATAGTCAGCAATTTTCCAGAGTTGACAAACAGGATATTTCTTAATAAACGCAGAGGAGCAAAGTTGTGGTACCTTGTGACTATTAATGAAAAATAAACTTCTTGACTCACACAATATATAGAACAGTGGAATTAACATGAAGTTAATTAAGTACAGTTTGACACATTTTCACAAGTTCTAGTTCTAAGGATATCAACCAATCAGTAAGAAGCAATTATTGGTGGCAAACATTTGATCAGTTGTTATGAGTTACTAGACCTGTTGTGAGTTTTTGGGTTTTAATACATTACCCCATATATGTTACCATGTATAAACACTGAGGTTTCTCACTTACCACCTTGTCTTTAAAGTATTTCAGCTCGTTTCGACTTAGTATAAACCATCTGGTTTTCCAGCTCTGAAATGGATTAAGGTACAAATGGGCATCGTTTAGTGATACAATGTACACTTTAAACAGTGATTAACATATTTGACTGCATGGCTGTCACATTAATATTTGTTCTACCACCTGATCTACTAACAACCTGAAGCACCAGCTTGAGTATTATTCCATGTAAATTAAAGGTACAGCAAATGCGGCATCTAAATCACTTTACATTCTTCCCTTGGGAGCCTTGGTGTCAGCTTGTTCCTTTACCTGCTGCACAACCTTTTAACTTAAAGGGCAAGGAAAGGCAAAGAAATAAAATCCCATTTTTACTTTCTTTAATGAAAAAAGAAATCTATCTCCAATATACTTTAATTAAAAAATGTGTAACGTTTTTATAAGAAACCTGACTGTATGAAGTGAAATTCTCCCTTGATTTAGTGCTGTGGATAGGAATTGTCAGACGATCCCTAACTTCTGGTGGGGAAACAATCATACTTATGAACAGCAGGGGGAGCCTCTGCCTTATTTACCAGCCATGCAGAACTCAAGCAGCTTTGTTTTTTGATCATTTATGATGATCCCTAAGAAGCCCAGACCACACTGAGCATGTGCATGTCTAGTCTTGCAAAGATGTATGACAAAGTTACAAGATGACCAACTTTGAAAGCATAAATAATTTGTGTGATTAGGCTTGTGGTGCAGTAAGTTCATGTTTATGTTTAGTATATAAAATACAGCATTTCTAGCCTTGTTCTATTTTAGACTTTCCTTGCCCTTTAATTGACTTTCGGTAGGTAATGACTTTAGTTTTAGGGCTCCATAAACAGTCACTCTTTGCAATCATAACTTCAGACTGATAGATCAAGGAGTCATCGGAAGCACAGGTGGTTGTGCATTCCTGCAGGAAAAAGTGGTACTGTCTAAACAGAGCAAACAATAGAACCTGGGAATATACACAAACAACAAATTATTTTCCATGCTCTCCATTTTAAATAACAATTGAACTGTGTATGCTTAATAATGCTAAGTATTCTTTTCTTTGAAAGTATAGGACATGGTCAATTAAAAAATAATAAAAATTGAAGTAAAAATCTTCAGTAAGCCTTACCTTTACACGTCCTCCTTGTTTTGTAAGATAGCCTTCTTTGGTACCCAACTAGAGGAAAAATGTATATAAATGTTTTAAAAATCAGTATTTTACTTTGTTACATGTTCTTCTCCCCTCTAATATTTTACCTTCTTATGGTTATTAAGACAGTATAATTTAATTTAGGCTTGAAGAACTGAACTTTGATTGAATGATGTTGGGATGGCAGATTCTTTTTATACCTTTAAGAGAGGCTTGGATTATTTCTTAAAGCATATTGGCTAATGGGATCTAGGTCTTCATAATGTGGTAAAATAAAGAAAATTTTCTATATTTTCACATTATGAAGCCCTAGAGCGCAATCTACACACACACACAAGCAAGTCCAGTCTGGTGCACTCAAAAATGTAAGGTTTTGCCTGGGTGCCAGTCAAACACCAGTATTCATTAAAAACAAATTTTATTCAACATTCCTGCCCCTAGAATTGAGCCGCCTTCTCACAAAGAGACCTTTCTCAAGGATACAGTGCAATGTGAACATAATTTAAATAAACATAAATATGTAAATTGTTATGTTCACATTGCACTGTATCCTTGAGAAAGGTCTCTTTGTGAGACCGAAACGTTGGATAAACATGCCATTTTTCATAAAATAAATCACTGCTTCACTACAATAAGAGTGTGCTGATCCTGCTTCAATATATTGTCTGGATTTGATCGTGCACCTCTGACTTTTGCAGGCACTGTGGGATATATATATATATAAACAAATGTATTAATAGGTATCTCTAGGTGTGTTTATATAGTGTGTGTGTGTATGTGTATATATACATATATCATTTTTTTTTAAATTTTTTGCACTTGGAGGAGTTAACTTTATGGACATTTGTTTTTTTTAACACAAATTACCTATGTAAATACTAAGATGAACTATGTTGTAGCTTGAAGACATATTGTCTTTATGCTCCAACAAAATTATTTTTTTTGAGGTTGGAACCCGATAAAACCATCAAGTTCAAACTTTATAAAAACAATTACAACTTGAACCAGACTAAGTTAAAAAAAAAAAAATCCCATAATTATTAACTTAAGGGTCTGTTCCACAAATTTACAAAAAAAAAAACAAACACTGCCAATCATTCCAATAAAACTGGGTCTGCAGATTTTTGATATTCTGAAATATTTTTAATAAATAGTCAGAAGGAAAGAAAGTTGGTCTGATGTTCATCTGGTTAGGAAAGATTTGAGAACGGTTTTTATTTTTTTCCCTAACCAGAAAAACATCAGCCGGGCCTCTTTCTTTATCCTGACAACTTCCTTGACTATTTGGTGGTCAGAATGGGTTCATTTTAACAGTACATATATATCCCTTAATATCTTGGAATTAAAAATAATAAAGGAATGTATATTCATTGCAAAAATTCTTAGAATAGCACTTTTATCAATTTTACATAAAAAGTGGCATGAGGACTACTAAGCAGCTTTAAAAAAGTTGTGCCTCAAACTGAAAGAGCAAGTAAAGGGACAGAAGAATGGGGGGGGGGGGTAGAGTATATTTCCACCAGTATGATGTTAGAGCTTGTATTTATGTGTAACAAGTGGTTATTAAGCAAAATAACTGAATTGTTTTATTTTAAGTAGTTTATACAAAGCTATGAGTCCATGTGCCTAAAAGTCAGATTGTAATCTACAAATAGAAATTAAGATGGTGATCTCAACAGTAGAATACTGGCCAATTAATTAGATCACATTGCTGAATATGTTACCCCCAGTGTAGTCTTAATACAGTTATGGTAGAAGGTTAAGGTAGAAGAACTGTTAATAAAAATGATTACATACTGGAGGTGCCACAGGAACAAGGTCAGATTCAGAACGTCCAGTCTGCATTGCTGTATGAACACGGACAGACTCATATATTGAAGGCTCTTCTACCGTACAGGGATAGGGATGTTTCAATAAAATTAAGGTGCCTGCAAATGAGGAAGAGAAACCGTATTAGTTTCTTGCTGTAAAGTCATTTCTGTAAGTTTTAGGTAGGCTTGTACGCATGCAAAAGATCTCAGTTCAACATGTTTTTTGTGGTTGACTATAATCTTGCAGATATTATAAAGCAGAATTAATTATTATTGGCTAAGCTGATTATAACTGCATTCAACTGATTTCAAAGTTTACTTCGGAGTCTTCTATTTTCCCAAAACTGGTTTGCCCTATGGGTTTTAAAGGAGAAGTACACGCTCAAACATAAATGTGGCTAAAAATGCCATATTTTATATACTGCACTTATTGTACCAGTCTAAATTTTTAGCTTCTTAATAGCAGCAATGATCCAGAACTTCAAAATTGTCACAGGGGTCACCATCTTGGAAAGTGTCTGTGACGCTCATGAGCTCAGTGGGCTCTGAGCAGCTGTTAGCTTATGAGTTGTCTCAAATTATTAAGCAGAAATGAGGTAAGCCTGTCATATTTACTAATGCTACAAGGTTGATTATTAGATGCTCATGCTAGTTGCACTGGGTTATGTGCTGCCATGTAGTAATTATCTTTATAAATTAGTATCATATTCTGACATTTATGGGCTGGTACAGAAGCCCAAAGCATAACATTTCTAACCTATTTCTTTAGTTAGGCTTTAGTTATCCTTTAAAGTACAGGTATTTCCTTGCAATAAACTGCTGAAATGGGAAAATGTACTTTTCGATTGAACTGATCCCAAATTGTGTTTGTACCCTAATACATGATTATAGTATTCTTTTCAGTGATTTTCTACAGTCTAACAGTGAGGCAGTCTGTTCATGCATTACTGATTTGTGTTTTATAATGATTCAGCGATCATCATCTGTTTGGATTTGTGCATCCGGTGGAGGAGAATGTACTTCTGTCCACAGGTGTCCTAGGTTAATGTTGTTCCCTCAGCAGCACCAGCTTATTCATAATTATTACAGAAACTATACAATATTAAAAAGTTTGTCACTGTGTTTGTATTGCTCATCATTTCTGTACATGTGCATTATTTTTTATTGTTTTCCAGACTGTTATTCGCTTTTTATTCAGCAGCTCTCTAGTTTGCAATTTCGGCAATCTGGTTGCTATGGTCTAAATTAACATAGTAACCATGTACTGATTTGTATAAGAGACTGGAATATGATTAGGAGAGGCCTGAATAGAAACATGAGTAATAAAAAGTAGCAATTGCAATGTATTTGTAGCCTTAGAGAGCATTTGTTTTTTCGAAAAGGGGGTCGCTGACCCCATTTTGAAAGTGGGAAAAAGAAAAAAAAGGCAAATAATTAAAAAACTACAAAAAGGAAAAAGAGGGCCAAATGAAAAGTTGATTAAAATTAGCCATTCTATAACATACTAAACGTTAACTTAAGGATGGACCAGTATCAAACATCAGTTTAATAGATGTTTACTAATTCTCCTTATGTGCTTAATAAGCACATTTCTACCACAAAAATTGCATTTCTATAAAAGTTGCATTTCTTATAAATGTAATGAATAAAATCTTAAATGGTATAATTGTTCCACTAGATGGCGATCAGCAGGTTGCACTGACTAATGATTCTTTTTTTCTGTTCCACAGCATGTTTGGTTTTGCACAAACTCATTTATCCAGCTGGAGGCCACAGACTGATATTCCTAACATGTTACAAGATTTATTTACAACATTTGTCTGTTCATTTTGCATATTGACCTTAAAGAGATACTGACATTAAAAAAAAACCTTTGATTATTTATCTATCATATTTCATTGTCTTTGAATGCTATTTATAATTTTGCCATCAAAGTATTTGCCTGATGCAAATGCCATTACATTTCTTACTACCCTGTTCATCTATGAGGGGGGTGCCATATTTGTGCAGCAGTAGTCCGTTAACATTAGAAACTCTAAATGACAGGTTAAGAAGGGACAGTCAGGTTGGCAACACAGTCAGGTTTAGGAACTTCAAGTGACAATTAATCCCTTGGTCATTCTGTAACTGTGTAACACTTATATTAACTTTTAAAAATGAATCATCCCTTTTATAACTTGTTTCCCTCTGGGGTTGCTCAGTTGAAATATTAAGAGCTAAATATATATTTCTTTTTTAATTTCCTTTATTCACAAAAGACTCAGTGAAGGTGTTACTGGCACAAATTCTAATCAACTCCTAGAACCCCCCATGAAGTCATGTCTAGCCGGTAAATGTAACTCTCCATAGGAACTCCTTGAGTATCCTCATAGCCTGCAGATACCATATGCAAAGGTGTTCTATTCTCCAGAAAAACTGGAGTTGCAGTGGCTCTTTAAAAAAAAAAAAAAAAAAAAAGAATAATTTACTAATGAGAGTGAATACCGGATTTTTCAGGGTCATCACAGTGCAGTGCTGATGAAAGACGGATCACTGTGACAAATGGTCATTCTAGCATCTAGCTTTGTCTCCTCAAGAGGCTAACTTTCCGTTAAAGGAATTGTTCAGTATAAAAATAAAAGCTAGGTAAATAGATAGGCTGTCAAAAATGTTTATAGTTAGTTAGCCAGAAATATAATCTATATAGGCCAATGTGACTGGATGTCCCACATAATAGCCAGAACACTACTTCCTGCTTTGCAGCATTCTTGGTTTCCCCTGATTGGTTACCAGGCAGCAGGGTCAGACTCAGGCCAGGATTTGTGACGAGGTCGCATAGGCATGGCGCCTAGCCACACAATCAATTTTCTTGCTGGAATCAAGCTGTCAAGATGATGATCTTTGAGAGGGATGCCGGCCTCCGGACACTCTGGGACAAATTCGGCCCTGGTCAGACTGGACCAGTGGGACACAACAGGAAAAAACCTGGTGGGCCCCGGCTCTTTTGGGCCCGCTGCTCCCTGGATTCCTTATGTTCACCTCCCTCCCTGATGACAGTTCTGTCCCTAATGCAATGTACATGCACACGCGCGTGCATGCAGTGGAGGGTGGAGCTACGGGAGTCGGAAGAGAAGACTGTGTTTGGGGACCTGGGAGATTGTGCAGGGGGCCCTGAGGCTGGAAGCCCTGTGGGCCCTGGACCCCCTAGTCAATAATGCCAGGCAGTAACCAATCAGAGACTTAAGATGGGGTCACATGGGCCATAACTGCTGCTTTTGTATCTGACCTGCATGCTGAGGATCAATTGCACTCACTGAACATTTATGTCCCATGTAGCCTCCCTTAAAGTTGCTGACTAACTCAGAATTAGAGCTGTGGAGCAGGAAGTTGTGTTCTGACAGCTGCTAACTCCAGATTTTATAGATTGCATTTTTTGGCTAACTAACTATATTAAAAATGTTTTCTATTTTGGACAACCTATCCATTTACCCAGTTTTTATTTTTTACACTGAACTGTTCCTTTAACTTTTACCTCTAGGAACCAGCTTCACTTTTGACCCAGGTCAAGTACAGCACAGAATTAGTAGATGATAACAGCTGTTTCGTGACTTGTGTGCAATGAGTTGATATTCTCAGTCCAGTTCCCAGCAGACAGGTGTTCACAAAAATACTATCCTTGTTGGCACCTTCTAAAGCACTGTGACTGAATGGGCACGGATGCAAAACCACCCACTCACTGCTGGTGTTGATCCTATTTGACCGGGTGTCTTAGTACAGACATACAGACTGAACTGCTTCTGCCCAAGCCACCCATTGATCATGTATGTGTATAATACAATTCTGCTGAGTGCAGCTGTATTATCAGACTTATGAATTAACACCTTTATTATCAGATGATAGTCTGCTGTAGGGCTTGTTCTCCGAGATGGGATGGTGGTCAGGTTATAGTTTCTCTTCTCAAGTTTGGAAATGAATTAACAGAGTATTAGCAATGATTATCACGTTTTCAGCAGAAAAATTGCCTTAGCCAGTGCATACTATTGAAATGAAGAATACTACATTTAGCATTCTAACTTGAACTATATTTACAGTAAAGGCAATCAACAAATTGATCTTATTTAATTGAAAAATGCTTCTTTTGTTTGTTGCCTCACAGCCATGTAACAAAAGGCCTCTGTTTAAACAAGTAGCTTTGAACAAAGTTATTACTTATGGCCTGGCACGGAGCACATATCGCAGAATATTCTATTATGCCAGGAAGAACTCAAACCTTGTGTCACATTAAGTCTTCTATGGGGCATTACCTGCAAAGCACTTTTGTGGTGAGTCGTATGCGCTGTGCCTGGATTTATGTTTTAATTGAGCAATCTCAGTGTAAAGCCTGAACCCTGGAGTTACCTGCAACACCATATGGCCAGGGATTTTGCTCATACATTTTAGGATAATGGCAGATTGGCAATTTTGTTTCCCAATCATTTCCATCAAAGGTCCCTATTTAAAGCCAATGGGTATCAAAACCAAAAGTGGGTCCTGTCTTGTAACAGTTGCTTAAATCTCACATATTCCATATTCTGAACAAGTCAGACATTGGAAGTTGGTGTGATCACCACCAAATAATGCAACCTACAAGATATTAGGTGATTGGGATGGTACATAAACTCCCATATGTACACAGCCTTAGTAGAAGCAGAGCAAATGAAATTCTGGGCATATACAGTATTGTAGCAGTTCAGCAATCTGTATTTTGCACAAATGGAATTGTAAAACACATGAACACATATTATAGAAGTGGAATATTTCTTCTCTGCATCTATGCTTTACCTCTAGTATTGTTTCTTATTTTTTTATATATATATAACCTGTATTTCAATGTATACACAGATTATTGTGCTGCGCTGCAGAATTTATTGGCACTTTATAAATACGTACCTGTTAATCATATTGACAGTGGAAAGCCATATTGCGTGATTCTAATTCTGTGGGGTCATCATTTTTAGGCATACTAATCAAAAAGCTAATTTTTGGTTATTTAAACAGTATATCTCTACTTCAGATGAGGCATTCGGTAAGGCAGCTGGCATTTTAGTGAAGGAAGACTGTTCTGTGCAATGATGTTAATCATAATAATAGTGGAAAGCCATATTGCCTAGTATTGTGTTGTGATTCTAATTCTGTGGGGTCATAATTTTTAAGCAAGCTAATTTTTGGCTATTCAAAAGGTATAATTGTACCTCAGATGAGACATTCAATAAGGCAGCTGGCCTTTTAGTGAAGAAAGATTGTTCTGTGCACACAATAATCCCTATACGTTACTCTGAATAAACTCTGATAGCAGTACCTGATTCACTTCCAATTAAAGGTTGGTTTGCAAAATGCTCTACAAATTCTTTTAACGTAGGATATTCATTGAAGCCAAACTTGAAATAAGATCCACATTGCAGAACTTCAAAATGCTTTACAGAATCCCTGGCCCTGAAATGAAATGGTAAATGGAATTAGTGGCTATTAGTGGACCCTCCTTTCCTCTGCTAGAACTGCACTGGTTTTACTGGAAAGAACAGAACAACTCCCCAGTATTTCTATTCTGAGCATTTAATTGCCTCCCTACAATGACTGGGCCCCAGTGCAGCTGTACCAAAGAATGATCTGGTGAATGAGAAGTTATGTAGGGATTATAGGTCAGCAAGTAGAGCTGCTGCTCCTTCTGGCATTAGATAACAGTGGGGTTAATTAACATAATGGTAGTACTACTAACTATTCCAGTATACTGGATGTATCCTGTCAGGTATGGCTGAAGTACAATAAAACTGTGTCTTGTCAAGTCTAGCAAAGACATTTCCTTACCTGTCAATAAAGCAAAGACATCCTGATTTCATTTGAATAAACAGAATAAGAAAACTGACTCCTCAATATATGCACCCTTCTTGAATGGATGCAATGAGATATAGGCATTTATAAAGTGACACAAGTTTATGCATACATCAAATTTAAAGTTTACCTCGAGAACGGAGAAACTCGTTTTTTTACCTAATGGCTCAGAGATGGTGTAAACCATTATTACACATGGCATAATTACAGTAAGATTTTTGCCATTCTTTTTAAATTTACTTACAACAATACATATTTATGTGAAAACAAATAGTTGCTAATAGTAAATTGTACAAAGATCCATTTTTTTGTAGAAACAAAAAAACCCCCACACTCCTATTTTGCCTACAGCTTGTCATTTGAATACTGCTTGATTTAGAATATAGAGGTATGTACAGTATCAAGAGAAGGATACATGCATGATTAACCATGCCTGAATTGTAGTATTGCAAGCTGTTTCTCAGGTTGATTTTTATATTATGTAAATTCAGTTGTGTATTTTAGTAGTAATCTTGGGATATATAGAACTCTTACTTATTTACCTGGAGTCCTGTCCCCTCGCATTTTTGTAAGACCTAGCCACTGTCCCTCAACCCCTTACTAGCCTGTCTGCCACCTAGCAATCTGTTTTGTCAGTGATCATTCACAGACTCATTTAAATCAAGCAAAGAGGACATTTCCCAGTCTGAGTACTTGGTTAATATAAAGTCTATAGGGATAGAAAGAATTTGTATCACCCAAATGACCTTATATCGAGTGCATGGGAATATGGAGAACTCAGTTGAAGAGCATATGCTCCATTCATTGTGAACAATGCTGTGAGCAAATCTAGTTTTATTACTTTGAAGAGTTTTTGATCATTTTAAGCATATTTTATTGTTACAATGGCACAGCTCTCAGATTAGGGTTCTGGTGGTGTGGAGTGATGCAAAGATCCAACAGACTGGTGAACCACGTACATGATCTCCAGGTCAATGAAACTACTGGAGCCAAAGAAGAGGAGAATGAAAAAGACATTTTAAGGTCCACAGTTTCCACAGAACAACACCAAATGTTTTCAATTTAACTTTTATGGGGGGATCCTGGCCACCAATTGTTTTTAACTTATAGGGGAGCTGAGCCCACCACTGTCTTTTTATAACTTGTGGGGGGCCTGGCCACTAATGATTTTTTTAACTTGTGGAAGGGGGGGGGCAGGCCATCAGTGGTTTTTAAAATTGTAAGAGGGTTAGGGGCAAGTTTACTAACATTGGAGATAAATATCTGGAGAGATTTCTGGAGATTGTCTCTAGCAACCAATCAGATCTTTGCTTATGTTTTCTAACTTATATGTGGCTATTCAATTCTAATTGCTGATTGGTTGCCATAGGCAACATCTCCAGAAATCTCTCCAGATATTTATCTCCAATGTTAGTAAACATGCCCCTTAGTCATCAATTCATTTTTTTTTTAACTTGTAGGGAGACACTGATCGTCATTGGCTTTTTATTACTTGGGGGGACTAGCCACCAATTATTTTTATACTTGTGGGAGGGGGTTACTGTTTTAGCTCTGATGAATGTGTGACCTTTTTACTGTGGGTTGGGTGGGATCTGGGGTGGTCTATGGGGTGGGACTTTGGGCTGGGCTAGGATTTGGCTTTGTGCTGGACTGCGGTGGGGCCCAGAGAATGTTGTTGTGTTGGGCCCTGTCATTTCTGATGATGGCCCTGGGGGCTCTTTATACCTGACATAAGTTTATTGCTGCAGCACTGATTGTGCAGTGGGTGCAGTGGGTAAAAATATACATGTCCTGTAGGAGCCACAAAATGTATTAAACTTCAATGCATTTCAAATTGTTTTCCATTCAGCACAATCACTTTAAACATTGCACAACCACTGACCTTACTTATCTAAACATTTCCTTTCTTCTTACACATCCACTGTACAAGAAGAAAGAGGAACAGATCTTTGGGTGTTTGTTTGCCTCAGCTCCTACTAAAGTTAAAATAACCTTCTTCTTACAAAATGTATATTATTGAAACAGACTTCATAAAGCATAGTCAGACTAGCTAAATCTATAAGCATTGCTGTGTAAGTGGCACTTACCTGACAGAGAGTGAGTAGCTGTTTGATTTGGAATTGCTGTTTCTCAGGAGGTAGCTTCCATCTTTTCCATTTGTAAGGAGCAGCGCTTCAGCTGCATGGCGAGAGAGGTTTGCATGGTACCACCTAGCAGGAAATAAATTTTTTAATATAATGACAAGTAACCAGCATCAAACGTTATTATTGCATACGTTCTGCTTTTTTTTTTTTTAAAAGAATCCTGACCAGTACCAGTGCAGGCAAAACTACATTATGTTGTCATACCTTTAAAAAACTCTTTGTTAAACACTCTATGCTCTTTTCTTTTTTCTGCTTATCCTGCAAAATCTCCAATGAGCAGGTCTTTGCTCAACCAACATTGAGCTGATATAATTGACTGGGCCCAAGGTTGATGTTTAGATCATATTGTTGGCCGAAGGAGAGCCATTGGGAGGGAATGACATTAATAAGCATATTAAATTCTCCTCCAGCTACATTTCCTGACCTGTCCGATTCTTAGCCAAATATAGGTTGGGTAAGCTATCAGAAAGGCCCCAATAATGGGCCATTAGCTGCTGACTTCGGTCTGAAGAGACTGAGAAGACAGTTTTCATCAGCCTGTATATGATTTCCTGTACTTTAGTCAGGTTCACAGAAATTAGCCCTAAGGCTGGGGACAGACAGGGAGATTCGGGGAGATTCTGTCGCCTGGCGTTTAATTGCAGGCGACAATCTCCCCGAACTTCCTTCTCCCAGTCCGTCGCTAGTTTAAATGAAAAAGCGCCAGTGCTGTGCACACGCGGCGCAGCGATTTCCGGAATCGCCCGAAGTTACTTCGTGAGTAAACTTTGGCCGATTCCGGAAATCGCCGCGCCGTGTGTGCACAGCGCTTTTTCTCCCTGTCTGTCCCCAGCCTAAATGTAGATGTCTCCATATTTCTTACTATATCCCAACAAGCTACTACTGTATATTCGTACAGATACTTTTCAAATTCGACACATTTATTTCCAGAACATTATATTTATTTAGTAAACACTGCTTCTTTATTTAATGGCCTCATTGGATTGTAGGTGCTTTCCTAACTTATGTCACTGAGCATACTGAAGCCTGTTACAACCAAGTTTCCTGTTGCATTATGTGATAGAGGAGTTATGCCTGCCCATATACCCACTCTCAGTGTCATATCATGGCTGGATTTGAACTAGGGACCTAGGGGTAGATTCATCAAAGAGTGAAGTTCCGCCACTAGAGTGAAATTCCACAGCTCTAAATTAATTTCTATGGGATTTTGCAAGGCGTATTCATCAATGGGTGAAGTGAAAGTTCACCCTTTAATGATTACGCCTTTAAAAATCCCATAGAAATTAATTGAGAGTTGTGGGATTTCCCTCTAGTGGTGGAACTTCACTCTTAAGTTCACTCTTTGATGAATCTACCCCCTGGTGTCTTTGGGCTGTCTGAGTTACTGCTCTGTGTGAGCAGACAGCTAGGGCCCTGGTTCACTCCCATTGCTTTACTAGTAATTGTAAATAGGCATGGCTTGGTTCACCTTTTATCAGTCTAGCACCATGTGATAGTGTAAGCCATTAGGCAGCATATAAAGACACTTGGTTGTTATTTGACTACTCTTCGGATTCTGATTGGTTTGACCATGGCCCGTGACCTCGACTATGCTTCTGTTCCTGATTTGGTACCATGTCAATTTGGTTTTGACCCGGCCTGTCCCTTGACCACTCTCCTTGATCGCTTCCTTTCTGTGTACTACATGTGCTTCCCTTGCCTGCCCAGAACTCTCTTGCTTGTCCTCTCTCGATAAAACCTGGCAGCACCCAAGCAGTGGAGGGCTCCTCTCGAACGAAAGGTGGGTGTTATAGGCAGAAGACTGAGCCATGACCGGGACCTTGGGGCTTGTTTTGGGTTTGGGATACCTATTAATACACTCAGCCACTTGGCTTCCAGAGCCTGAAAATAAACTTGGGCTGCATAATGGGCTGCAAGAAACAGTGGTGATCAGCACATACATAGCCAGTAACTTAGGTGACCTTCATTGGAGGTGCCAGTATGCTAGGCTCCCCAGTGAACAGAATTGGTAACTTTAGATCCCGTTATATTCTGTCTGCTGAAAAGTGAACAAACCTGGGATACTGGTCTTGTTGTGCAACCATCTTTTCCAAAACCCAAAAAGATGCTCTGTGCTATTCCAAAAGTGCATATGCTCAGTAAAGTAATATATGTGACTACATATGTGGGGTGTTCAGGACACAAAAGAGGATTGCTGGAGCAATGGTGCTGCTGTGAGGCAGGAATAGTACCTGGGACACTTTACGTTTAGTGATTATATTTACTGGGGGTTCCTAACAGATTGGCACCCCCAATGAACTTCACTTTACCTGTTCTTTAATATAAATTATAAATAGCTATTGCAAGAGAGGACATCATATATGTACCAACATGTTCTTAAATCGTCCTTGTATTGATTCTTGTTGTATAGCTATGGTAGGTGTATTTTAATTCCTCCAGTCTGGAACTGTGATTAGAGAAGGAACCAAAGATTATTAAAAATATTCTTATAGGTGCTTTTCAGCTCTATATAGCTCTTAGGGTTGCCACCTTTTCTTTTCTTCCTATATATTTATCTTTTTTCCTATTAATAACATTGGGATCAACCATCAAAAATACAGACCAGGCCGGTGGCAACCCTAATAGCTCTACCCACATTATTCTTCAATATTTATCTTTTGGTCTCTCTCAAGCCTCTTACTATGATATTTCCACAGAAAAACCACATCATTCTACAACAGAAACCACTCCACTACCAATATCTACCCGTTGTTACTTTAGATATATTCCCTTTCAACTACTTGCAGACAACCTTACTTGCAGCAGTTTATCCCAATAAATATAGATCTAGTTTACTGTGGTCATTTAACATTTTACTGCACCAAATCAATAAATAAAATAAAGTACTGTACTGAATCCTCTTCAAAATATTTATGAATACCAAAAGAAATGCAACTCATAATTTGCATATTAAAATTTCATCTGTGACCAACCATTCATCACATTCAGTTCTCCTGAGCTTTTATGCCACATGACTAAGGGTAAGGACACACAAGGCGTTTTGTCGCCAGCGGTTTTAAAAAGCAAATCGTGGCGACAAGGCGATCGTCTTTTTCGAACAGGCGATTCCCAGCGACAATTTGCACAGAGCGATTTGTATCCCATTGCTCTGTGCGGTACGTGCTCCACCCACGTGCTCTCGGCGTTCCTCATCCAGCTCAATTAGCCTGTCTATCAAAAAAGTGCTTCAAAAAAGGCATTTTCCAGCGTGTTTTCGTCCGAGTTTTGTTCGGCGTGTTGTCTCGGCGTCTCTCCTCGAGCGTTTGTGCTTCCCGCTGTAACCTAGCGTCTTTGTATTCCTGCGCCTTTACGTGTGTAATTTGAATACAATCGCTGCTACTTATCTGTATGTGTGTGCGTGTCTAGGAGATTTCAGTGCTTTTCTAAGTACATGCTATTTCTGATGAATCGCTCGGAAAAGGGTCTCAGTGCGTTTTGGAGCTACAGGCGATTCACAAACGTGCTGTGTGCACAGTAGCTGGCGTCTTTCATATGGTTTTGTGCTGAGACAAAACGAGCGACATGTCGCCGCGATTTGCTTTTTAAAAACGCTGGCGATAAATCGCCTCGTGTGTCCTTACCCTAAAAGTGCTTTGTTGATTGAATCAAATCTGAACTCTCAAATTCTCCACCCAGTGTGGTGATTACAATACAGCTTGGTTATGGGGGGGGGGGGGTCTGGACTGCAGAGTTTGTTTTGTTGTAGTCCCCCTCACTAGTGCAATGCAGTTTCTCACCCACTGCAAGGAAGGGGCAGTCGCCTCCCTGAATATTTTTTTGAGAGGGTGACAGTTGCTCGTAGTTACAACACCGGGATTTAGATTCAGACAAATCTTATTAAATACTGGATTTTGTGCATGCAATCAATATTTTACACAAGTTGGTATGCATTTAGTCTGTGTATTATTATAAATGATTTATAATTTGGCACACCTCCCTCATCACCACATGATATTGGGAAATGTAGACATCATATGTTTGGCAGTTAATTAGACCTCAATTTCCTGTATCCCTAGATAGAGAGGAAGACTATTTTGTTATTATGTGGTATTGGGTGAGGCTGACCGACACACAGTGGTATGTAGAAAAGGGGTTTTGCCCAAAGGTTTTTACAAGGTATCTCTAGCCATTTTAAAACCCCAGAAATACTGATGACATATTAAAGGGTTATATCTCCTTAAATCCCCTGCACCACCTACTGAACCTACAATTAGAAGTGGGTAGACTTCATTTTAAGTAAAAAGAAATCTTGATAATAATCTATCTGCTGCACATCACATGAAAACCTATTCTGGTGCTGATATATGACAATACATGTGTATAGAAATTACTAAATATACTTGGCTTTAGAGGAGAAGGAAATGTTCAATTATTGGGGGGTTGCATACAAAGTCAAGAGAGGGGGATACATGTATTAGCATTGGCCTAGCCACAAGCCAGTCATGAATCCAATGAAAAAGAAAGAGCCAAAACCTGTTAATGCAGCAAACAGGGCGAACCTCACTGAGGGCCATGTGGTCCCTAAGCTTTTGATCTTGTGTAAAGTGTCACCAGTAGCATGGAATAAATTTGGGATCACCCCGTTTGCTGCATTATCAGGTATCGTCTCTCTCTCTTTTTTAATCAATTATTGGGGAGTGCCAAACATTTGGCACCACTCCAGGGATTTTAATCACTAACCCAATGCCCCTGTTAGCAGAAAACGCTTGTGAGCGAGTGATTCTCCTTCTCCCTTCTACTTTCTTCAAAGGCTGATGCGTGTATAGTAAAGTGTGCCTAACATTTGATATCCCCCAGTGAATGAACAGTTCTCTCATTTTAGCCTTGTGCCTTTTATATAAAGTTACATAATCCTAAAGGCAGCCATGAATGGGCTAATCAGGTACATTCTCCAAATTGAACAAACAGCCCATACAGATGGAAAGCATACCACAATGTGGCTTCCTTTCTATTGTTCCAATCATTTGGGCAAAGAAAATCTGTATCTCCTCTTCACTTTCTTATCTACTGATGCAGCGTGTACTAACCTGCATGGTGCCAAATCCCTCAACCGACCATTATTCATAGTATGTGGATACCAGTCTGGATTGGCAAACAGCCATTCACACCCAGATTACTGTGGAAAACTTTATTTTTTGTGATTTTATCTGTGCATGTATGGTCAAGTTTAGAATTTAAGGGGTTTATAAGGGCAGCAAATATATTGATGTAAGAATGCATTGGTTAGAGACCTTCACAGTTGGACAATATTGGTGAAGCACAGTGTTGAGCATCCTATTCCCTCAAGATGCTGGAGCAGTAGAACAGCCTCTGGCGAGCAGCAGGTTGTCTATACCCAGTCTAGCAGGATAGAGGATATAATTCACTACTGGAAACCTAATACAGGAGGAAATTCACTCCTCTGCACTATCTTCTATATGATATTTCCAGGCAGGAAGCAGGCAAAACCCACAAGAAGCATGCCCAAGAGATTTTTACATAACCTTTTCACAGAAGGAAAGCTTAGCTGCAGCACTGGGCTTATTTATACTTTGTGCAGAGGCATGTAAAGCAATATTCTTTGTAACATCTTCCTGTCCTAGTACTAGGACGTTGCTTATCCTGTGCTGACAGATAGAAACTTCAGAAATTCATGACATTAGTCCAAGCAGTTGAGCATTGAGAAGTTTGCATCTCTTCCACAATTTGCCTTCTAATAAATTCACACATCTCAATATCTCCACTTTCCTCATGTGCCTAGTCTTCTTCATTGGAAGAACAAGGACTTTCTAAAAATTTTCTTGAGTCACTTGCAAAATAAACTGAAAATAGGCCATGTTTTTAATATATACTTATTAGATATTTACTTTTTATTGCATGGCGTTTTGTCACAATAATGTGTTGCAGATTATTCAAAGGCAGGTAATGGCATATAAAGCACAAAACTATTTGTAGTTCAGTGATAGTACATACCCACATTCCTAGCATGTCAACTGTTGACTGTAATGGTATCCAACAAATAGGGATGTAGCGAACATCGGAAAAAATGTTCGCGAACTTCCGGACAAAAATGCGAACGGTTCGCGAACTTCGCGAACCCCATAGACTTCAATGGGAAGGCGAATTTTAAAAGCTAGAAAAGACATTTCTGGCCAGAAAAAATGATTTTAAAGTTGTTTAAAGGGTGCAACGACCTGGACAGTGGCATGCCAGAGGGGGATCAAGGGCAAAAATGTTTCTAAAAAATACATTGTTGACACAGCGCTGCGTTTTGTGCTGTAAAGGGCAGAAATCACACTACGTCACTCAGGTGATGTTTCTGGACACGGAATGTGAAAAAGCTCACACAGCTACGTGGCACTTGGTTAAAGACTGGGCAAACAATGCCTACAAGATCAACGTATACACTACTACAGCAGTGGATACGGATTACGGAAAATATTATTGCTGCTTGAAAAACGTCACTCAGGATGGTGTTTCTGGAGACGGTATTATTATTGATATTTAGACAGAATGTGAACAAGCTCACACAGCTAGATGGCAGTTGTTTGAAGAACAGTAGATTACTAGCCAGCAAACTTACTATCAACTGTCCCTCAAATCACTAACAGCTCTCTCCCTACACTAGCTCTTCCAAGCACACACAGGCAGAATGAAAAAACGCTGCAGGGCTTCAGTTTATATATGGAAGGGGAGTGGTCCAGGGGGTGTGGGGGTGGTCCAGGAGGGAGAGCTTCCTGATTGGCTGCCATGTATCTGCTGGTCTGGGGGAGAAATGGCAAAAAAAAACACCAGCTAAGGTGAACCCAAATTGGCGAACGTCGCGCGACGTTCGCGAACATTCGGCGAGCGCGAACAGCCGATGTTCGCGCGAACAATTTCGCCTTCGAACAGTCCGCGACATCCCTACCAACAAAATATTCCTCCTTTGTTTCTTGAAACAGAATTTCACAATAAGTTCATAAAAATTAAAATCGCAATAAATAGAATTCATTATATTGAAAGCCATGCTAAAGTCTTTAAAATCATTGAAGTGGAGTAAAGAATTATCCAGGATCTTGAGGGCTTATTTTTCATATGCAGGCTTTTATTTCTATGGGCTCACCTATATAAAAAAAAAACATTTTGGTTGTTGATATTTAAAAAAAAAAAAAAAAGTGTCATTCCTTATTTTATACAAGCCAGTTATACCATCTTCCAATCAAACCTACATAACAGGATTCCTAAAATAAAGCTGATCCAGGGACTGGCTTGATATGTTATGACTATGCATAGATTACCATTCAATAACCAAATATGGCCCACTTCACATTTCTTGCCACTCAGATTGCTCACAAGCAATATTTTGGCTTAGTCCACTTGCAATTTTTCCTCTTGGTCTACCTGTTTCTGACATTAAGTCAACAACTGAAACATCTTCACAGATATGTCTGCTAACTTCCATGTGATTCTGTCATAAGAATTGTCTACATATCTCTTGACTGCTCGTTTTCGGTACATAATTAATTTATCAGTAGGGAGTTACTTCTAGGATTAGTTCTCATTTCCTTTTCACAAACTGGAGAGCAGAGATTTTTGCCTCTTTATCTACAGTTATTAATGGACAGGATTTGACCATACTCTACCAGGTCCAAGGCAGGGTTTACTAAATTCATGTGAAGGATTCGAATATTCGGTCGAATAGTCTCAGTTCGATTGTGCGACTATTTGAATATGCAAATTAAGTATTTTTGACCATCGAATATAGAATATTTGGGCGCATCAAATAGCTATATATATTCGAGCGATGGACTATTCACCAGTCGAAGAACTTGCCGATGGAATATTATATACAGAAGCCTATGGGAATATTATATTCAATTTTGGCGAATATTTATTCATCAAATATTAGCCAGCCAAATTTGAGGGCTAAAAGCCCTCGACAATTCGAGGCTTAGTAAATCTACCCCTAACAGTGCTTAGTAATGTCAGATTGTGGAAGAAAGCAGATCAAGATAGATATATGGCCCTTAGTGTTGGCATAATTTTTTTCATGCTTTGGTTATCTTGTAATATAAAAGTTGTTACTAGCTCACCTTGCCATTGCATTCTTTCCTACTCTCTTTTCTACTCTTTTCTACTCTCTGGTCACAGCTACCTCTAAATCAAGGGGATTACATATATACAAAGTAGTGAAAGCATCCTGCACACTATTGTAGATATTATTTGGAGGTGGTGCTAATGTTCCCTAGATACCTAGGGGCAGATTTATCAAAGGTCAAATTTCGAATTGAAAAAATTTGATATTCGACCATCAAATTTAAAGGGGAAGTAAAATCCTTTGAATATCGAATTTGAAGGATTTTACTTTGATTGGTCGAACGATCGAATAGGAAATTTCCGATTGATCGATAAATCGTTCGGAGCGATCGAATATTTCCTATTCAATCAAAAATAATGAAACCCAATTCGGTAGCTTTGATCTGGTGAACTAGGCAGTCGAATAAAAATTTCTTCGACAGTCGATTAGACGACTATTCGAATGAAGTTTTATTCAAATAATTCGATTCGATCAAATTTTCAAAATTCCCTGATCGAAGTGGTCTTCAAAAACATTCGAAAATTCAAATCTTTTTGAAAATTCGATTGAACTTCAAATCCTTCATGTGAATTTATTAAATCTGCCCCCTAGTATGGTATCACAATAGTCAAACACTTTGTCGAACAGCAACCACACACAGCATATAGTGTAAATGTTGTTGCCAAATAAAATTGGGCCCCAGAGAGATAATGTTTTGGGCAGTCATACCACCCTTCGTCAGACGTGTGTTAATTACATTCACACCCCACATCACAATGTTTTAATCAGAATCAAACCCAAGTCTTCAGAGCCGTGAGATGTAAATGTTAATTGTCCTCTGCAGAAAATAGCGAGCTTCGAAGTGCCCTTTTCCAACCCCAAATGTAGGCATTATAGCTAAAGCAGGAATAAAGTAGATGCATTTTAACTGTTATCCACAATGATCTGTGCTTGGGATTTTCTGTTATTTGGATCTCCACATCTTAAGTCTGCTAAAAAATAATTGAAACATTAAACCCAATAGGATTGTTTTGCCTCCAATAAAGATAAATGATATCTTAGTTGGGATCAAGTACAAGCTACTGTTTTTACTATTACAAAGAAAAATAAATAATTTTTAATTATTTGGATAAGATGAAGTTTATGGGAGATTGCCTTTCTGGAACATTCTGGATAATGGATCCTATACCTGTATTAAAATCATCCAGGACTGTCAAAGGAAGCAAATGATTGCACTGATGTCAAGAGTTTCTTACTGAGCCTGCATAAGTTATTCTAACATCTGCTCCATCCGCCAGTAGAAAAATACACTGCCGAACTGTCTCATTTCTGGTTGTCCCTCAGGCAACATTTAAGTAAGTTTGCTTCCAGTTTAGTAAGTCAGATGGTTGCAGAAAGTTGCACTGGTCAGCAAAACAAACATTTGATCTGGTTCATATGGGTTACTAGACCCCTTTTTTAAAAACACCCTGGCTGTAATTAATTTATTCTATGCATTCTGTTACTGGAAGAAAAAGCGCCGGAGGGGTTGAGTTCCCCTTTAACAACTTTCATGTAGAGTGTTGGCACATTGCAAGCAAGATATGTAAAATGTTAACAAGACACAGGGTTTTTATGTAATTCTCAGTAACCAGAAACAGAGCCCACTTCCTGGAACATAAAGGGACTCAAGATTCATACCAATGGTTTCAATATAACAGTGCAGCACCACTGCATTCTGAGGGCAATACATTCCTTCCCTCCAGCTGATGCTACAAATTCACACAAATATCTTACTGCAAATTTATTTACATGAATTGCAAAGAAATGTATAGAAAATTGGGAAAACAGAAAATAACCTAATAAAATTTAACTGATGTTCCGATTCTAAATCATTGGTGAGCCCTATTAAGGAGAACTAAAGCCTAGCTAAAATAGTCAGTTAGAAGTGTTGTAGATTATGTTTTGGGCTTCTGTACCAGCCCCAGGCAAACAAAGCAGTAAAGATCTGTTTGTCTGAAGATGCCCCAGTAGCTCCCCATCTTCTTTTCTACTGATTCCTTGCTCATGCTCTGTGCTGCTGTCACTTAATGAGTTTAGGGACCGACTCACAATATACTGTTTATATAGAATAGAAATGTCACAATATAAGACAGATTAGTATTTAGTGCAGATAATTACTATGTTAGCTCAGAAACCAGTGCAATTAGCATCAGAATTTAATAATCCGCCTTGTAGCATCAGCTGAAATTACAGACAAACCGCATTTTCTGCTTGTAAACTTCCATCAACCCCTAAGCTTAGCTTCTCAACAGCAGCTCAGAGCCCACTGAGCATGTGAGTGTCGTATACACTTTCCAAGATGGTAATCCCCTGTGACAAATTTGAAGTCTTGGCTCATTTCTGCTATGGAGATGCTAAAACTTTAAACTCATGCAATAAGTTCAGTATGTAAAATGTAATTTTTTAACCATATTAATTTTTAGGGTTTAGTTCATCTGACCAAAATTATGTTTCTATTTTGCATACACTGTACTAGAAAAAGCATGTCCTGCATGTAAAATACACTATTAATAAGGGAAGTATTAACAATTTTGCTTGGGGTTCCTCTTCCATTGCATGCAAAGTTCTCCTTAACATGAAAACATTAATTACAAATGGAGTAAAATCCTAATTTAGATACAATTGTCAGCTCTAAAACAAAAGTAAAAGGGAGTTGGCAGGGCTCACTCAACATGACGGAGGTCTAATGGGTCTACAGTCTTCTATGATGGTTATTCCCAAGTCTAAATGGGAGTCCTACATTTTAACCCTCCTTACTCTTACTGAAACCCAATACCCAGCATACAGATTTAGCTACCTAAGTGTATCAGAAAATTTTAGTTTAAACTCCTAGAACAACTTCCACACTTCAACCTAAAACATAATACCTGTTTAAAGGTCAAAGATCCTCTGTTAAAACATCTGCTGGCAAAAACTGGAATTCAAAGAGCTAGATTAATTAACAGTAAAAGGTCACATATCCATATCAAAGCAAAGGGCTTACTAGTTCCAGTGTAACTTCTTGGTAGAGACTAAAAATACACAACATCCTACCGGGGATGAGGGGATTAACAAGAGCAATGTACAACTGTGGGAAGCCCTACCGAACTGAACTTCCAGAATAAGATGCACATCACTATAACTAAAGCATTGATTTTTTTGTCAGCATAGACATTCTTTCCCTTTTGGGTTATATTTGCATGTGGGCTTGTTGCAGCTACTATTGATACACTTATAGGAATTGTTCAGTATAAAAACTGGGTAAATAGATAGGCTATGCAAAGTAAAAAATGTTTTCAAAATAGCTAGTTAGTCAAAAATGTAATTTATAAAGGCTGGAGTGATTGTATGTCTAACATAGCCAGAATACTACTTGCTGCTTTGCAGCTCTCTTGATTTCCCCTGATTGGTTACCAGGTACCAGGTAACCAGTGACCTGAAGGGGTACATATGGGTCATAACTGCTAATTGCAAACTCGCTGTTCAGTTATGTCCCATGTGGCCCCCTTCAAGTCACTGACTAACTCAGAGTAGAAGAGCTCTAGTTTTGGCTAACTAACTATATTAGAAACATTTCTTATTTTGCACGGCCCGTCTATTTAAACAGTTTTTATTTTAACACTGAACTTT
Source organism: Xenopus borealis (assembly GCA_024363595.1). Taxonomy (NCBI): domain Eukaryota; kingdom Metazoa; phylum Chordata; class Amphibia; order Anura; family Pipidae; genus Xenopus; species Xenopus borealis. The sequence goes on along the minus strand of CM044431.1, from coordinate 77,914,034 downwards.
TCCTTTAAGTACGGGGAAAGTATGAATACTTGGTGATACTTTTTATTTGGACTAACATCGCCCATATGAAGGATTATTAGCTGCCGTGGAACTTTGTATGGCCCCATGCCATGCCTATTAATATATTTTTCTTTTTTGTGTTTTCTATTTTTCTGTTTTGTGATGTTATACTGTTTACCTGAGAAGACCCAATCAGAGCAATCCATGAGTTCAGATACTAACCTCTAGGTTAGTAGGGCAAACACAGTCTTAAAATCATATACTTTATAACAACAATTATTCATTTGTTGCATTAAGCTTTCAGTAATAAATTAATTAATTATTTCATTAATTATAATACATTCTTTTTCCTTTCATGAACAGCACTTTATTGCTGTAAAGGGACTGTGTGATTTAATTTCTATTCATACTTGGTATATTTTTAAAAAAAACAAAAGCCCATCAAATTCAAAACCTCCAAATGAACCCCAGTGCACAAGTATCACATACATACTTACATATATGCATGTAACTTCATATATCCAGATGATATGTATGCATGCATGCATCCAAGCATCCTAATTGTGGGAAGCATAACAAAATATACATTCATGTATACTTTTCCGATTTCGCATTGTGACTTTTCGCGCAAGAAGACGCCGATGGATCCAGGAAGAAGACTGCGTGGGAGAAGATGGCGTCTGTGAACTCTGTGGACAGAACCTGTGCCGAGGGGTAAGTAGCAACTTAGGGGCATTTGCCGGGGGGGAGGTAGGCGGTATTTTAGCACCAAAGGGGTTAACTTCTCCTTCAGAAAATTGGAATTCTATGGCAGAATGACATATCAGATCTGGAGGAAGATATGTGGGTAGATGCCCTGAAGCAAGTCCCAGATATCACAATGTCCGTTAAGGACAGGTTCATTCAAATTAAATTAATTAACCGAGCCTACTTAACACCGTACAGGCTATCCAAATTATATCCCCAAGTATCGGATATCTGTCCCAAATGTAACTCTGCAGTGGGTACCTTCTTTCATGTTTTCTGGGAATGCCCAGTCATCAAACAATTTTGGTCTGTTGTTTTGAAGTTTATCAATGAGAAGTTGGCTCTCCCCCACATTCTGTGCCCAAAGGTATGTCTACTCGGGGTGCTGGAAGACCTGGACCTTTCGTCATATCAACGGTTATGTTACCTCCAGTTACTGTTCTATGTGAAAAAAGCTATTTTGTTAATGTGGAAAGCCACCACGGCTCCAACACTTAACTATTGGAAAAAAATAATTAATGATGTGTTACCCAAGCAGAAGCTGGTTTACTTGTCAAGGGGATGCCCTGCCAAGTTTAATGCAATATGGGACACTTGGTTGAACGCTCAATCTGTGTAAATGGAATTGACTCGCAATGGCTTAGTTGCTATACACTCTTCTTCCTATCTTTCTTTCCCACTTTAAGTTTCTTCTCTGTTTTTTCTTTTGGTTTTTTCTTGTAACTGTTAAAGCATTAAATAAAAACTTTAAAAAAAAAAAGAAAATTGGAATTCTACTATTTGCCACCTAAAACCAGCCGAGTTCATGAATAAGTCAATGGAAGAGGGACCGATTTGGACATGTTAGTAGCCTTCCTGACATTCAAGGTTTTTTTCGGAGAAAAAAAACTCAATTCGAGTTTAGTCCAATTTGATTTGTGTGAGTTTTAGATATCCAAATTTTGTTATTAAATAACCCCGCCAATTGAATTTTGATTAATTGAAATTTATTACAGTCAACATTTGTTTTGTGCAGTCAACTCCCTACCTTCTTGCTGGTGATTCAAAATATACCAATGTCTCATTATTGCAAAAGAGCATGACAGCCGCTGCTGTGTAAACACAAAGGATACAGGGATATGTATCCTTTGGTCTTGTTTCCAGAACAATAAAACTGGGACATTCTTTGCAGATGAATCAGTAAGAACTGCACTGTTCAGTTTAAAACCAGTCAATCCACTGAGAGAGTGACTAGATACTGTTTGCCAAAATATTTACAATATATGATGATGATAATATGAAGAAAAAAAAAATAGGCACCATTTTATTTAGTGAAAACTTTACAAAGTATTAAGCTGATAATGCTTCACATTTTGTTTTGAGTTTCTGTATCAGCCCAAGGCAGGGGCGATCCAGCCCAGTGTACGCTCTTCACTAGAAGAGCCAAATTTCCTGGTTGGAAATTCGTCTCTTAAGCTGGCCATAGACGCAAAGATTTTTGAAAGATCCAATGGTTATCTTGAGACCACGATTGTCTCAAAACGATCGTTTAATGTCAGATGTGTCCATCAACTAAAAAGACCATTTCAGGCGATATTGCCAGCAAAACTGAAGGATCGCAGCCTGCTTTGCCCTGCAACATAGGTAGATTGCATGGGGACTGATAAAGATTTTCTAACCTGGCAGATCAATCTTCAGACCAATGTCGGACGAAAAATCGTAAGATGAACGATCGTTTGTATCCCACTAACCGCACGATAATTTGACAGATTGGTCGGACTTCACCAAAATTGGTCGTTCGGGAGCGAAAGATCGTTGCGTCTATGGCCAGCTTTAGTTACCAGGAGCAGCATTTTTTCAACTTGCCTCATTGGTGGAGCGCCCCTGGCCCCAGACCACTCTAGCCTAAAATGCCCCCAGTAGCTGAATTTTTCTTCTTTCCTGCTGATTCACAGCACATGCTATGGACTGCTGTTAGTAAACAGAGCTTATGGCCTTACCCTGTACAGTTTATAAACACTATATAAAATGTAAGCCACAAGGATGATGATTAGGTTCACAGAATATATATCTGCATCAGTAATGTAATCAGTCCAGTAGTATAAGCTTAAATGACTGATATAACTTCACTTTCTGAAAGTTAGAGTGAAAAAAAAAATAAAAAGCTATAACAGTGATCCCCAGACAGTGGCTCATGAGCAATATGTTGCTCACAAACCCTTTGGATGTTGCTCCCAGTGACATAAATCCTTTTTAATTCCTGGCTTGGATGAAAGTTTTGGTTGGCATCCCCAGAAACTTGTTGCTCCCCAACTCTTTTTATATTTAAATGTGGCTCATAGGTAAAAAGGTTGGGGACCCCCACCCTAAACTAAGTTTCTCAATAGAAGCCCAAGGCAAAAAAAAAGCATATGCCATCAAAAGATAGCCTGTAATGGTAAATTAATTATTTCAGAATATTATAAGATTCAATTGCAAACAGAAGAAAAAAAAAATTTCATATATGCAAAACTTGGGAAGAGGGGCTATTACTCCAGTTTACAGCTAACCATTGCAAAGACATCCCCTGTGCCCCCACTGTGTTGCATAACCATATAGAAACACATACTAACTTGACTCACAGATGGTAACAAACAATATCTTCAATCTCGCACACTTTCTGTTGAAAATGTGGAAAACAAGGAGCATTGTTACATATTGGGTGGCAGTGCCCCACAGTGCTACCCTTCCAGAAAGATGTTTTTAGTATGATAAAATATACACTAGGCTGTGATTTGCCTTTGCAACCTCAAGTGGTAGTATTTTGACTGTATCCGATGTGTCTCGCATGAGAAACGAGAAAAGTAACTTGCTTACCAACTACAGAATGGCTATGAATAAATAGCTAAATGCACAAAAATATGGAATGCTTAGAATCTTCAAGATCATCTTGCTTACTGAAACAAATTCTCTTACACTGATTGGTATTATATAAATAGGACCACTGCATAACCACAGCAATCAGCCTTTAAAACACATATATTTCTTTTGATTTGCTAAAAATCTTAAATTTAAAAAAAAAATGAAAAAGCATTCTGCTCATGAACAACAGAGGCAAATCCCAACAAGTCCCAACAAGCACAATGGGTCACAATATCCGTTTTTATTGGCTAAAAGTACAGTACACTAGGAAATAAAAATCTGGATGTTCTAAAATAGATCTGAGCTCTATAGACTATTGTTAGAACTTTACCATGTATGACACTGACAAGATGCCTCGGTGCCAGCTTATTAACAATTTAGGTTACTAATTTCTTTTTGCAAATTTTACAAGTGCTATTAAGTAGTTATTTAAAAACAGAGACTGCAGTGAGTCAGTGGCATGTTGGCATTGAAAGTTCAAAGTCTGAGCTTGTAAAATTTACATTAGATGAAATCAGTGCCATAAATTCACAGAAACGTACCCATCCTGCATAGATAAGGCTTAAAATAAACATTACTTTGCATAGTGTTCCAAAAGAAACCAGTTTGCAGCCATCTTGCTTGTCCTTATCAATATTTACTTTCTTGAATAAATTGTTAGAAAGATAATGTAAGGGTTTAGGTAGCTGGAAACAGTTTTCTGGGGTGTAACAGCCCACGGCACAATCACAAGAGTATAGTCTCTTTTGCCAGTTTATTTTCAATTGCAGGACATAAACAATATAAACAGTTCAAAATAAAATCCTTGCCACTAAATGGTTTTCTAACTAACACAGGTCAGTTAACTAACCAGGAGTAGGACCACTACCTATCTCCCCAAAACAGATAATAATCAAACACAAATTCCCAAACCTTGTGGTGATTTTCAAGTCTTTCAGTGAGCTCACCCAGACAACTTTCCTGGGTCTTTTTCCAGACTGGAGCTCTACAATCTGGCTTGATTTAATTATTCACCTGAGATGCCTCACAACACAAAACACCAGGGGTGGACTAGCAATCCCAAAACCACTCTGTAAGGAACCTTGGTCATAAATAAGCTTTGTCCTGTACTTTCCCAGGTATCCGAGTAGTGACCTTACCACATACCCCCCCCCCTCCCTGTTTCTTCCCAGTGGTTGGAACAACTGAGGCCCAGCAGGAATGAACCCGGGACAGTGCATTAACATTGCCCATTTCTGACCCAGGCCTATGTTTCACTGTGTAACAGTAGTCCTGCAGTGTGAGGAACCAACGATTCACTCGTCTGTTGGTCTCCTTCTTTTGGGCCATCCATTTTAAAGGTGCATGGTCAGTAATAAGGTAAAATTTTCTGCCTAAGAGGTCATACCTTAAGGCATCTAGGACCCACTTTATGGCTAAACACTCCTTTTCAATTGTGGCATACTTCCTCTCACAGTCATTGTGCTTTCTGCTTAAGTACACCACTGGGTGCTCTTTACCGTTATAAAGCTAGGATAATACTGCCCCTAACCCCACATCTGATGCATCTGTCTGGACCACAAAGTCCTTTGAAAAATCTGGTGAATACAAGACTTTGAGGGCCTGAAAAGATTTTTCTACCTCAGGGGACCACTTGATCGTGACAGAGTTTTTCCCCTTCGTTAAGTCTTTTAAGGGAGCAGCCAATGGGGTAAATTGAGGCATAAACCTCCTGTAGTAGCCAGTGATACCCAGGAAAGCTTGAACATGCTTCTTATTAAGAGGGCATGGCCACTGTTGAATGGCTGCTGTTTTATTTACCTGGGGTTTTACTACACCTCTGCCAATGGTGTAACCTAAATACTTGGCCTCCTCCAAACCAATGGCACATTACTTCGGGTTGGCAGTAAGGCCTGCTTTACGGAGGGCATCCAACACAGTCTGAACCCTGCGCAGGTCCCAATCTGTACTGTGTATCACCATATCATCTAAGTATGCAGCCGCATACTGTTGGTAAGAATTTGGATACTGAATTAAGCTTGTGAAAATCATTTACAGAACAGCCAGCTACCATCTGGCTTGGGAACAAGAAAAATTGGGCTAGACCAGTCACTACTCTTCAATTACCCCTAACTCAAGCATTTGTGCCACTTCATCAGCCACAGCTTTCCTTCTTGCTTCCGGTATCCTATATTGTTTGAGTTTAAGACGAACCCCTGGCTCAGTGATATTATCATGCTCAACAATGGGAGTCTTTCCTGGGAGGTCAGAGAAAGTATCCTTATTCATTAGGAATTCTTTTACCTCCTGTTTTTGGAGGTGGACTGCAATGGTAACCTCAGGGACCAGAGGGGTCTCACAAGTTACCTTAGAAATAGCATAGGCTGGTACTGCAACCAATGACAATCGGTCCCTGCCATTTTGCAAGGAACTTACTCTCGAATGTGGGGACCAAAACTAGTAGATCATTATCCCTCTAATTATCTGCAATATTATGCTGCCTTTTGTTCCTTTATTTGTGCCAGAGCACCTTCCACCATATGTAAGGGTTTAGGTAGCTGGGAACAGTTTTCTGGGGTGTAACAGCCCACAGCACAATCACAACTCACTCATGAGAGTGTAGTCTCTAATCAAACACAAATTCCCGAGCCTTGTGACCTCACCACAATAATCACATAAACACTGCACATAAGGCATGTACAAGCAGCATTCTGTGCACGAGCTGTTGCGCAACTTCCACTTCCACAAATTCCCACAAAAGAGAATTTATTAATTCTCTCGGCAATCCCCATCCAGATAAGCTTTTGTGGAGCTATATCTTCCACACTATCAAATGCATGCCAGCAAACATTAAAGCTAATGTGTTTACTACTAACACAAGGGGTGTTAAAGCATTTAATAAACATCTGGTCACCCCAGTCCCTAAGTGCATAAGATAAGAAGAGTGTGAGGTGTCCTATGGAAAAAAAACAGATGGGCAACCTTATGTTATAATAATGCACAAAAAGTGTTGAAACATGAAACTGATGTTCCCTAGAGCAGTGCTGTCCAACTTCTGTGGTACCAAGGGCGGAACTTTTTCTGGCCTACGAGGTGGAGGACCAGTAATGAAAGTCAGTGTTGACCACCCCCCTTTTAAACCACACCCACTGTAAACCACACCCACATTACCACAATAACTTTTACGATCATATCCACATTAACAGTAGTAGCACACAATATGTGAAAAATTTAAATCAGCCATATGCCTGATCCTCCCCTGTGGATAATACAGAAATTCCCCAACACATGATTAAACACTTAAGTAACCCCTAATAACTATTTCCAAATGCTAACAAACACCCTACCAGGCTTACATCCCATGGGTAGCATAGGGCAAGCACAGAATGACACACAAGCAGCACTGGGCAAGCAGAGTATGACACACAGAAGCAGCACTGGGCAAGCAGAGTATGGCACACACAAGCAGCACTAGACAAGCAGAGTATGACACACACAAGCAGCACTGGGCAAGCAGAGTATGACACAGACAAGCAGCACTGGGAAGGCAGAGAATCACACACACAAGCAGCACTGGAAAAGCAGAGTATGACGCACAAGTGGCACTATGCAAGCAGAGTATGACACACACAAGCAGCACTAGATAAGCAGAGTATGACACACAAGCAGCACTGAGTAAGCAGAGTATGGCACACATAAGCAGCACTAGATAAGCAGAGTATGGCACACACAAGCAGCCCTATACAAGCAGAGTATGACGCACACAAGCAGCACTGGGCAGGCAGAGAATGGCACACACAAGCAGCACTAGACAAGCAGAGTATGACACACAAGCGGCACTGGCAAGCAGAGTATGACACACACAAGCAGCACTAGACAAGCAGAGTATGGCACACACAAGCAGCACTAGACAAGCAGAGTATGGAACACACAGGGAGCATAGGAAAGGCAGAACAGAGCAGGAGACTGGGAAACCCATCAGGACCACTCTGTACTTCATACAGTGACACAGTGCTGGTGCCCCATTAGCATTTTGTATAAAGTGTGAACAGGTGAACAATGTGGGCAGTTTCAGTCTGGGTCTCAGGTGTGAACAGTATAGGTCTTTTTAACACTATGTAGGATAATTGTAGTACCAGTTTCTTATATCATACCACAGAACACATGAAAAGATAAAAACAGCAATTTTTATTCATTTCAGTACACATGACAGGATAAACACAGTGTCACACTCATGAATAATACTCCAAACTGTTAATTTATTGATTTAGGAAGGCATAGCCTCCTCAAGCCTGTGGAAAGGCCTATTGATCAATTTGATCAGTCTGGCAAGGCCTACCACTTCAGCTTCTGGTAGGTTGAATCCCTGGCTCACAAAGGGCAGATAGAAGCAGGGACAAGCCATTGTGTACTTATTTAGCAGAAAAAAACGAAGTTTCGGGTTAAAACCCTTTATCAAGCATGATCAAGGTTTAAACCCGAAACTATGCTTTTTCTGCTAAATAAATACGCAAGGGCTTGTCCCTGCTTGTATCTGCCCTTTGTGTGCCAGTGATTCTACCTACCAGTTGCTGTAGGAGGGTGCCAATCCCTCCATCACTGAGCACAGGGCGTTCTACATGTAGGAACAATTGTTCCACTCGCACACCCTGGCCCTCCAAATAACGATCACCTGGTGCACAGCAAAGGAGAATTCAGCATCCCTCAGTCAACAGTTCCAAAGTAAATCACCGGCACACAGGAATAGCTGGCAGGTAAAACCTTGCTCGTTTATTATGAATGCAGCATGCAACGTTTCAGGGTAATACTCTGCTTGCCCAGTGCTGCTTGTGTGGGTCATACTCTTCTTGCCCTATGCTACTTGTGGGATGTAAGCCTGGTAGTGGTTTGTTCTGGGTGTTTGTTAGCTTCTGGAAACAATTATTTGGGTCCCTAAGGTGTTTAATCATGTATTGGGCGGTTTCTGTATTATCCACAGGGGAGGATTAGGCATATGGCTGACTTAAATGTTTCACATATGAGTGATGAGGCATATCTCTGCAGTGTTTTGAGCACAACCATTTGTTTTTTGGTGTGCTTCTACTGTTAAAGTGGATATGATCTTAAAAGTTCTCATGGTAACGTGGGTGTGATTTACAGTGGTTGTGGTTTAAAAGGGGAGCGGTCAACACTGACTTCCATTATCGGCCCTCCACCACGTAGGTCAGAAAAAGTTCGGGCCTTGGAGCCACAGAAGTTGGACCAACTGATCTAGATGAATAAAGTAGTTTGATTTACTATTTACTAGTATTAGTGTTATGGCTTTTCAACTGCTACTGCGGTGCAGTATGTGTCATGAAACTCTAATCAGTGGCAATGAAAATATTTCTTATTCCATGACATTAATAAGTAAATAGGACTTTACATGAGCCCTACTGTGTGACGTCAGTTTCTCTGGGTGTTGGTTGGTTCCCCTTGGGGGAAATGTAATAAAATTCACAAAGAGAAGAAATTTGCAAATAAAAATTTGCATGTCACAATGTAATATACTTCATTAGGCTTTTATTTGCACTGCAAATCTTAATTACGCATTGCAAACCTGTAAGACCAGCTTGAAGGTGGCGTAAACTTAGCAACTTTTTCATTAAGAAGTTTTATTACATATACTTCACACTATTGCAAAATATAACATTCAGAATCACTATCCTACTGCCGTGTGAGGTGCAGTGTTCACAAAGGCAACATTTTTGTGTTAGAGACCAATAATACATTCCACATGTGTATTACATGTGTATAAACTCAACATTAGAAGCCTAACAATAGCCAAGTAGACACCATGAGGCAGATTCACTAAAGCGCGAAGCGTCTAATGCTAGCGCTAATTCGCCAGAATGACGTCAAATCGGAACTTCGCAAATTCACTAACACCGGCTCTGGCGAATTTTCGCTAGCGAAGTAGATAGACTTGCGCAACTTCACACCCTTGCGCCAGGCGAAGTTGCGCACTGGCGAAGGATTGTAACTTTGCAAATTCACTAAGATGAACATTTTCCTCAATGTTAGCACTTATGCAGGACGTTACTTCGCCTGGTCAGACCAGGCGAAGTTCAATACAATAGATAGGAGGTTGAAAAAAACGCTGGCGTATTTTAGCATAGGAGGGTGATAGTCTGAAAAAAATCGATAATTTTTTTGGGATGGTTACCCTTCTTCCCCCCTACATTTCCTAACATATGGCAACACAACTATACAGGGGGCACATGTAGGGCAATAGGACAACTTTATATAATTTATTAAAGGTTTCCTGGGCTTGTGTAGTGGAATGTAGTGGCTGTAACATATACTTCTATTGTAAGTTAAAGTTCCCGCCGTATGCAAATTAGGCTTCGCTAGCGTAACAGCGCTCTGCCTAGTGAAGTAAAACTAGTGCAACCATGCTACCATTCGACAACCTGAGCGTAAATTAGCACTTTAGTGGATTTGCGTAGCGCTGGCGAAAATTCACCTGGCGAAGCGCGGCGAACTCTAGCGAAGCCTACGCTGGCGAATTTTCGGATCTTAGTGAATCTGCCCCCATGGCTGTTGAGAAAAATAAAATGGCCATCACAATATAGTTTTTCACCCCAGACCAGCATCATGTGAGGAATATGTAAGAAGGAAAATGCAACTCATAATTTTCAGGTTAACTTGCCACATCCCACTTAATTTTACCAATCATCCACTCCACAGACCAAAATCAGCTGGCAGAAGAAACACACAACTAACAGGTTATATTAATATCAATATAATCATCTGTGTGCTAATGCAATACACACATATGAAATCTATCTTTCATATTGCTGTGTACTTTGGGAAGGGGATGCAGAAGGGAAACTGTATGAGAGGAGATAAGAGGAAATCAGCAGAAATTTGGAGATGGGGGACAACATAAGGAAAGTAAATAGCGAATTTAGTTATTCACTTTCTTAAATGTGAATATCTTGGGTGACAATGCCATCTGAATCACTCCAACTGTTTTATGGTAGCCTTTGTGATCTTCCACATTTCACAATAATAAAGTTGATGGTTGGTGTTGATGATGTATATTTTAGTGCCCTAGAATGCCATACCTTTATTTTTGTGTACCAAATTATTTTCCAAGTTCTATACCCTCTCTTTAATATCCCAGACAGAACCTCCACTTTCTATTGTTCTTCATATTTAATAGTTTTTCACTTACTTGCCTTCCTCTTCTGCCTCTTTCCAGCTTGTTGTTTGGTTGGTGGAGGTCACTTAGTTAGCAGGCAAGAACTGCTTATCTGTAATGTTACGGTTACTGTTACATTTCATTACATCTCTTCCAGCCTGTCAATCAAGCTACACTCAGGAACACTTTTTATGCCAGAACTTATTTGTTGTCTGAATTTTTCCTATTGCCTTCAATGAGTTTGCCAGATTTAACTAATACCCCTCCCCAAACCCCTGTTCACATCCAGGGTATAAATCTGTTTACTAAATCCAATACAAAACTGCAGCCTATCAGTCTTCTGATTTCTGTTCATCCATTCAATGAACATCTGTCCTATCTATTAATCACAACTACAGTAGGCAGGCATATTGCTGAAAACATTTGAGTGAGAGAACATCTCCTAATTTGCATGCAAAGCAGAAGGAATTCTGGAAAGAAACTCCAGTTTCCTTCCTAAAATTAAAATTTTATGAAATACCCTACAGGCTAAGACTCACACACTTGGTGTTAAACCACACCTAGAGGCAAATTCACTAAGATGCGAAAATTCGCTAGTGTTAGCTACGCTAACGTTCGCCGCACTTCGCCAGGTGAATTTTCAACAGCACTATGCTAATTCACTTAGATGCGAATTTGCACTCAGGGCAGCGAACATTAGCGAAGTAGCGCTACCGTTCGTTCGACAGGCAAAGCGCAGTTACGCTAGTGATGCCTAATTTGCATACGGCGCAAATTTAATTTATAATAGAAGTGTATGTTACAGCTACTACGTTGCACTAAACAAGCCCAGGAAACCTTTAATAAAAAAATAAAGTTGTCCTATTGCCCTACATGTGCCCCCATATAGTTGTGTTGCCATATGTTAGAAAATGTGGGGGGAAGGAGGGTAACCCCCCAAAAAAAATGTTGCTCTTTTTCAGACTATCACCCTACAATGGTAAAATACGCCAGTGTTTTTTTTCAAACTCCTATCTATTGTATTGAACTGGTCTGACCAGGCGAAGTAAAGTCTAGCGTAAGTGGTAACGCTCAGGAAAATTTTGATCTTAGTGAATTTGCATAATTACGATCCTTCGTCAGTGCGCAACTTCCCCTGGTGTAAGCGTGCGAAGTTGCGCAAGTCTATCTACTTCGCTAGCGTAAATTTGCCAGAGTCGGTGTTAGTGAATTACCGAAGTTGTGAAATCATGCCACGCTGGTGAATTAGCGCGACCGTTAGACGGTTCGCTCTTTATTGAATTTCTCCCCTAGTAGTTGCAGAGAAGCCAATATTACATAGCTGAATATGAATGATTTACAGTAGTTCCTGATTAACAGCTCAGTGTTTATTTTATAGAAAGTGGTCAAAGGGCCAAAACACATAGGGATAAATTGTGTTTTTGATATCCACTCAGAGTAGAGCTACTTAGCTACTGCCTTGCAGCCTTACCATTCTGTGAGACCATTCTGACATGGAGCATTGCAGTATGTCTTTATACAGTATACTAAGGGTAGTCCGTGGACTGTTATGTCTAACTGGAGCAGCAACAGTAGATTTTAACAAAAATGGACCAAGGCTAAGAAGTTACATTAATTCCCCCTGCTAAAAACAGTCTACTTTACTTTCTTTAAATTACTAATGTTTGACATGCTGACTGCTAGTCCATTCTATTGCAGAGTATTTAATGTAGTTGATGAGCCCTGCAGCATTTGAATTAGAGCACACCAGTCCAGATTTGTGGAGAGGCCACCAAGGCCTGGGCCTAGGGTGGCAGGATTTTAGGGGGCAGCATGCTGCCCAACCACACCCACATTGGTTCAGAAACACTGGGGATTTGCAAGTGATACTATAGTTTTTAAAATTTCCCATGCATCAATCCCCATTGTACCAGTCCCAGTGATGAAAATTTGAGCAAATATAATGGAATTGAATGGGGGCGATGAATGACAGCAGGCCTAGGGGTGCCCGCTATGTAAATCCAGCCCTGGCTTTAAACACAGCACTTTCCAGTTAATATCAGAGGGGGTTGGTTAGACAGCAGGAAAACGCAAAACCTTGTGAGTCATTGGCCTTACAGTTATTATGTTTTTAAAAGGATAACTTTAAAACTAATTAGGGATCCACCACAATTTTGGGATTCAGCCAAATCCTGAAATCCTGAAATCCTGAAGCCTTTGTGAATGATTCAGCTAAATACTGAACCGAATTTGAACCCTAATTTGCCTCTTCAAATTAGTTCTAGGAAAAGGCAAAGAGCTAATTTTTTAACTTGTTTACCATGTTTTTGTGACAAAAAGTCACATGATTGTATGGATTTGGTTTGGCCAGGCGAATAGAATCAGCCAAAACCTGCAGAAAAGGCCAGTATCCTGGCCAAGTCCTGAATCCAATCCTGTCTTTGGTGCATCTCTAAAAATAATAACCCAAGAAAATTGTGTGACTTGTAATTAATTTGAATAACATTACGTCCAGCATAGAAATCAGTGCAGTCTGCATCAGACCATTTATAAATTTGCTTCTTTGACAGATGTAAACTCGATTTCTGCTAATAAGCAATAAGCACGTGCTTGGCTCCTCCCTCTTGTGACCTCTTTTTTTACTGTTACAGCAATCAGCCTTGCCATTTTTAGTTCTTCTTTAAGAAAAATCTCCCCTTTGGAAAACCCCAGGCTTCAAGTATTCACACTAATAGATGAAGTATTATGTTAAGCTATAATATTATAATTTATGAAGCTGTCAATAATTGGTTTTGGGTCAAGTTTCCTAATGTTAATACATACAATATATATATATATATATATATATATATATATATTATTAATAATAATATATTCATTAATATAAATATATTTAAAACTGAAAAGAGTTGTCAGTCCTCTGTATAAGTAGCACTACTTTTTGACAGTAACAGGGTAGTGTTAATTTGATATTTAATAGTTTCAGATGTAATAAAATACAAAGCTGTGTTCTCGTGAATATTTTGAATGCGTTTCTCTTTTAATTTCCACGCGTTCTAAGTAAACTTTTGCAGGGTTTTTCTGATTGCAGTACTGTAACCCACAAAATGTGTCCTCAAACAAGCTTCTAAAATATTTCCCTAAAACCTCCATTCAAACCAAGGATTATTAACATTAAGCAAAACACTTTATGATAAATAGCCAATCACACTTTATTAGATAAAGGTAAGGACCAATTAGGGCATGGGAATCCAAACACTTTGTATTAAAAAAAAAAACCTGATGCCTATCTGTTGCCAGCCAGTTTCATAATGATGCCACTTCAGTAGGCAGGAAAAAATAGCAAATAGTAAAACAGAATTATTAACACAAATGTCAGAAGTCCCAAAGCAAAAGACACTTCCTAAAGAAACTTTTAGACAGAGAATCTTTTTCGATACTACCCTAACGTTTATATCATATAACACAATCTCACACCAACAATTTTGGAGAGCACGTAGAATGGCACACACGAAATTCAGCACTTCTGTTTTTAAAAAGGGAGCAGCAAATATTTTTTGCCACAGACAGATTAAAAAAAAAAAAAAAAACAGATTAGAGGGAATATTGCTTTAAACTCAATTTAAATCTCAAACATCTGGACAAAAGGGATAGACTGTTGGTAAGAATGTTACAATGTATAGATGGAAACTTTCATTATGGGAACTCCACATGTATTGTGTGCATAATTCTCCAGTTTATGAAATAATGAATAGCGTAATTACCCAAGGGAAGACAGCCCACTGCCTGTAGTTTGGTTTTCAAACTCGGTCTCCTCCCCATCATCTTCTACCTCTGCCAGCTCCACTTCCCTCCAACTTGCCCTGTGTGTTCTGTAGGTCATGATTTCATTTCTTCCATGAGATCCCCTCCTTCATCAGGCTGCCTGAGCTCAGAATTGCGATGTCAGTTGTACTACCTGAGCACACACACACACTGTGAAACTCAGCCAGACAGACCTGCTTAACTTAACTGAACAAAAACAAGGAAGTCATGCAAGTCCCTCCCACTGTCACTGTGCAGTCACTGAACAACTGCAAGAGAGGAACTGCTCTGAGTTCTGATGTAGTGTCAGTGCTTCAGGTGACATTGTTTACAGTAGGTATAGCTTAATTCCATCCTTTATTAGATCTGCAACCAGCTTCCTAACAAGGAAGCATGTTGCTGAACTAATACAGTAAATACAAGGGAATGTTGCTAGCATTCATTTTCTTTTTACATTTGCGTGCTGCTGACCAAATAATAGGAAGAATAAATAGGGGCATTGTTTCAACATACAGGTAATTCTACATGATATCAATTCAGATGTCTCTAAATGCTCATTACAAGAACCACAAATTATATGGCACGTGTCCGGTTCTTATACTTATGTACAAGATAATGTATCCTTTATCCTTTAGTGTATAACAGCTCTAATTAGAAATAATGCTTTAGTGTTTCTACCTTTATCACAACGTTTCTTAAAAGGGAAGAAAATGTGAAATCACTGGGGGTGCCAAATACTAGGCACCCCCACAGTAATTATAATGGTGTTCCTGTTGGCTAAAAAGAGCAACATCCTGGGGTACTTCTGATCAAGCACCTTGTTGCAATCCTCTTCCTGTTTCTTCTATCTTCATGTGGGTAAACATGCACAGTAGAGTGAAATGCCGAATGTCGTCCCACATCACTGAAGAATGAAGAAGCAGAAGAGGATTGCTCCATGGTGCCTGCTGAGAAGTACTCCAGGCAAATGCAGTTTTTTTGTTCTAACAGTAGAACATCAGGTGAGTGATTATAATCACTGGTAGGGGTTCCTAACATTTGGTCCTTTAACCTTTTTACCACTGAAACCCAGATTACCTTGGGAGGTTAACTTTGTGCCCCACAAATTAGTTTAAAATCCATTATGCGCCTTATTTTAAATGTCACTGTATTAAAAGGGATCATGGAGACGCACCCAAATGCGTACCAAACTTTCAGTTGCTCTTTTCCAGCCAAAAGGCATGCACATCTTCATAGGCGTGACATATAAACCAACATTTCCAGTGTTGAAATAGGAAGTTTCTGCTGTAATAATGTCTGCTCATAGTTTCTGATGTATAATCCCTACAAGTCAATGCGACTATTTAGAAATGGAAACTGTACAGTTAATCATTTAATGGGATGGAGGAGGCAGAGACGCAGATCTGCGCTAAAATTCCTTTATTGGAAGAGGTTTTGATTCCAATAAAGGAATTGCAGTGAAGATGATTGACTTTGTGTGTGCTTGGGCAAGAGCACAGGAGGTGAGCATTAGAGAACTACTAACCAAGCATATCCTGTAGCGATGGGCGAATTTATTCGCCAGGGGCGAATTTGCGGCGAATTCCCGCGATTCGCCGCTGGCGAATAAATTCACGGATCGCTAGCGAAATTTCGACAGAAAAACGAGTCGCACATCATTTTTGACGCGGCGCGGCGAAAACGACACGACGCACGCCGAAAATGACGCGACGCGCCAAAGTTGCCGCGACGTGCGTCAAAAGCGTCCCGCGACTCATTTTGCGAATTTTTCGCCAATTCGCGAATTTCTCTGGAAATTTGTGAATTTTTCGGCGAAGCGAATCTCGGGAGATTCGCCCATCACTAATATCCTGCTATAACTGTGCATCAATTTGAATAAGATATACAGTTATCCAATGCTTAAAAAGAGAGTATTTCACAATCTGTATACAGGTATTGGATCCCATATCTGGAAACACGTTATCCAGAAAGCTCCAAATTAAGGAATGGCCATCTCCCATAGACTTCATTATAATGAAATAATCCAAATTTTTAAAAATAATTTCCTTTTTCTCTGTAATAATAAAACAGTAGCTTGTACTTGATCCCAACTAAGATTTAATTAATCCTCATTGGAAGCAAGACCAGCCTATTGGGTTTATTTAATATTTAAATGATTTTCTAGTAGACTTAAGGTATGAAGCGATCTATTATCATGCAAACCCGAGGTGCGAGCATTCTGGATAATAGGTCCCATACAGATGAAGCCCCTTTGGATTGTGTGTTTGACATAGAATAACTAAACGCAGATATTCCATTTATCTCACTTAACACAGAATATTGTGTTACAGCATCCCATCCAATTAAAGAGTTCACCATTGACAACAACAGTGCTTTGGTATGCTAATGAAAAGGTTAAATGCATTAAATGAGTTTAGATGACTTTAGATAACACAGTTTCTTCAATTAACCCTGAGTCACTACACATTTAACACACAAATCCAAGTGGCTGCATCTGTACCTGTAATATAAGTGGGACTTATAAAGTGCGTATTGAACTACACATATGGACAGATATGCTAGAGGCTGAGATCTTTCCCTATGGGCAAAATGTTAAGATTCATAATTCAAAAAGCATTTTCACACTTCAACATTAGCTTGCGTTACGAAAAGAATAAAGGAATATGCACACATTTAAAGCTGGTCTATTAACAGCACCACTTCTGGTGGGGAGAATTTGTAGCCTATAGTCTATATCTGAACTTCATTCTCTAAACCCATATTATCGGATGCCTGTGCCGAAGATATACTTTCTGCTTTTTTTTGCCCTTTTCTGCTTATATTGTGTGCTCTTTTCTCTGAAGAGAACATTATTCACCTTTTGAACCTGCCTATATATTTCACTATATATTTTCTGTTGTATATGCACATGCGAAAGTGTTGCCCCTTGGTGATAAAAGAAATCCAAACAGATCTGTTTCTCTTGGGTCTGTTTCAAACTATATAGCCACCTTCAAGGGAACTATACATGTAAAAAAGGCATGTAAGAAACTTGGGTGATGCACTGTAATGAATCTTGAATATAGACTCCAAACCAGTCTGAAGTCTTCTATTGAAATAAATATGGTGGTATTATTATGTACACATTGTCAATGTTCCCTTTAATTGTCAAAAGTAAAAAACTTTAGGTCGGCAGATTTATCTACCTTAGAAGTTAGAGCCATAAAGCAATTATGAATGATGGATATTGGCATTGAGAATATCTCACAGATAATGAGATGCTTAAGTTCGTTCGAATTCGATTGAACAACGATTGTACGAATTTTTCGTGAAATCGTTAAGTAGTGATGGGCGAATTTATTCGGCGGGGCGAATTCGCGGCGAATTCCCGCGATTTGCCACTGGCGAATAAATTCGCGAATCGCCATCGAAATTTCGCCAAAAACGACGCGACGAGTGCCTAAAATGACGCGCCAAAGTTGACGCAACGCGTGTCAAAAGCGTCCCGCGACTCGTTTCGGGAGATTCACCCATCACTATTGTTAAGTGAAATTTTGCCTCTTCGATCATCGAATATCGAATAGATCGAATGATCGTATATTCGATAATTCGATGATCGAAGGAATCAAAATTTCAAATTTATTCGACTGCCTACTTTGCCAGATTGAACCTACTGAATTATAATAGAAGCCTATGGGAAGCTCCCCATAGGCTTCAGAGACTAAGTCCTGCTCGAATACCATTCGTACGATCGGAGCGTTCGATCGTTCGAATCGTACCAATTTGGTCGAGCTAATTGTGGGGAATAATAGTAAATTTGCCTGTTATATCTTAATGATAGTTCATCTCCCTAGACCTGGCAAAATTACTTTTGGCAAAAAATGTGCACATTTGCACTTGTGATAAATTGGCATATTTTTGAGGTTTAGTTGTGTAGTCCTTATGTCTGGCAAAAAGGCAGAAGTGGGAATGTTAATGTATAGTTAATAGACCATAATGTATTGTGCTCATGTTCTAGTAAATTGCTGATGTCATTTTTGGATTTTGTGGAAGTTTGTCAAATTTTACTTCACACTTTAGTAACTATATCAAATATATACTCAAATGAAAAAGTATTGATTGATATTCATATTCATCAGTTCCTGGGCCTTCACTATTAAATGAAAACTAAAGCTTAACTAAAGAAGTAGACTAGAAATGTTGTACAGTACATTTTGGGGCAAATTTACTATTATTCCCCAAAATTAGCTCGATCAAATTCGAAATTCGATAAGCATTCGACCATCGAATGCTTATCGAATTGTTTTAGGCTATCATTTTGCTCGATATTCAATTTCTCAATGAATTCTCATCGAATATCCAATCATTCGATCTATTCGATCATTTGGTATTCGATGATCGAGGAGGCCAAATTTGAATATCCGATTTCACGAAAAATTAGTACGATTCCTAATTCAATCGAATTTGATCGAACTTTGATCATTTCACGTGAATTTTGTAAATCGGCCCCTTTGTTTTGAGCTTCTGTGCCCACCAAATGCAACCACATTCCTTTACAAGTAAAGATCTGTGCCCAAAGATACCTTTGTAGCTCCTCATCTTCTTTTCTGCTGATTCACTGCACATGCTCTGTGCTGCTGTCACTTACTGAGCTTAGGGACCCACTCACAATGTACAGTGCACAAAGGGGCAGATTTACTATTGGTTGAATTTCGAATTGAAAAAAAATCGAAATTCGACGATGGGAATAGTTAAGGAATTAAAATCCTTTGAATTCGATTTTACAGCAATTCATTTTATAAAAATTTGATCGAACAATCAAATCGTTCGAATTGATGGATTCAAACGATTCAAACCATTCGATGGAATTTTTATAATTTGATCAAAATTCGCCAAAGCCACTTCTGTAGATTGAAACTGGTGAACTAGGCAGGTGAATAGAAATTTAAAGGGGAAGTAATTTGAATTCAAATAGATTTTTATTTGAATTATTTGAATCATTCGATTCGAATTTACCTAGTTTGCATATTCAAAATTCAAATTCGAATCTTTTTGAAAATTCGAATCATTCATGTGAATACATGTGCATTTAGTAAATCTGCCCCATAGAATCCAAATGTCAAAATATAAGGCTGATCAACAATTAATAGAAATAATTACTTTGGCAGCACAGAAACTAGTGCAACTAGCATCAGAATTTAATAATCAGCCCTGTAGCATCAGCTTATATTATAGACCAACCTCATTTTCTGCTTGATTTTTTGCGACCCGCCCTAAGCTTAGCTTCTCAACAGCTGCTCGGACACTGACACTTTCCAAGATGGTGACCTCCTGTGACAGTTTTGAAATCCTGGATCATTGCTGCTTTTGAGAAGCAGAAACTTTAGACTGATGCAATAATTATATAAAATATGGCATTTTTAGCCATATTAATTTTTAGGGTTCAGTTCTCCTTTAATAGAATAACTGATCTGGGATGTCAGATCCCAAAAAAAGCTAAAGGATGTGATAACATTTTAAGGGGCAAATTTACTATTATTCCCCAAAAATAATTCGTTTCTATTCGATATTCGATTAGCATTCGATTTTCGAATGTTAATCGAATAGTTCTAGGCTACCTTTTATTCAATATTCGATCATTCGATGATCGAATACAAATCTATTCGATCAGTCGAATAAATCATTCGACTGAACGAAGAAATAATTTGATCGTTCGAATGATTCTTACTATTTGATCGATCGAACACTTCAATTGTAGGAATCCTATTCAATCAGGACTTAGTCTCAGAAGCCTATGGGAATGCTCCCATAGGCTTCTATTGCAATTCGGTAGGTCCAATCTGCCGAAGTAGGCAATCGAAGTAACGTTAAAAAAATTATTTCGCTGATCAAATGATTGAATTATCAAATATTCCTTCATTCGAATCTATTCGAATGTATTCGATCATTCGACCATTCACTATTCGATGATCGAATATGGCAAAATTCACATATTCGAACAAACTAA
Organism: Xenopus borealis; assembly: GCA_024363595.1. Classification (NCBI taxonomy): domain Eukaryota; kingdom Metazoa; phylum Chordata; class Amphibia; order Anura; family Pipidae; genus Xenopus; species Xenopus borealis. The sequence continues at coordinate 77,893,494 of CM044431.1, read as the reverse complement.
GAAATCCTACGTTCGAAATTCGATCGAACTTCGAATCCTTCACGTGAATTTAGTACATCGGCCCCTAAGAGTAAATAGTCGATATACTTGCAATGAAACAGCTTTCCTAGAAGCACAAATGCAATTTCCTGGGTGACTGTTAAAGTTTGATAGATGCAGAAAAAAATATCTAGCAATTCAGTTGACTCTGAATCTGTAGTTTTTCTTCATAAATTCCAATGATCTCTATGGATCAATCAGAGTCAATCATTCCAAGATGATTATTCATCAAACCTTTCCTTGTAAGGAAGCAGCAGCAAATATGTTTTATGTACTGCTATGACAAATATTCTGCTGACTCTCTGACCATTTAATAGTTTGCAGTCACCTTGTCATTGGCTAAGTGGCTATTCCACTGGCTGGCAAATAAGAGTGCTTATTTCTTCTGCTTTACAATTAGCACTGTGGGTCTATATCAGAGTTACTAACTATATCTGACATATAACATTCCAGCTCTGTCCATGCAATTTCTTGGGGTTGGCAGGCCTTGAGTCCCCAGGAGCCATGGATCTATATTATAAATTGACTGGATTACCATAATGGCTCTTATAATTAGGATTCTTTTTCTGAATTGACTTTATAGCTGCATAAGCATGAGATCCAATTAGGGTTTTCTGACAGGTAATCATTTGATCAGCCTGTTTCACTGCAGCTCATTCTTAACATTCTACCTTTGCAATGATAACAGTACAAAATGTTGTTATTCCCAGAAGTAGCCAGGTGCTTTCCCATTGGAAAGCAGCATAGCAAAACTTGAGAAGCATGTGTTTTACAGCTTTCTATAGTCTATTACACCAAGTAGAGTCAGCCTTGCTGGTAGTGCTTTCTCTAGATACTGTACATATCACTAAATGTATTGAGGATTATCAAGTAATATATACTTTAAATCCATGAAAAGTTTCAGCTGTTCAAAAGTATTAGGATCAGATACAGGGTCCGTCTTACCAACTGCGGGGCCCAATTGGAACCATTTTGGTGGGGCCCCTAAATTGAGTTTTGCCATCTGGCACAGGGTTCCAGGGCTGGGTGATGAATAGTGACTACCTGTCCCTCTGTCCCATGATAATTGCTCACTACATTTCACTAATTAATTTTAATTGAGTTCAACTGCACGCACAGCACAGGAATTCATTTTCACTATACTATATATGTAACCGAGTGCATTTTTGAAGAATAACCCTCAAACCTTCCTGATGTATTGTAAATAGTACAGGGGAATACCTATGCTGGAATGGTTTTCTGGTATATCTCTGCACAGTCTATGAGCAAACTTGGGGGCTGTTCCTGCTGAATTGTGCTTAGTACAGGGGAATACCTATCCTGCCATAGTTTTATGGTATCCCACTATACAGGCTATGAGCAAACGTAGGAGGTTTTTCCAGCTGAATTGTGCTTAGTAGAGGGGAATATCTATACTACCATAATTTTATGGTATCTCTCTGTACAGGTTTCAGCAAATTTATGGAACTCACATCAGGATTGGAGAGTGGCAGTTCCATTAATAAATTCCCCCAGAAATCACATCAGGTGCAGGAGTATTTGTCCTAATTTATGTAAAAAAAAAGACCATGCCATTTGCTATTGGTAAATTTAGCCCACAACCCTGCCACCCATAAAGACTTCCCTGCATCTCAATATTATAAGCAGTCAGTGTACTGTTCGGATCATTCTCACTTAGCCTGAGGATATTAATTGGGGTGATGAGTACTGGGCCTGGCAGAGAAACAAGATTCGAGCTGGCTCTGCACTGTTCCTGCAGTCTGCGTGCTATAGCATCACCAGGCATAACCAAACAAGGCAAATTCTTGGGTACTTCCTGCTCTTGGTAGCATGCCATATAAATACAGGTACAGTATAAGTAACCTGGCCAAATAGAATTTTAGACTATCTAGAGTCTCTCATGAAGTTTCAGATTCCCCGTTGTTACTTTATGACGCCAGCCTGTTGCTTCTGACATTGAGCTTGAATGATGTTGCAGGCTTTTTAGGCCAAACCCTGTCTTTTATGGTTTTTCTCATTATGCGGTCGAAAGGGTTACCAATGGAGCTGCTGACAAAGCATCCATTACAGGGAATTAAGGTAGTTCTTTATACAATACTGCCCCGGGGACCGGATATAAACTACTTATTTTAGACAACACATCAGATTCCTGCCATTAATTCAGAACCAATAATCATCACGTGATCCAGTAATTTATTTGACTCATGACTTGCTTCCGATTCCCATGCTAACCATTCACTAGAAAAGACGGGTGCTAATGACTAGAACATCCCCCTCCTCTAGTTGCCTAAGAAGGAAGATATTATGATGCTCCGGTTAGCATGGAACTACAATTACCGACTTCAGAGCAGAAAATGCTAGTGGGCTTGCACACAGCTTGGGCTGGCGTGACATCACCTGCTTGGGGGTGGGACTCGAGTCCTCCTTTTCAAGCTTGTATCGACTCTGGCCTTTCAGGAGCCTTCCGCTCTACTCTCTTGTAAGAGACAGTGCTCAGCAGTCTGTGTGCCATGGTGGCTGTGGTGGGCAGTATGGTTGCAGCCAGTGGTAACGTCCCATGTCACATCGCAGCTTTGCAACCATGTTAAGAAATAAATGGTGATGTTTGTACGTGGGTTCTGGGCAGCCAAGGTGCGGGGCCCCCATTGGCACGGGGCCCAATTGCACCCAATCGGCCTAAGGCCAGCCCTGATCAGATACTAAACCAGCCAAATTCAATCAATACTTACAAACTATGATTCAGTATTTGCATAATTCTGTCATTCTAAAACTTAACACAAATCACATAATAAAATGTAATATAATAGTTGGGAGTTGACTGGAAGATAGAAAAAAACTATAATCATAGTGTTTATATTTATATGTGTGGTTTATGTGATGAGACTGGCTTGTACATTGAATGAATGAATAAACAGAAAAAAGGTAGGAAGAACATTTGCTAAGTTAAATATTTGCAGAGGCAGAAGATTTTATAACAGTGCATGTAAGATATCCATTGCACTAAATAATACAAAAAAGTTATGAAGAACGTTGAAAGAAGTGGGTCATGGAGTTGGCCAAAGTAAATTTTTAAAGGACTTGAAAGAACAAACCTTGACAAAGGGAGGAACTTGAAACGTTTAGTGTATGTTGGCACAACAAAACATATTTGCAGTAAGGTCTGTGTGGTGTTTATACAAATGGCCTATAGATGTCACTGTGCACATGAGTTATACTGTGCATACACAATACTTTCTATACAGCTTAAGGTTATGTTACTGTTGTGTAATGGCTGTATGAACCTGCTAATAAAGCACTGTTATACTCTGCTCATCTTTGGCTCAAAACACAACAGTCTGTTTTTTCAAGACTTTGTTTTAAGCGACTGCTCCAGGTATTGAGACATTGAGATATTGAATAAAAACAAACCAGAAAGGGCACCTGAGGTCCTGTAATGTACAAGTACTGTACACAATGAAGTCCATTTTAACAAGACAATATATAGTACAGTAATAGTAAAACTAAAATACTAACATTAGTTAAGAGCAGGGATCCCCAACCTTTTGAACCTGTGAGCCACATTCAGAAGTTGGGGAGCAACACTAGCATGAAAAATGTTCTTGGGGTACCAAATAAGTGCTGTGATTGGCCATTTGGTAGCCCTTATGTGGACTGGCAGTGTACAGAAGGCTCTGTTTGGCAGTGCACTTGGGTTTTATGCAACTAAAACTTGCCTGGAATTTAAAAATACGCACCTGCATTTAGGCCACTGGGAGCAACATCCAAGGGGTTGGAGAGCAACATGTTGCTTGCGAGCGTATTGCGAGAGTATTTCTCATCAAATTGAATCTGGCCCTTCATCTCTTAACTGATTTAACTGGACCATGTGTAAGATCCTATTTATAATGTATGGCATCCAAATTACCGGAGATGTGTCATACAGTTGTGAGAATCAATTTGTTTGCTGAGCACACATGCACCTGGCTGTGGAATTTGCATTCACCCAATGCACAGAATTATGACATCATGCTTGGCAAAGCTGTCAGGATGTAAGAAATCATATATGCCAACCATGGGCGGAGGCAAAGCTTTAACCTAACAAATAAGCCAGCTGCTTGCCTGTTTTAACAGTAAAAACAAACAGAGAGACAGAGGAAAAAAACATAAAATTTACATGAACGCATTGCAGTTATTGTGTTCAATATAAGTCACTGCTTTCAACACCAGTGATATAGTATTTGAAGGCAATGTGTGTAGCTTGATGCTTGTACAGGGCCAGAACATGAGGTGCACAAAATCTTGGCGCTGTGAAGCCTTGGCCTCAAATGCCCTACAGTAATAGCACTTGCATGTTTCTGTGATAACAAATGTCCTTATAGGTTGCAGTGAATACATTATTGTTTAGCTTAAGCAATGCATCTTAATTAATCAGTCATATTATAAATCACAAATTTGTTTCTAAAGTACCCATGTCTTAATTGCACCCTATCACTTTAGTTTGTAAACTCTTGCGAGTAGGACCCTCTAATCCTATTGTACTTTGTAAACCCTTGTTTGCTATTTACTGTTTGTTCCCTGTTCATTATCTAATGTTAAGCACTGCGTAACTTGTTGCCACTATATAAATAAATGTTGATGATATCCAATGGAAAGCCATCTATTGGTAGCCTCACCAAGCAAAAATTGTATTTATCCTCTTCCCCTGAGTGTGTCATAGTTCTAAATGGTGGCAGCATATATCAAGGGAAAGTTGTGCTTTATACTTGGGCCATGGATGCCGAGGAAGCTGCGCAGGACGTCGGAAGAGCCCTCTGCGGGCTGGGGTCCCGTATGGAGGCGTATGACGGCCGAATACACCAGCAGGTGGAGGGACAAACACAGCAGGAGGAATTTTCATGGCAGTGGGAGTAGGGGGCAAACGGGATACAATTGAATCGAGTACTTGCCTAATTCGGACTTGCTGAGTCTCATACGCCTCAGCAAGTCCGAATTAGGCAAGTACTCGATTCAATTGTATCCCGTTTGCCCCCTACTCCCACTGCCATGAAAATTCCTCCTGCTGTGTTTGTCCCTCCACCTGCTGGTGTATTCGGCCGTCAGCCGTGTATTCCTCCACCTCCTCGCTACAGTGGTGACCCTCAAGCCTGCAGTGGTTTTGTGACTCAATTTTTAAATCAATTTGAGTTTCAACCTTCCCGATTCTTATTTGAGCAGGCGAAAGTGGGTTATGTTATGTCTCGGTTGGAGGGCAAGCCACTCGAATGGGCAACACCTCTCTGGGAGAGGCAATCACCATTGACTTTTGATGTTAATGAATTTCTGTGGATGTTCAGAACCATCTTTGATGCCCTTGGTCGGGTCACTACTGCTTCATCATGTCTGCTGCAAATCTGTCAGGGCAATCTCTGTGCCAGTGAATATGCCATAGACTTTAGAACCTTAATTAAATACAAAGAAGTAACAAAAAAACCCCAATCACGTGCTCTAATACAGAAAGTAGTGGATAGTTACTACTTTTATACTGATTGGCTAAAAATTAAGAGGAAATTCATTAGCCAATTCAATCAATATAGATACAGAGAATCAATTATTAAAAAACCCAAAAAACTTCATGATTAATGTAATATAGGGTGATAAAGTGCTAAGTGCTTGACTCACAACAGCCATATAAAATCGATTGTTAAAAATAATTTTTCTAAGTTTAATTCAAAAGCCACTACAGGTAATTAAATGCCCAAGTATTTAAGCATGAACCACATTCATAAATCAAAATTCATATTAATTATAATTAAATCTGTAAATTAATAGTGGCTAAGTTAATAGTGTATCATTAGAAATATGAGATAGACTTTAGGTAAATTAATTAGATAGATTCACTGTTATGAAATAAATAAATAAATTACTGTTAAAAAAGCTATTAGCTCAGGTGCAGTTCAAATAATTCATCAACCAGCATTTGAAGAAATCACAAAGCAAGGAAAATAGATAGAGGGTGGAGAAGTCCCAAAGAAAACGGCTGCCTGTAGTTTTTCTAGGCCCTGGGACCCCACAAGTGGGAGTACGGCAAGTGCTTGCTTAAATTATTTTTAACAATCGATTTTATACGGTTGTTGTGAGTCAAGCACTTAGCACTTTATCACCCTATATTACATTAATCATGAAGTTTTTTGGGTTTTTTAATAATTGATTCTCTGTATCTATATTGATTGAATTGGCTAATGAATTTCCTCTTAATTTTTAGCCAATCAGTTTAAAAGTAGTAATTATCCACTACTTTCTGTATTAGAGCACGTGATTGGGGGTTTTTTGTTACGTCTTTGTATTTAATTAATTCACTGATTACGTAAACCACACCTCCATTCTCAGAAGGTGCATTTCTGTTTAATTATATAAGATTAGATTCACTTCCTTTTTTTATAGACTTTAGAACCCTCATGGCTGAGACCTCCTGGAATGATGAGGCATACAAGGCAGTTTTTTTTATCAAAGTCTGTCGTCTCGATTGAAAGATGATCTAGTCTCCAGGGATCTTCCTGATTCCTTAGAGGATTTGATTGCTCTCGCTATCAAGGTGGACACCCGCCTCAGAGAACACCAGGCTGATAAAGAGCGAGGCCAGAAATCCCATCCAGTGATGGCACCTCGTTTTCAAAGCCCTATTGTACCTCCCTCCTCCTTGCAGCTGTCCAACACCCCTTTGGAGGAGCCAGTGGTGTAACTACCAGGGGAGCAGGGGGTGGAAACCCTCTTGGGGCCTGCCAGAGAGGCTAGGAGAACTCCAATGTCCAATTCATAGGGGGGGTAGCCCGAAAGGGGAGCCCGAGTGCCAATCCTGCACCAGGGCCCACCAGCGAGTAGTTACGCCACTGGGAGGAGCCCATGCAAGTCAGAAAGGCTCGAATCACTGAGCAAGAAAAAACTTCGGAGGTGTCTATCTGGCCTGTGTTTGTACTGTGGTGGACAATCCCATCTAGCTGTCTCCTGCCCTGTAAAGCTGAGGAATACTCCTGCTCCAAGTAAGGCTGGTGTCTCCTTTGTTGGTGGCGTTTGTCCCAAGCCTTTTGAAAGCTCTCATCAGTTTCGTATTCCTTTGCAGATTCTGCTGCTCTCCAAGTCAATTCCTGAGTCGGCCTTCCTTGACTCCTGAGCTTCATACGGTAGTGGAGTGCTACACCTGATTATGACTCGCCAATTGTCGGTGCTGGGTGCTTGAACCGGAAGGCCCTTCCCTTGCACAGGGTCAAATGTCCATATAATGAAAAAATCCAGCAGCACACCAATGTAGTCTCAGTGAAGTCTGTGATTTATTAAGCCCATATGTATCCAAAAAAAGGGCAAAGTTTCGGACCCCACTGGGGTCCGAAACGTTGCCCTTTTTTTGGATACATATGGGCTTAATAAATCACAGACTTCACTGAGACTACATTGGTGTGCTGCTGGATTTTTTCATTATATGACTCCTGAGCTTCAGGGAATTTCATGGACTTGACATTTGCTAAAAAGATTGGCATTTCTCTGTTCCCAGTGTCTCCTCCCATATGGGTCTTCGCCATCGATGATAGACCCCTGTCCACTGACATCATCTCCCTGTCTACTGGAGAACTATCAGTTCAAATTGGGACATTGCATCTGGAAAGACTTTCATTCTTGATCATTCTTTGTCCCTCCACTCCTGTTGTGTTGAGGTTACCCTGGTTGCGGCTTCACAACCCCTCCATCAATTGGTCCTCTGTCCAAATCTCCCGTTGGAGACAGAACTGCCAAAGCCATTGTCTGACTTATCCTCTCCAGCGGGTTTAAGTCTCTGCCACGGATCTCCCATCTTTGTCTCCTGTCTACAGGGACTACTCTGATGTTTTCTGCAAAAAGTCGACAGAATTCCTTCCTTCCTCCGCATAGGCGGTATGACTGCCCTGTGGATCTCCTTCCTGGGAGCATGCCACCCCGTGGGCAGACTTGCCCTTTGTCTCCTGCTGAGACCGCTGCCATGAATATGAATATCTCCGAGAACCTCCAGCGAGGCTTTATCCGTCCTTCCACCTCTCCAGCTTGGGCAGGTTTCTTCTTTGTGGAAAAGAAGGACGGTGGACTCCATCCCTGTATTGACTATCGGGGTCTTAATAAAATAATGGTCAAGAACATGTACCCCTTTCCCCTTATTTCGGAATTCTTTGATCAGCTTAAAGGGGCCAAGATTTTCTCCAAGTTGGATCTCCACGGGGCTTACAATCTCATCAGGGTCCGAGAGGGCGATGAGTGGAAGATGGCTTTCAATACCCGTGATGGGCATTACAAGTACCTTGTGATGCCCATTCGGCCTCTGCAATGAACCTGCCGTCTTTTAGGAGTTTGTTAATTATGTCTTTTGGGACCTCCTGGGAAAATCTGTTGTTGTGTATCTGGATGGCATCCTCATCTTCTCCCAAGATTTGGAAAGCCACCACTCCCAAGTGAGGGAAGTTCTCTCTCGCCTTAGGGAAAATTCCCTTTTTGCCAAGTTGGAGAAGTGTGTCTTCGTAGTTCCCAAGATCCCCTTCCTTGGCTACATTATCTCTTCTGAGGGCTTCGAGATGGATCCTGCCAAGGTTTCAGCTATCCAGAAATGGCCGCTTCCCCTGAGCACCAAGGCGATCCAAAGATTTATTTGCTTTGCAAATTATTATTGCCAATTCATTAAAGATTTCTCCTCCGGTATTGCTCCCATCCTCTCCCCCATCCGCAAAGGAGGGATTGTTGGACTCCTGCAGCCCTTTCAGGCCTTCCAGTCCCTGAAAGATGCCTTCATCTCTGCCTCTGTCCTTCGTCACCCTGAGCCGCACTTACCCTTCTTCATTGAAGTCGATGCCTCTGATATCGGAACAGGGGCTATCCTTTCCCAGAGACAATCTGCAGATGGTAAGCTCCACCCTTGTGCATACTTCGTGAGCTCCTGGCTTTAAAACTAGCCTTCAAGGAATGGCATCACCTTTTGGAGGGAGCTCCTCCCCCAGTCACTGTTTACACTGACCATAGGAACCTGGAGTTCATTCAGTCCCTCAAGAGGCTAAATCCTTGTCAGGCGAGGTGGGCTCTATTCTACTCCCGCTTTAATTTTGTCCTGACATTTCGTCCTGGGTCCAAGAACCAGAAGGCTGACACCTTTCTCCCCCGAGGATTGTCTTCCTAAGGAACTAGATCCCTCCATTCAGGATCATTGCCGCTGTGCTGCTGCCGCTGTGCTGCCCGAATTTGATGAACAAATCTTGTCTGGCCAGTCTGCTGCTCCTCCTGACACTCCTATTGGGATGTCATGAGTACCCCCTGAGTTGCGCCTTCCTCTCCAACAGCAGACTCATAGCTCCAAACAAGCCTGCCATCCTGGTGGCCGACCATCCGCAAGGATGTTGTTTCAGCCTGTACTGTGTGTGCTACCACTAAGTCCAGTCACTCTCGACCCTGCGGTCTTCTGCAGCCACTGCCAATTCCCTCAAGTCCATGGACGCATTTGAGTATGGCTTTAATTGTTGATTTGCCACCCTCCAGTGGGAGCACCGTCATTTGGGTGATAATAGAGCAAGATGGAACACTTCATTCCCTTGAGGAAACTCCCTTCTGCTATAATACTTTCTCACCTCTTCATACAGTATATCTTCTGTCTGCACGGCTTCCCAGTAGAAATTGTCTTTGACAGAGGTTCCCAGTTTGTCTCCAGGTTCTGGCGCTCCCTTTGCAAGTCTCTGGGAGTCTCTCTCCAGTTTTCTTCTGCCTATCACCCTCAGACTAATGGGCCAGTGGAGCGTGTTAATCAAGCTCTTGAACAGTTCTTTAGAAATCACGTTTCCCTCTGTCAAGACGATTGGTCTGATCTCCTCCCTTGGGCGAAATTCGCTCATAACAATGCCAGCCACACTTCCACCAGAAGATCTCCATTCCTGTTTGTTTACAGTCAGCATCCACAAGCCTTTCCTCAAGAGTTCATTCTCTCCAATGTTCCTGCTACTGAAGATCATTTGGCCCATGGGGCAAATTCACTAAATCGCGAAAATGCGCTAGCGTTTGCCAGGTGCGAAGTTGCGCAAGTCAATCTCCTTCGCTTGCGAATTTTCGTCAGGGACACTGTTAGTGAATCGGCAAAATTGCGAATTGACGTCATGCTGGCGAATTAGCACTAGCGTTACATGCTTCACATTCTAGTGAATTTTCAAACATATGTCTGCTATCTTGGCTGCAACTAAGTCCAACTTAGAAAAGAGCTCCTTGGTGCACAAGACCCTCTGTATAAGGTTGGTGACAGAGTATGGCTTTCTTCCAGGAACATCCGTTTGAAGATTCCTTCTCCCAAGTTGGGTCCCAAGTTCATCGGTTCCTACTCTATCTCTGAGGTCGTCAATCCTGTGGCTGTCCATCTGAAGCTACCTCCTGAGATGCAAATTTCCAATGTATTTCACGTCTCTCTAGTGAAGCCTGTTGTTTCCAACTGCATCTCTTTTCAGTCTCCTCCTTCTGCCACCTCTGTGGAAGACCAACAAGAGTATAAAGTGGAAAAGATCCTCTATTCCAGATTCTCCAGAGGGTCTCTCCAGTATCTCATCGAGTGGAAAGGCTTTGGTCCTGAAGAATGTGTCACGAACGGCACCCAAAACCAGAACAGTTACCAAACACCTTTGTCTCAGCTCGGCTTCACCAGTTAAGTGACCGCCTTTGTTCTCGGGAGGAGCCCTCAGCTTACTCAGATGCCACCTGGACTTAACGAGAGGTGTAAAGCAAAAGTTCTGGCTAGCACAGGGGCACGATCGTCTCACCAAGGAATTGGATTGAAGAATACCACCAAGCGGAGTAGGCAGGCCGGAACAGCACAAGCTGCGTAGAATAGTCAGACAGGCCAGGATCAGGATTAGAGAGTGTAGAGTAGTCAGGGAACAGGCAAAAGGTCAGGATACCAGAGGACAGAGTAATCGGACAGGCCAAAGGTCAGGATTGGAGAATAGCAGGAATAGTCAGGTAAGCAAGGGTCAAACACCAGTAGATCAGTCAGGAATCAATCAGGAAACACACCCAGGAACTAACAAATAGAACCTAACAACGGGCAATCATCTGCACTAAAAGATCCCTTTAAATACTATTTGAATTTCGCCCCATTGCGCATGACGTCATCACGCCAGCGCATAAACCCGGAAGTGCGCCGGCGCGCGCGCCATAGGAAGACCAGCACTGAAGGAGGCAGGATGCACGCGGTGAGCGTCCCCGCTGCCTCCCGCGTGCACGGAGGTGAGCCACTAGACCACCAGGGAGACTGTACGTTACAGAATGCTTCTGAAAGAAACACTCTGATATTCATGCTCCCCATCTTGTGAAGAATTTTTACTCCAGGTTTCCCCTAAAAACCAGTCTTGGTGGTCCTGGGGCCCCCCGTGGGGGAGGGAGTACTGTCATGAACGCCACCCAGAACCTTGTCAGGAGCTCGGAGTGGTGCGTGTTACCTATCCGGCGTCGCTCCCAAAATGGTGACGCCCAGGGCCGCCACGTGGGTAGGGACACATCGCGATGGATGAGATGACATCACAGCGCCCGCGTTTTGGTGCCAAATTTGAATATTTAAAGACGTCTAGGACTCCAGTATGGCGACCAAGTATAGGTTATCTTGCTGGTGATCCTGGGTGCGCTTAAACCTGTTTCCTGATTCCTGTTATTGACTCTTGCCTAACTTTGACCTTGATCCTGTGCTGCCTGCCTCTAGATTATTGCCTGGAATTGGACCACTCTCTTGCACTATCCTAGAACTGTACTTTGCCTTGGACTCTCTGGAAGGCTTCCTCCTTAGATCCTGACTACCTCCCTGTGGGAGCCACAGGCCCCCTGACATGCTCACCACACATTTAAAAAAAAAAAAATCATATTATATTGCTTCCTTATACATTTTACAAAGGGACTAAGTATTACCTGCAACTTACTTGCTACTTTCAAAGTAAAGCTCCCAATCTTAGTTGCCCTTTTATTAGACACCAGTGGGATCACCTGACTATAGCTGGAAGGTGTGGGAGTTACAACAAGGAGCTGGCCACTGCTCCTATCTGAACTATAACAAACAAGGGAAAGTTGTGCTCACCACTAATTTTTAAAAATAGTAGGCTGGGGTGCAATGAGGCTGTGACCACAAAATGCACATAGACATATTCCCTTTCTGTAAGCCTTGATCTGAGGCCTGAGAAAAAAGGACTTATAAAATTAGTGGTATAATATAATATATTACAATTCAATTTATGGCTATAATAAATGCCATTATGTATGATATGTATTATTACTAATAGTCTACTAGCTAGCTAACTGTGTTGATCTGTTAAATAAATATTAAATAAAAGCTCTTGCAAGAGTCAAGTGCAAATGTCTACCTACCAACTATCCCAGCTGAATCAGCTACAGTTACTCTTGTGAACTCCGGTTGCAAATGGAGCACTTTCTGAGGATATGAAATACATATTACCCCTATCCTGTAGCCTCAGCATGTGATAAAAAACCATTAGGAGGAGGACCACATTTACTATTCCATTTGGACAGCTGTCATCTGTGATGGAATGTGGTGGAATGGCAGTACAAGATTATTCAATCTGTGGTTGCACTTTGTTTTTGCATGCAGCACTATAAATATAGAAAACGTATTCTAAATCGGTGGTCCAAAGCATGAATGCAACTACTGCCAATAAGTAAATAATAAAGTTGCTGTACAGTATAGCATTTTGTTTTGTGTGCAGGCTGTTTGCATCTGTTTTTAACTATGAGAACTGTAAAAAGACTCTCATTGGCCCAAAATGATTCAGGAAACCTACTGACATATCAACCCAGACACATACATCTGCCCAGGGATCCAATTCAAAACTTGTTTGCAGCTTTGGATGAATTACCATCTAAATCAACTGCTGATGGATGAAGGTATGGCTATCACCTGCTTTACTGCATTCCTGTGTCATGACTTAGGTATTTGCACATTAGAATTTTTCATTTTTTTTGCTGAAAGTTTTTTCCTGTGTAAAGTATTCTGATCCATTGGATATATTCCCAGTGATTAGGGATGGCGCGAACTGTTCGAGCGCGAACTGTTCGCGCTCGCAGAATATTCGCGAACGTCGCGCAACGTTTGCCATTTTGGGTTCGCGCATAGTCGCCGCTTTTTTTTGCCCTCTCACCCCAGAC
>CM044431.1:77836487-77870870 GCA_024363595.1 Xenopus borealis | reverse complement strand
AGCCACTTATACCCTTAATGGGACTGCACTAGGCAAATCAATTATGGAAAATGACCTTGGTGTCCTTGTAGATGATAAACTGTAATAAGCAGTGCCAGTCAGCAGCATCAAGGACAAATAAGGTCTTGAGCTGTATTAAAATTGGCATAGAGCACTTGTAAGGCCACATCTAGAATATGCTGTACAGTTTCGGTCTCCATCACTCAAACAGGACATTATTGTATTAGAGAGGGTACAGAGAAGGGCAACTAAGCTCGTAAAAGGTATGGAAAATCTTAGCTATGAGGAAAGACTGGCCAAATTGGGGATGTTCACGCTGGACAAGAGGCGCTAAAGGGGTGATAGCAGTGAAGAGCAGTGAAGATGTGGAAATCTCTCCCTGAATTTTGCCTTCCTCTGGATCAACAAGCAGTAAGGCAGTTAAAAAAAAAAAAGTTATAAGGTTGAACTTGATCGACATGTGTCTTTTTTCAGCCTAACTTACTATGTATGTTACTGTGTTACTATGTATTTCTATAGTACAGAGAAAGTTATGCAGTGCTTTATATCAATTAAATCAGTCACTGCCCCAATGGAGTTTACAGTCTAAGGTCTCTATCACATTCAAACACACATTAGGAGCCAATTAACCTGCTTGTAAGTTTTTTTGAGTGTGGAAGGAAACAGTATTGTCCAGAAGAAACCAACAAAGAGAAAACATACACTCCTTAATTCCATAATTCCATATAGTCCATAATTCCTTATCAACTTTCGGATTACTACTGGGCTAAAAGAATACCATGTAGTTTCTGTATCCACCCACAATTGGGAGAACACATTCGGATTTGTGTAAAAAATGGATCGGAGTACTGAATTGGTGTTCCTACGACCTCCTGATTTTGGTGAGTTAATGTCCCGTTTCGAAACACAGGTGGAATCTTACAAACTGGAGATATTGTGTTTTAAGTTTGAGAACCTCTGCAGAGTGAATGAAAATTATACGAGCTACAGGGTGTAAAGGTGGCTGAGCACTGTGCAGCAGTCATCATAATATGCTCTTTAGAAGAGCACCTCACCATAAGCTGAGAAAACCTTTCAATTCAGTTGATACTAGTTCTGGCTGCTCGGATGGGCACACAACAAAGAACGAAATCAACAGCTACAACACTCAATGCTCCGGAAAGACCAGTAGCACCCCTTTTTTTTTAGAAGTCTCTCCACACACGACAGATCAACCTCCCTCAGGATGGTGACATATAAAAGGTACTCCATGAAGCCGATAAGGGTAGGGGGGACAGTTATTATGAACTATACTGACTATCATTATGAAATGGTTCCACGATTGTCTGACAAACTGGTGTACAAACAGTTGACACATAAATGTCTAACACAGTCACACGGACAACCAATTTTATCTGGTCAGGATTCTCTATTACACCCAATCAGTGTTTATTTTAGGGATGCACCGAATACACTATTTTGGATTCGGCCGAAACCCCGAAAGATTCGACCGAACCGAATCCGAATTTGCATATGCGGAAGAAGCGGAAACTTCCTTGTTTTGTGCCAAAAAGTCACGTGAGTTCCCTCTCTGGCCCTAATTTGCATATTCAAATTAGGATTCGGATTCGGGTCGGCCAGGCAGAAGGATTCGGCTGAATCTGAATCCTGCTGAAAAAGGCCGAATCCCGAACCGAATACTAGATTCGGTGCATCTGTAGTTTATTTGGATATACTATTCCAGCCTGTTGTGTGAGACACCGCAACATATTTACGGGATACACCACATTTGCTAGACTGCCTTAAACATTTGTCTCTTCCCAGTGATGAACCTTATTTCCTTGTGAGTATGGATGTGGTGAGTCTATACAACCATAATACCACACGAAGCTGGGATTGAATCAGTGAAAAGTTCCGTTGCAGAATCTAACTCATATGTTGGTTCGCCTGTACCATTTGTTTTGGAGTTGCTTAACCTACCATTTACAGTAAACTATTTTCAATTTGAAAATAATTCCTACTTACAGGTGTCAGGCACGATGATGGGGGCAGCCACGACACCCTCTTAAGCCAACCTTTTTATGCACCAGTATGAACAACGGTATATAGTACCCCATATGGGGTCAAATTATAGTTTTTTGTTGTTATGTTGACAATATGATTATTGTTTGGCAGGGGACTGAACATGAATTTGTTGACATGGTGAATGAATTAAATACAATGGATAACCAGGTCAGATTCATTTTTGATATCCACCCAGTGAAAATACATTTTCAGGATGTTTAAATATTTGTGAGTGGTGATGATTTAGACTACACTCTATTTAGAATCGATGCTATTCCAGATTAGTGTGCACTAGTGATGGGCAAATTTTTTCACCTTGTTTTACCTCAGAAATGACAGCAATAGACTTCAACAGCGGCATGTGTAAAAAAAAAAATAGTCGAGCGTTCAAATTTTTTTGACGCCCATAGACTGTGAATTTTCGGCACCGGCAAATTTTGTACGAAACGGGTCAAATTCCGCCATTTGGGAAGAAGGGGCAGAGGACACAAGGAATAGAGCACTCATTAACCCCTGTACATTTACGTCTACTTCAAAGAGGTTTGTCTTTTGTGCCAACATTTAATTATAATTCCTTAGATTGGAACATCGACTGCTTTAAATTCTGCCGAATAGTGTCCTTGAAAGATTATTTTAAAAACACTGTGCACTGATACCAGTGCATCACTGTTAAAATTGAAAAGTACATTTATGCCCCCTATAACAAATCCTATCATCAAACTGTTTAAAGGGGTGGGTCACCTTCAAGTTAACTTTTGGTATATTGTAGAAGGGCCAATTCTAAGAAACTTTTCAATTGGACTTCATTATATATTTTTCATAGTTTTTTAATGATTTGCAATTTTCTTCTGTTTCTTTGCAGCTTTCAAATGGGGGGTCACTGACACCATCTAAAAACAAATGTTCTGTAAGGCTACAAATGTATTGTTATTGCCACTTTTTATTACTTATCATTCTATTCAGTCCATCTCCTATTCATATTCCAGTCTCTTATTCAAATCAATGCAGGGTTGCTAGGGTAATTTGTATCCTAGAAATTAAATTGCTGACACTGCAAAATAGAGAGCTGCTGACTTAAAAGCTAAATATCTATAAAATTACAAACTATAAAAAATGAAAACCAATTGCAAATTATCTCAGAATATCACTCTCTACATTATACTAAAAGTTAACTCAAAGGTGAACAACCCCTTTAAGCAGGCCATTGAGAGAAAGGGAGTGACTGGGGCTTGTACATGTGCATACAGGGACAATATTTCCAAAGAGGAACGATCATTAGGTTCCCGAGTTGCCAGTTTAAAGATCAATTTTTCCTCCTTTATTTTGATGTTTAATCCTATCTAATCCCTGTATACGAAGCATGGACACATTGCGCTGCTCAACATGCCTTGAGGCTGTTGTAGTTTCACTCTTAGTTGATATTTGGTTTGTATGCTCTTGCATTTTATTTTTGAGGGGGTGAGTTGTGCAGTGTATAGATTGTATATCCTACGACATACACGTCAATAAGTACACTACAAATTTATAATTACCATTTATTAAAGGGAAACTGTCATGGGAAAACATGTTTTTTTAAAAACGCATCAGTTAATACTGCTGCTCCAGTAGACTTCTGCACTGAAATCCATTTCTCAAAAGATCAAACTGATTTTTTAATATTCAGTTTTGAAATCTGACATGGGGCTAGACAATTTGTCAATTTCCCAGCTGCTCCTGGTCATGTGACTTGTGTTAGCACTTGATGAGGGAACTGCTTTCTGGCAGGCTGTTGTTTTTCCTTCTCAATGTAACTGAATAGTACGCAGTGGGACATGGGTTTTACTATTGAGTGCAGTTCTTAGATGTACCAGGCAGCTGTTATCATGTGTTAGGGAGCTGTTATCTGGTTACCTTCCCATTGTTCTGTTGTTAGGCTGCTGGGTGGGGGAAAGGGAGGGGGTGATATCACTCCAACTTGCAGAACAGCAGTAAAGAGTGATTGAAGTTTATCAGAGCACAAGTCACATGACTTGGGGCAGCTGGGAAATTGACAAAATGTCTAGCCCTATGTCAGATTTATTTTTAAATAAAATATAAAAAAAATCTGTTTGCTCTTTTGAGAAATGGATTTCAGTGCAGAGTTCTTCTCAAACAGCACTATTAACTGATGCATCTTGAAAAAATGTTTTTACCCATGACAGGATACCTTTAAACTCTATTTAGAAAGCCCACAGATAAGAATGTACTTCTCCATTATAAAAGTTGACACCTAGCTTCCATGAAAAAGCCCTTACCCATTTCCCAATTCTGTAAGGTTTTGCAGAACAATATGGTAGACCAGCTGGCTGAACAACAGATAGATGAGATGTGGGCTTGCTTTAAGGAGAGGGAATGTTACACATAGCATTAGAGGTAATTAGGAGACATTGTGCAGGGAACAGCCCAGACTTGCTTTCTCCACCAATTGCAATGTGTGCACTAACACACTAAACAAATGCATTAATGATGATTGGAAAATTATTGAGGGTGATACTGATTTAAAACAATCCCTGATCCCTGTATGCTTATGTGGTACTAATTTAAAGGATCTTTTAGTAAAGAGCGATTCAGTTGATCGTTATCAAAAGAAAATTAGAGGTAATGGCTATTGGGATAGAAGCCTGGTTGTTTCTGTTTTCTGAATTGTACTTCCTGCAGGTACATGACTTCTGGTGGGTCCTTCCTCCATCCGCAAACAGGTAAATGTTTTATGATATGACATCACATCATCTGTACCATTACACATGTGGTGTATACAATAACCTGCCCATGTGGACTATCATATGTTGGAAAAACTGACTAAATGCTTCCTTTATAAATGGATGCACATCGGTCTGCAATTAGTATGGCATTCAGGGCAATAAACCTGTTTCCAAACGCTATCTTGAGATGGGGCACATGTTGCCTACTTTTAGATATTTAGCAGTAGACCGTATAACACCTCTAAGAAGAGGTGGTGACTTGTCAAAAGTACTTCTTCAGAGGGAATCTTTCTGGATAAGAAAATGCCCTTGCCCATGCGGGTCTGAAAAAATATTGTTCCTTCTTATATTTTCTGAACCAACGTTGAATATATTTTACTTATTGCTACACAATGTTGTGGCTTGATACAATGTCTCCGCAAGTTTTCCTATGGATTTGTTTGAACTTTGTATCGTAGTGATGTTATATGCATACTTGTTATCATTCAGGTTACTCTGTTTTCTTGGTGCAGGGTTTTCTTCCAGTCACATGAATATTGGGCGGTGCACAATTGAGTGAGTGTCATGGATTTTATCTATTTAAGCATAGACGTTTTACTGTGAACTGGTCTTGATAAAGCCAAAAAGTTGGCTGGTTCTTTTAAATGTAACCAATAAAAATATGGACTTTTAACTGTATACTATATATATATATATATATATATATATAGAGAAAGAAACTGTAGGGGGGTTGGCACTCACGTCACATGGTGTACCTTGCCTGGGTGCAGTGTCCATAATTTTAGATATATGTCTTCGAGTAAAAAGGGTCCGCACTCTCAGGACTTAAAATAAATTAGTAGTTTATTGGTAGCAAGGACTCGGAGAGGCCGAAACGTTAGTCCTTGCTACCAATAAACTACTAATTTATTTTAAGTCCTGAGAGTGCGGACCCTTTTTACTCGAAGACATATATATATATATATATATATATATTTAGAAAAGACAATAATAATATACTTGGATGGCTTAGTAAGTAGCACTTTTCAGACCCATTATCAAAATTGTTTACACTATTTTTCAAAGAATATATGGCAGAACAATGATATTTTTCTGTATAGCTTTGCCTACATTCTATTTTGATACCCTTTTGTACCTTGCTCTGTTTTTGCTCTGTCTTCTATGTCATCCGCTAACGTTAAATATAGGTATGCATCGAATCCAGAATTTGGTTCAGGATTTGAATAAGATTTAACCTTTTTCAACAGGATTAGGACAAATCCTTATTCCTGGATTAACTGAATCCAAATCACATCAAATATTCGTCACAAAACAAGGAAGTAAAAAAAATGGTTTCCTGCCTTTTTTCCCTTCCTGTCCCTAATTTGCATATGCAAATCAGGATTCAGATTCGGTTCAGTATTCAGCCGAATCTTTCATGAAGGATTCAGGGATTCGTCCGAATCCAAAACAGTGGATTTGGTGCATCCCTAATTAAAAAAGCATTGTTTCATGTATTATGAAAATGTTTTGTATGTATTAATTTCTTTCTTACTAATACTGTGAACCCCAATGCCAGTATTCACCAAAATGGAGTAAGCTGTGGTCTAAAGGTAGCTCTAGCGGTATTGGATCCATTATCCAGAAAGCTCCAAATTACAGGATGGCCATCTCCCATAGACTCCTTTTTAATCAAATAATTCACATTTTATAAAAAAATGTCCTTTTTCTCTGTAGTGATAAAACAGGTTAAGGCACTTGATCCCAGCTAAGAAATAATTAATCCTTATTGGAGGCAAAACAATCCTAATGGGTTTATTTAATGATTACATGATTTTTTAGAAGCTTGAAGTATGGTGAGACAAATTAAGGAAAGACCCCTTAACATTCAACAAAAAATCACAAACGAAATGTGTTAAAGCCATGCAACCATACAACAAATAAAAGGCAACAATATACGTACATTTTTTTAAAATAAAAAATTGGTATTTTTAAACCGGGTTTCTTAATTTCACTCAAAGAAGAAGTGAAACTGGGTGGTGCATACTCAATGCCATCTAACTGTGTTTCCTGAACAGAAAATCAGTTTCCCAATTATACAAGCCATACAAACAAAATGAGTTTCCTTGTGAAAGTAAAGTGCTGATTTGAATAATATTAGTAGCAGAAGCGGAAGACTTCCTTTACACTTCAATTTTATACAGATTTTCTCAGAAAAGCAAATACTTTTCTTTTTCTAAGAGCAAATCTCTTCTTTTGTACTTTTGGGATGCTTTACAGTCTACCAATGCAGTAGTAATGACGGGTGATTAACCAAGCCATTGCATTAATGTATTATTTGCAATAATGTTATTCCAAACTAAATTGCTTATTTCCCCCAAAACAGGCAACTTATATTAAGGATCTGAGAATCTGAAGAGCTGTGGGGCCTTTTCCCTCATATGGCTCATAGTAACAAAGTTCTCCCTTAAAGTGATACTGACACTAAAAAATGAAATTTAACATATGAATGTACATTAATTGTTACCTATAGGTCATGTTGATCATTTTTTGCTGAGAGGTTTGTTTTTGTATATAACTGTTAGCTGAAATTTCTAAGCCTGACTCTCTGACACCCTGACACTCTTACTTTGCCAACCTAACAGTCCCATCTCAGTCTGTTAGTTACAGTTTGTAATGATAACAGATGCCGGGTGCACAAATATGGCAGCCCCCTCATACAGGAACATGGGGGATCAGACAGGTAATGCAAAAGCATCATACAAATACCTTATGGCAAAGTTAGAAGTAGCTTTCAAAGCCAGTTATTATAATAGAGGTAAAAAAGAGTTTGACTTCAGGTGTCAGAATCTCTTTAAGGCAGAATTACAGTAAGTTTTTAAAATCACAGGTGTATACTTTAAATAAAACCCCACATATAAATTGTGTTTCTGTGATGAAGCTTTAACATTACCCGAGCAAGGAGTTTTCCCATGCAGCCGTTGTAAATTGAAAAAAAAAAAGAAATAAAAAAAAAAAAAGTGAAAACCCAGTCATACCACTGGGGAAACTTTTCAGATTGGAGATCTTATTAAGTATGATACAGCTAATTTTATCTGTGTGTTGGAGTGCCCTTGTGACCTCCAATACATGAATAAAACCAATAGAAAGTGAAAGAAAGAATAGATGAGCATACTGTGTCAAAACGTTTTTTGGAAAAACATTTGAAATAGTTAAAGCTCATTGGTGTATCAGAATGTGTATCAATAAAGTTGTGTGAAGTGTCACATGGGAAGTTTAGAGATGTGATTATGAATGGGTATATCGATAAAGTTGTGAAAATTTTGGGACAATAAAAAGTGGACTCTTTGAAGACACATCCTCCCTCTTAGAAGAAGCTTTGTAGGTGAAATGCGTTAGGGGTGAAGGAGGACTGCAACTATTTATTTTGGAGGTGGAAGAGGGCCTAATTCATTACTGGACTGGGCATAACACTTTATATGGACTTTTTATTTACTTTTTCTACATTATCTGAGCACCAGCTACAGTTATGGGATGAGTTATCCGAAAACCCATTTAACAGAAAGCTCTGAATTATGGGACAGTCATCTTCCATAGACTCCATTTTAAGTCAATATTTAAAAAAAAAAAATTTTAAATTCACTCCTTTTTCTCTGAAGTAATAAAAAAGTACCTTGCACTGGATTCTAACTAAAATATAATTAATTGTTATTAAAGGCAAAACCTTCCTGCTGAGTTTATTGAATGTTTAAATGATTTTTGAATGTTTAAATGAATGAGGGATTCTGTCGTGATTTTTATGGTGCCGTTTTTATTTCTAACTTACACTGTTTACACTGCAAATAATTCACTCTACCATGTAAAATGTCATTCCTTAACCACCAAGTATTTTTTTAAAGTTGTAATATTGGTGTGTAGGCAGCCATCTCAGGTCATTTTGCCTGGTCATGTGCTTTCAGAAAGAGCCAGCACTTTAGGATGGAACTGCTTTCTGGCAGGCTGTTGTTTCTCCTATTCAATGTAACTGAATGTGTCTCAGTGGGACCTGGATTGTACTACTGAGTGCTGTTCATAGATCTACCCGGCAGCTGTTATCTTGTTTTAGGGAGCTGCTATCTGGTTAAAATCCAATGGTTCTGTTGTTAGGCTGCTGGGGGGAAAGGGATGGGGTAGGGTTTCCACCTTTTCCTGTGGCTGAATCCGGACAGGGGGGGTGGGCCCGTGACATCGGTGGGCGGGCCTGTGACATCATGGGGCGGAGTTATGACGATGCGATCACCGATTGGCCGATCGCTGCGTCAGTCAAGCTAATCCCACCCGGTTTTCCTTTTTGGAAAACCGGGCAGGAAGTGTTGACCCGGGCAGCCATTCAAAATACCGGGCTGTCCAGGTCAAAACCGGACAGGTGGCAACCCTAGGAGGGGTGATATCACTCAAACTTGCAGTATAGCAGTAAAGTGTGACTGAAGTTTATCAGAGCACAAATCACATGATTGGGACACCTGATCAGCCGAGACTCGAACTCCGGTTTGCACTGTCGGGGACTCTTTCCATGTGAGCCACTGGAGGCTCTTTGGGCTGGTTCTGATTTCTTCATTGTTGTTTTGCATATCTGCCTGTTCCCAGTGTGTCTCCTCCCTGTTCTCCTCCCACCTCGTTTCCCTCAGGTGTTCCCTATTCCCAATCTTCTCCCCTTTATAAACCCTGCCCTGAGATTTGCTCAGGCCTGAGACATAGATTGAATTCCTGCGCTCCTGTATGACCTGAATTCCTTGTTCCTGTATGACCTGAATTCCTTGTTCCTGTATGACCTGAATTCCTTGTTCCTGTATGACCTGAATTCCTTGTTCCAGCGTTCTTGTTCCAGCGTTCCTTGCCTCCTGATTTTCTGGTAACAACCTTGCTTTGACCTTGTTTTTTATTTTTGCCTTTTCCTGTGTTTATCCTTTGTTGCCATTAACCCTTTGCCTGCCAAGAACGTAGGAACTACGTTCTTGCAGGGAAAAGCCCTAACTGCCAAGCATGTAGTACCTACGTTCTTGGCTGTAAAGGGCTCCTCTCTGCATTAGCGGCGATCGCCGCTTCTGCAGAGGGTTTCCGGTGTCTCCCAACTCCCCCAGGCAACGAGCAGGGAGACGGAGGGGCAGGTCACGTGGGTCCTGCATAACGTGGTTATGCAGACACGTGTCTGCTCTGCTCCTTGTGCTGCGTCTCCTGTGCCAGCTCTATCAAGCCTGCGACTTCCTGCTGGGTGGACACTGATGTAGGACCCCCCCATGGCTTCCAAGGACCCTCCTGGACTTCAGAACAGTAGGTGTTTTTTTATGTAACAGTTATACACTCATTTACATAGACATTCATGTATACAATACAAATTTCACCAAGTTATCTTTATTCTTTTTCATTTCAGGCTTTTTTTTTTGCAATTTTATATTTGTCAGAATATGTACTTTAAAAAAAAAATATGGTTTTGGGGAGGTCTATGTGCTGTTAGTGGGTCTTGTGGCACAATACACAGTTGCGTATCTATGTTCATAGAAGGCAAAAAGACAGCAGAGAAAATTCAAATATGCAAATTTTTTGGGGGTCCGCACAGGCCAGCTGCTTTGGTATATCTATGCAAATTGGGCATCAAACTGTTCAGTGGACCCTTGGCGTCAATATTTAGGATGTTTTACAATTGTATGTAAGAAATTGGGTGAGATAAATGTGACCAATTGCAATACTTTTAGACAATTTTCAGAAATGTCATAAAACCGCTGCCTTTAGCATAGCTTTGCTGTAATGTAGTTTAGAGTACAAAGACATAATTACCCATTTTAGATTCGTCAGAGTGTGTACTTTCTGCTTTCTGAAAACATATGGTTTTGGGGGGTCTATGTGCTGTTAGGAGGGTCTTTTTGCAAATAATACGCAGTCCCGAGTCATTCTTCACAGAAGCCGAAAAGACAGCGGAGAAAATTCAAATACACTAATTATTTTGGGGTCCGCACAGGCCAGCTGCTTTGGTATATCTATGCACATTGGGCATCAAACTGTTCAGTAGACCCTTGGCGTCAACATTTAGGGTGTTTTACAATTGTATGTAAAAAAAATTGGGTGAGATAAATGCGGCCAATTACAATATTTTTAGACAATTTTCAGAAATGTCATAAAACCGCTGCATTTAGCACAGCTTTGCAGTTAGGTAGTTTGGAGCAGAAATACATAATTACCCATTTTAGATTTGTCAGAATGGGTACTTTCCAAAAATATATGATTTTTAGGGGTCACCATAACTTTTTGTATCTTTTATCCCATATAAAACTAGTAACATTTGGAAATTAGTGTAAATGTAAGTCATCAAAAAAGTATGCACAAGGTAGATTCTGGCGTCTTTACATGCCATGTAATTCTATAATCCTATGTACATTGGGCATCAAACTGTTCAGAGGACCCCAGGTTTTCATATTTGGGGTGATCTATTTTGATACCTAATAGTATGTATGTGATTTTTGGAAATGCCACTAACATTGACAAATTTAGGAAAGATTTGCTGACTGGTGCTTTGGGGTAGAAAGACATGCATACCCAATTTAGATTCGGGGAAAGTGTATATATGGTTTTCTGGGGTGAATTTTTTCTAAATTCCCCCCCCCCCAAAACAAAACTATGTAAATATGTTGAATTTGTAGTTCCTAAAATGACAGACCATATGGGGGTCTTCCTTTTGGAGCCCCTATATGCCACGTGCTTGGGTACACCTATATACAGATGCAGCCACTGGGATTTGTGAGTTAAATGCGTCGTGACTCAGGGTTAATTGAAGAAACTGTGTTATCTAAAGTTATCTAAACTCATTTAACCTTTTCATTAGCATACCAAAGCACCTTTATTTTCAATGGTGAACTCTTTAATTGGATGGGATGCTGTGACACAATATTCTGTGCTAAGTGGGATAAATGGGATAGATAAGTTAAGTTTTTCTGTGTCAAATGCACAATCCAAAGTGGCTTCATCTGTATATTGCACAGCAAACTGTTCAGAGGAACCTAGGCTTTCATATTTGAGGTAATTTCTCTTGATACCTAAAAGTATGTGGGAAATACGATGCTGCAGAGTGGAAATTTTGAGGTGATTTTTGGAAATGTCACTAAAATCACCAAATTTAGGAAAGGTTTGCAGCTTGGTACTTCAGAGTACAAAGACATGCATACCCAATTTTGATTCGTGGGAATGTGTACTTTCCGAAAATATATGGTTTTCTGGGGTGAACTTACTTTTTTTTCTAAATCCCCCCCCAAAAAAACTATGTAAATGTGTTGAATTTGCAGTACCTGAAATGACAGACTATATGGGGGTCTCTATTTTGGGGCCCCTATATGACACGTGCTTGTGTACACCTATATATATTGCACATCAAACTATTCAGAGGACCCCAGGCTTTCATATTTGGGGTGATTTCTCTTGATACCTAAAAGTATGTGGGAAATACGATGCTGCAGGGTGGAAATTTTTAGGTCATTTTTGGAAATGTCACTAAAATTACCAAATTTAGGAATGGTTTGCGGCTTGGTTTTTTGCAGTAGAAAGACATGCATACCCAATTTGGATTCAGGGGAATGTGTACTTTCCGAAGATGTATGGTTTTATGAACATAATTTTTTCTAACTTTGACCCTCCCAAACTAAGTAAATGTGTTGATTTTGCAGTATCTGGAATTACAGAACTGTTAGCTCAAATGGGGTGTCTACATTTTAGGGCTCCTATATACCATGTGCTCAGTGTCGGACTGGGACACCAGGGGCCCACCCAAAAACCTTAGACCAGGGGCCCACCATAAAACCTTAGATCAGGGGCCCACTCTCAGTACTAATATTCTTCATCTCCTCAATCAAACTCTATTCTCCTAATTTGTTTTCTTTACATACTATAATCAATTATTCCATCTATTTGGCCTCTTTGTTCTCATATAAATAGGGAATGGACATGAAATAGGCCAAAAGTTTAGCAGCATGAAGGCCCACTAATGACACCTTGGCCCACTGGGAGTTTTCCTGGTATTCTGGTGGGCCAGTCCGACACTGCATGTGCTTAGCTAAATCTATACATATTGGACATCAAACTGTTCAGTGGACAGTGGGCTTTCAGGAGTGGAGTGTTTTACATTGATACCTAATGATGTGTCGGAGATATGATGTTGTAGAGTGGAAGCTTTGAGGTAATTTTTTTTAAAAATCACCAATTTCTATAAAACATTAGAAATTTAGGAAACAACTGCAGCTTGGTAGTTTGGAGTACATAGATATAGTTACCCATTTTTGATTCACCAGAATCTGCTCTTTCTAATAATGGGTAGTTTTCTAGGGTAAACCTACTGTTAGGGGAATGTTTGACCTAGAAATCAGAAGTATGCCATTTGGGGAGCGTTGCTTTGTAAATTTGGTAGTATACTACTTTTAGATTTTGATCTATACAAGTGAGAAATCTCCATAAAACTATATATATTTGGTATTGCCGTGTTCAGGAGACATAGACCTTTCCAAATCGGGTGTTTTTCCATAAATAAAATAAATGGTGTTTCTGTTATGTGATTGTTCTTTGTGAAACATGATTTTCTTCATTTTATTAGACACTTAGAAACCTATATTTTCTTACAGAAGTATAATTACACCAAAATTCTTGCATATTCTGAAAGTTCAGGTTGTCCTGAAAAAAACAATATATTGTTTTCCTGGGTAAACTAAAAGACTGCCCCAAGAAAGACCCTTAAATTGAAAGAGTACAAAACGTCTAAAAACTGCTTGGCAGTAGATGTTCGCATTTAGTACAAAACGGCTGGCAGGGAAAGGGTTAAACCTGCAAGTTCATTATGAGATCTCCAATTGTTTATGGGTATCCCCCTGGGCTTCCGCCATTCCCACATCCCAATGTGTTGCTAACTCCAGTTACAGCAGCTTTCCGCTGTGAACATTACAATATGGATAGTCCCATGTCAGATTTCAAAATTAAAGGGGCTGTTCACCTTTGAGTTAACTTTTACTATAATATAGAGTGATATTCTGAGACAATTTGCAATTGGTTTTAATTTTTTATTGTTTGTGGTTTTATAGTTATTTAGCTTTTTATTCAGCAGCTCTCTAGTTTGCAGTGTCAGCAATTTGGTTTCTAGGGTAAAAATTACCCTAGCAACCATGCATTGATTTGAATAAGAGACTGGAATATGAATAGGAGAGGGACTGAATAGAATGATAAGTAATAAAAAGTGGCAATAACAATACATTTGTAGCCTAACAGAGCATTTGTTTTTAGATGGTGTCAGCGACCCCCTTTTGAAAGCTGCAAAGAAACAGAAGAATATTGCAAATCATTTAAAAACTATGAAAATTAAATAATAAAGACCAATTGAAACGTTTCTTAGAATTGGGCCTTCTACAATATACTAAAAGTTAACTTGAAGGTGACCCACCCCTTTAAACATAAAAAAATATGTTTGCTCTTTTGAGAAACGGATTTCAGCGCAGAATTCTGCTCGAGCAGCAATTTTAACTAATCCATTTTGATGACCGTATACTTTTAAGATATGGTGATCCAAAGGAAATCAAAATAACAGGTCCCATACCTGTATAATGGTTTTTGACTAATTTGCACCAGGTCCATGGCTCTTGATGAAAACTGACCGTTATATGAATGTCAGGACCCCTTTATTTTCTTTTATTTATATAGTGACAGCATATTACAGAGTCCTTTCCATCATTCCCTGCAATGCATACATTGTGGTCCAACTTATCAGGCACCAGTTTACCTGCCGGTAACTTGTCAAAGTATGGAAAGAAATAGTAGTACCCAAGGGTGCACAAAATATTTTTAGCCAAGATGGACCCCCCCCCCTTTTTTCTTTGAAATAGTTTTAGCAATAAAGGTGGGTTATGTCTTTGTGTATGCACAAGGAGCAATATGAATGATCTATATTTACAAACCATTATGAGCTTTACCTTGCATTTGAGTTCAGGGATTTCTGTCAGAATAAAAACCAATACTCTGACACATTAACACTAAAAGCTGAGAGCCAATCAGGAAACAAGCCATAAATAGACATCCTCTCTGGTGGCATATACTTACCTGAGAGGACCATCTGTGTTTAATCCAGAACATGATCTTTGAAAGTTCACTAGTTGGCAGTTGTTTCATTACCGGGCACAGTGAGAAGGAAGTACTGTAAGGTAATCACTACTGTAATTGCTTAGCTTTCCATGTATCCTAATATCATTCTAAGAACAGACAAGAAATAGGAAAGATTAATGCAGGTCATTTGACTGCCTGATAATTTTCAGCTTTTGCAGGGTGGCCCTTGAAAATGCACATGTATTGATTGGCTGATTATATATTTTGGCCCAACATTCCAATTTCCACAATTTTATTGATGTCTGTCTTGCATGAAAGGTAGGAACATTCAAGAGAAAAGCCCAGAGATGCCTTCATGTGATAGTAATATTTTATGACTGTGTACTGTGTAATTTATCAAGCTATTTAAATTTTTAGATATACAGAAAACCCTACATTCCCCTACTATGTAGATCAGTTGGGCACATCTCCCCCACCCAATCAGAATCATTTGTACTCCATATAGCTAAAGATGGGCAAACCTGAGGCGTTTCGCTTTGCCGAAATGTCACAAATTTCTACTTGAAATTCGTGAAATTTCGGAGAAGCGAAATGCCTCAAATAGACGCCAAAATGAGACGGCGGCCATCACATTTTCCTAAAACAAACAGTAGCTTAAAGTTAATTCAATTGAGAATGCAGGCTAATGCATAAATGACTTTCTCTCTTTCCTTACTAACTAGTCGTGAATGGATTGAGCAATGGAATGGTTAAGCTGAGCTCAGTAAAGGTGATTGGGGGAAAAATAGGAGCAGAGAGTCATAGAAGAGTTTCTATGGGAACCAGAAATGCAATCTCTTCATTGGTTTCTGGAGGACATTTCTAGCTCCACTGAATCTCACAGTACTGTGCTCTAGTCTCCACCTGCTATTTAGTTTGGTTTGGTAAAAAGTTTTAAGAGCCTTGTGCACTCACTACATCATACTTTATGGCAACAGTTAGGGAAATGCCCTTTCTGAACTTGGCAGTATAATATCCCCATGCACAAAGTAAGGCACATATACAATTGGTTTGCAGAGATGGGAGTGGAACCTGACTGGTCTGTACCCTGACCCAATTGAAGACCTGTGAAATTCATAGGGCCCGAACTAGGGGTTTACAGGATAGGCATTTGACTACGGTACTGTTGGGAGACTGGTGGGAGGGGAATTAAGGGACTGGTAGGAAGGGAGGTGGAAGCAAGTGACAGCTGGAGGAAGCAACAACATTGTGATTGTGATGGCATGGGAGCTTGTAAGAATGCAGGGCCAAGCTGGTGGGATGCCAGTACAAGTAGTGATGCCATGGGCAAAACTAGTGCCAGAAATTGCACTAGAATCATAAATTAGGAATATAGAGTATATGAAGATCATTTTTGTGCTCTCTGTGTAAGCATCAATAGCAGTACAATAACAGTATTTTCAATGGATTATGTTGGTAATTGAGAAGTATGAGGGGTATTTTTAAGTCCCTGTGATATCTCCCCTCTCCTGTAAATAAGGGTCTGGAAAGATCAAGCAATTAATTATTTCTAAACATAAAACACAAGGAGATTGGGACCCAGTTACTGAGTTTTTTTTTTCATCTTTTTTTTTACTTAGCAATTTTTTATTTTCAATTCTTGAAATATCATAGTCAAAAGCATAAGCATTTCTCAGGGACTGCAGTTGCTGAACATTTCCCAATCTGGTCACATTGTAACATATATTGATTTCCGGAGTTATTTAAATGTACAACATAACAGAAATTAACAATAAACATTTGAAGCCATTAAATATGATTTAAGAGTACTGTCCTTATTCTGCACTTACATTGATTCGGATTGATTAATGGTCAATTTTGATTAGTAAACAGAGTGGGAGTGCTAGTGGGAAAAGGTTTTAATTAAGTAGTATTATATACATTGTATGACATGTATATGTCATACAATGACCCTCCCCCCGTCACCCCAGACCTTACATACCTCATCCATATATTGGGGGCTCAAATAAGTATTTAGGTGCATTGTAGTCCATGTTCTGAAGAAAAATAAAATGGCAAACATGGGACAAGTGAGAGAAGTCTTCAGTATAGAACATATTCAGAAAATCTTTAGCTTCTCTCACGACAGCCCAGACTTTACCTAGTCCTCCCTCTAGTGGCTGAATGGTTAAAATGTAGGTTGTGGTACAGTCAAAAGTGATGATTCAGATTTCTTTTTTATTTGTATGTACATAAGAACTGCAAAACACTTTTTAATTTTGCTTTATGAAAAATAGGAGAGCTAGGACTTCAGAAACTGACTAGGAAAAAACAAACTTCTTCAAATACCAGGCCTGTGGCAAAGAAATATTTGATCATGTAGAATGTCTGACAAACAAATCACTAGTTAAATGTTAAACATGGAGTGATGACAGTTTTATTGGAAAAGTGAAAGTTTCACTTGCAGCTGCTTCATACTTAAATTTCTGGAAAATGAAGGGGATCAAATTCAATAGGTTATTCTTGGTCCTAGAAACACAAGTACAGGTATTGAGAAATACAGATTGTGCACAATTTTTAAACTTTATTTTTTATCATTTGAGTGAACGTTCAAGTACAAGCATGAAAGCAACTGCTTGTACTGTGAGGCCATAACTGAGACAGGCAGCAGATTCAGATGGTAAATTACAGGTATAGCACCTGTTATGCAGAATGCTCAGGTCCTGGGGGTTTCCCTGACAATGGATCTTTCTGTTATCCGGATCTCCATACCTTAAAGGGGATGTAAAAAATAAAACCTTATTTTTCCTATCTCCAATATACTTTTCTACAGGTTTTATAATAAACCTGACTGTATGCAGTGAAACTCCCCCTTCAATTTACTTGCTCTGACAGCTGCCAGATTGGAAACATCAGATGGTCCCTAACTACTCTGCAGGGAAACAATCATACTTTCAAATGGAGGGTAGAGCCCCCCCCCCCACCTTACTTCCAGGAATAAAGCAGATTTGTTTATTTCCCTGTAGAACAGTCGGCAACTGTTTGATTTGTATCCACAGACCCAGTGCAGTCTGTATATTCTGATTATTAGTCTTGCTGTATTGGCTTCTATGGCAGATATTATTTGACTTGTGATGTTTTGATCATTTATGACAATCCCAAAGGTTAACCTCCCAACAGCAGCCCAGATCACACTGAGCATGTGCACAGTCTTGGTCTTGCAAAGATGTTTGACAAAGTTACAAGATGACAGCCCCCTGCCCTGACTTTGAAATCATTTTGAGTCTTTGTTTAAATGGGCTTCTGATGCAGTCAGTTTGTGTTTATATTTAGTATACAAAATACAGCATTTCTAAAATTATTCTATTTTAGACTTTAGTTGCCCTTTAAGTCACTTAAAACTAATTTAAACTTTAATTAAACCTAATTCAGTAAGGATTGATTTTATCTTATTTGGGATCAAATTGTTTTGTATTATTATTATTATTACTACAGAGAAAAAAGAAATAATTATTTGATTAAAATGAAGGCTATGGGAGATGGCCTTCCTGTAATTCAGAGCATTCTGGATAACAGGTTTCCAGATAATGGATCCCATGCCTGTACTTTGATTACAAATCTTCTGACCATTTTACATTGACAGCAGAGCAGAATATTTGATGGTTTGAAAAAAGGTTGAACATTTGGCAACGTTTAGCATGTGGATATTTTTGGGAATTGTTGGGACTTCATACACTTAGGGGACTATTTATCAGACTCTATAAAACATTTAACAGTGGAAAATTAGTGGAAAATGAGGTGTAAAATAAACCACAAATCTATCAGTGTGTGTGTTTTAAAAATATTCAAGCAGCAAGTAATTTTCAGCAGAAAAACATGGTGGATGAATGCCATTTTTTCCCATATAATATTCAAATTACGACTTCTGTTTACACTAGGTTTTTACAAAAAGGCACGTGATCACTGAAAATCAATGCACAGCTTCAGAAATATGCTGTTTTTTACACAGTGATGACTGGTTGTGTGTTGTATTGTGTTGCTGTTCTTTTGCATACCATGATAAATGCGTCCCTACAGTACCACCTTCCTCTATAAAAAAAAATATCAAGTCAAGCTTTTAAAAATGTATTTATAGAGAGTGCCTGTGCATAAATAGTGGAGTAAGAATGTAAGGCTGTATAAGTTAAGAGGGGTAAGAGTATAACAGCAACAGGAACACAGGGTGAGGTGCAGGCCCAGACTGTCAGTCTGGATTTTGGCAAATGTCAGAGGGGCTGCTGTAAGATGTCATTGACAGTAGTGATGGGCGAATCTACCCCGTTTCGCTTCACCGAAAAATTTGCAAAACGAGTCGCGTCACGTCATTTTCTCGCGACTCGTTTTTTCAGCGAATTTTTTCGCTGGCGTTTCGCGAATCGCTGGAATTCGCCGCGAATTCGCCCCTGGCGTATAAATTCGCCCGTTGCTAATTGACACTCATAATTTAATGGAATGGAGGGGATTTTTTTGGTATTTGTGTAAATGAAATGCCAATGTCTATGCTGAATATCAGTCAGGACCTGAATAAGTGAGCGTATGCTTGAATGTACATTGAAAGAATTGTTCAGTATAAAAATATAAACTGGATTGTGCAAAATAAAAAAAATATATAGTTTGTAAGCCAAAAATGTAATTTATAAAAGATGAAGTGACTGGATGTCTAACATAATAGCCAGAATACTACTTCCTGCAGCTCTCTTGGTTTCCACTGATTGGTGACCAGGCAGTAACAAATCAGAGGCTTGAAGGGGGAACATGAGTCATAACTGTTGCTTTTGAATCTGAGCTGAATGCTGAGGATCATTTGCAAACTCACTGAACAGTTATGTCCCATGTGGCCCCCCTTCAAGTGGCTGACTAACTCAAAGTTAAAATAGGAAAAGCAGAAAAGTAGTGTTCTGGCTATTATGTTAGACATCCAATAACTATTAAATTTTTGGCTATTAGAATTTTTTTTTATTTTGCATAGCCTAATTGCTGAATGGAAAGTGAAAGTAATTGCCTGCCCCGCCTCTAGGCATAGTGTCAGACTTACCGGCCCGGAAGGAACCACTAGCGTTGAGGAAGATACCCTTACAGCCCCTTCACAAGGACAACCCCTAGATAGGCACAGAGGGAGGCAAGTGAAGATGAGGTATGGCAGCCCGTGGATCTTAGCGACTTGTAGCACAGCTTCTGATGACTGATGTAGAGACTATCCGGAGTCTTAGCTGACTCTGGCATGGGGGCCAATAGGGAGACCAAGGTGGAGGTCACAATGCAGGGTACCCAAGGTTAATTGAAGAAAGGTCGGTCAGGCAAGCAAGGTCGGCAACAGTAGAACAAAGTCCATAACAGGTGTCAGGGGTAATAAATGAGAGTGGTCAGATAACAGGCAGGGTGGGCAACAATAAGTCCAAGCAGAGTATCGAGGGTTAAGCAGTGGAGTAGTCAAATAGCAGGCAGGGTTGGCAACAGAGAGACAAATCCAAGCAGAGTTCCAAGGGTTAAAGCAATCGAATAGTCAAGGGACAGAATCAGAGTTGTAGCCGAGTTCAGAAAATAAGCATGAGTGAACTTACTCAATTGTAGCCAGGAAATACGATGTCCAAGCACTGGGAAACCCACCGAGCTGAGCTAAATAGAATCGGCTGCGTCATCACGCTGCGCCCGCCGGCTTCCTGAGACTAGCGCCATGACGCCCGCGTGAAGACGTCAGTGACACGCATCGGATCACCGCTGGAACGCACAGGAAGCGACGGCCGGACCCAGCACATCTGGTAAGTACCTGACACATAGAGGAGGGGCAATCAATGAGTTGATAACAGCTATGAATGTACTAATAAAAAATTTTATTTGGATTTCACGTTTAATTTGAAAAGGACTTTTATTATACAGCTTTTTATGTTTGGGTGACAAGTCCACTTTAATGAAAAAGAAACCTATTTCCAATATGCTTTACTTAAAAAATGTCTGCCATTTTTATAGGAAACCTGACTGTATGAAGTGAAATTCTCTTTTCATGTACTTTCTCTGACTGATGAGGATAGGAAACTTCAGATGGTCCCTAACTGCTTCTGCAGGGAAAGGTTCATACTTTCAAACAGCAGGGGGATGGACTTCCCAGAACTAGGGCAGTTTTGTATCCCTGTAGAACAGTAGGGGGCCATGTCAAGATTCATATCTGCTGTAGTCAGAGCAAGTAAATAGAGTATTTCACGGCATACAGTCATGTTTCTTATAAAAACTGTCTTGGTCTTGCAAATATGTTTAACAAAGTTACAAGATGGTGACCCCCTTTGGCCAACATTTAAAGCATAAATCGTGTGCTTGATTAGGCTTCTGGTGCAGTACGTTCATGTTTAGAATATAAAATACAGCATTTCTAGCATTATCCTATTTTAAACTTTAGTTTCACATAATTTGAAGAGGTAGTTCACCTTACAAACAATTCTTTCATTTGTTATTTTCATATAGTTCAACCGTAATTTTTTTAAGTTGCTTTATATATTTTTCAAAGATTAAGCAGTTCAGTAAGGCAGATGGCAACTCTATAACCTAATAACATTTTGCTACATTAGTTGATACATATCTCATCAGCAACTGATCAATTGTAACAACCGCCTTTAGGGAGTACATGTGTATTGAACAGCTTACATAGTTACATAGTTAAATTGGGTCGAAAAAAAGACAGCCCATCAAGTTCAACCCCTCCGAATTAAAACCCAGCATACACACACCCCTCCAAACCAAATATGCCCATAGCTATACTAACTGTAGAGTTTAGTATCACATTC
Organism: Xenopus borealis; assembly: GCA_024363595.1. Classification (NCBI taxonomy): domain Eukaryota; kingdom Metazoa; phylum Chordata; class Amphibia; order Anura; family Pipidae; genus Xenopus; species Xenopus borealis. Next base: position 77,849,230 of record CM044431.1, on the reverse strand, counting down.
AGCCATCACAACATCACCCGGCAGTGCATTCCACAACCTCACCGTCCTGACTGTGAAGAACCACCTACGCTGCTTCAAATGAAAGTCCTTTTCTTCTAGTCTGAAGGGGTGGCCTCTGGTGCAGTGATCCTCTTTATGGGTAAACAGGTCCCCTGATATTTGTCTATAATGTCCTCGAGCTGTCAGCAACCCCTCTTGTTAAGAAGCTTCTCAGAAATCTAAGAAAACTAGTAAAAACAGCTTTCCAATGTGAAGTGGCAGTAACTAGGGTCCAGTTTACCCATCAATGAGTCAGCCCCTGTGTGGTCAGCTGCAACATCCATGTTAGATAACCCACTGGAAAACTGGGCCTGGTCTAAGAGTGGTGCATGGGAGGAGTCCTGCTTAGTATATTAATTTTATTTGCGCCCCAGGTAAAGTAAATGATCCATAGTACATTAATGCTGCCAAATTGCTTTAGTTTTTTTTGCCCATTTAAGCAAAATAATAAATCAGAATCCTTAATTGTGCTAGTAGTAGTAAGTGGGAAGTAAGTGCAGGGAACCATAGAACCTTGAAACCATTGGCAATCCCTAGTACACATCAGAATGAATGTACAGAAGGCAGCACTGGAACACATACTTACAGACACTTACTTACAGGAGTGTAAAGTGCAAAAACTTGACAGTTGTGACAAACTTCCACTATATGCAACTAACCCTGCATATAATAAATGGGATTTTTCAAAACAATTAAATTTTATATGTAATCAAACTAATGTTGCAAATCTGCCAGTTTTTATTTTCAAACATTTCAATGGGATATCAATGTGCATCTGGCATAGAATTTGTTGAAATTTCCATTTTATTCATTATTACTGGGTTATTAGAAACTACATGCTATTTTAAAGTTGTTTCTGGTATTTAGACTTGTTGGTAAAGAAATGTTTTACAAATGTGACAACATTCCAACAAACATTGCTTTCCCTCATGCTATACTTAAAGGTAAATAATATCTCTACAGAGTTACATGTCCAGACTAGCAGTTGTGGCAGTCAACTAAGGTTACCTTGTCTTGGCAACAAATGTGCTGCTTTTTTTAACCCATTCTGACAACACTGCTCTGTAGTCTTAATTGAATGTGTATTTATGTGTATTCATATTATAACAATATCAAACATATGATGACACTAACCTCTTCATGGCAAAAAAAAACTCTGATTTCTGTGATAATCTTTGGACCAGGCAAGAAGCTGACCTTTTTTTGCTACAGAGGACCCATTCTAACTGGTTGCCGCAGGTATATATGAATGTACATGAATTAGTACATTTATGTATAAAATTGAGAAACATTGCCAGAAAATGCATGTGCTAGTCTATCACACACACACATCATTTTGACCAGTGCATGGTAACAGTATATTACATTTGAATGTCTGAAAATTAGACCATTTTGGTGTGCCTAATCATTTACCAGTGGAGAACAGCAAGTATAAAGCCCTGCGGTGTTCCATTTACCACCGATCTTTGTAGTCCAATTTTTAGCCAGTTCTCTATCCAGGTAAAAATACTTTGCTCCAGGCCAACATTCCTTAATTTAACCAGTACAGTGTGACACTGTATCAAATACTTTAGCAAAGTCTAAGTAAATAACATCCACTGCTATCCAAGAATCGAGGTCCCTGCTCATCTTCTCATAAAAAGAAATTAAGTTAGTCTGCCATGCTGGCACAAACTCATAGAATTATGATTTGCTATGAAGTCCAGTATCTTATCCTTTATTAACCCTTCAAAAACCTTTCCTACCACTGATGTCAGACTAACTGGCCCATAGTTTTGAGGCTGAGAACGGGATCCCTTTTTGGACTGTAGCACCATATTAGCAATTCGCAATATGTAAAGAGGTTTGGCAATCGCAGGGCTAAACTCTCTAAGTACCCTGCCATGCATACCATACAGCCCCGGACCTTTGTTTCTCTTAACATGTTCTCGTCTCTTTTGAATTTCCTCAAGTGTGAACCATGCATTTTTAGTTGTATTACTAGAATTAGGACTATTAAGAAGGAACCCTTCATTAACTGGTTCCTCATTTGTGTAGCAAGATGAACAATAACAGTTCAGAATCTCAGCTTTTTTTGTTCTCATCAACCAACGGAACGTAAGGTAATATTTGGCTGTAAGTGGAGCCACTGCAAAGTATTAGAATGCTAAATGGTATGATATATGACTGAGCTGATAACTTGCCTGAATTTGTGTATTTGCATAACAGTGTTATGACCTTTCAGTGGAGTGTAAGTTCAATGCAGTTAAAAATGTTTAAAATTGCATAATATGCACTCAGAATTTAGTGTTGTCACTGGTGAAACAGATTTAGGGATGTTGGCTTGAAAAACAGTGTAATTGTCACTTCCAAACATTTTACACAGCTCTATAACTTCGGAAATGTTTCAGAAAGTCAGTTCAGAACCAGTAAGTTCAGAAACAACAATGAAGACAATATATCTATAGCCAGATATTGCTTTCAGATCAAATCAGTTAATACATACAAACTGTATAAATTAACAGATGCATATTATATTTACATATCATAAATGTGTACATATTTGTTTGAGAAAAGACCATTTTCACAATGGTTCAAATCTTCAAACCAAATAACAATAGTGATGGGCAAATTTATTTCTCTGTGGCAAATTCGCTCTGAATTCCCGCGATTCGCCTCAGACAAATAAGTTCACGAAACGCAGACAAAATTTCGCCTGGCGAAAATTCTCCGGCATCTGTTTTTGGATGCCAGTGCCCATTTTTTCCTACGCCAGCAATGGACGTCCGTGTTCAAAAATAGACGCCCACATCCAAAAACGAGACGCGATTTGCCCATCATTAAATAATGCTTTCCAAACACTTAGGGACAGATTTATCAAATTCACATGAAGGATTCGAAATTCGATCGAATTTTCAAAAAGATTCGAATTTCGAATATTTTTGAAGGCCACTTCGACCATCAAATTTTGAAAATTCAATCAAATCGAGTGATTCGAATAAAATTATATTCGAATATTTCACAGTCATATTACTTGCCCTTTTTATTCAACTGCCTAGTTCGCTAGATTAAACCTTCCGAATGGGTTTTAACTATTTTTGATTGAATAAAAAAATTCGATGGAATGGTTCGATTAGAACAATTTTATCGATCAAATTATTTCTATTTGATGGTTTGATCGATTTTCCTTCCCTTTAAATTCGATGGTCGAATTCGAGGGTTTTTTAACCCTCGAATTCGACCCTTAGTAAATCTGCCCCTTAGTTTAACCTTTACTGCCTTGTAAATAAATGTTTGTACACACCCATGACAATATCCTTCTGCAGAGGTATCTAATTTGGTACATAGTAACTAGCCAGGTTTCAGTTCCAGGGGACTATTTTTACATATTAGTAGACTGTGGCTACATTTTTAAGGTTAGGATTTAGAAGCAGCAGTAAAAACAGAACACCTTGTTGATTTGAATTGTAATATGGTGTAATATAACCTATGTTATACTTAGGGTGAATGAAACCAATAGATGCTGAGTTAATGGGTAGAAATAGGGAATTTCCCCATCCCAGCCCCCACCCCAGATCCCACCCACCACAGCTAAAAGACCACACAAACATCAGCGCCAAAAACTATAAACCCCACACACGTTATAAAAACCATTGATAGTCAGGACCCACTATAAGTTAAAAATAAGTTAAATTTGCTCCAGGGACCCCATGAAAGTTTAAAAATCATTGGTGGTCAGGGTCCCCCCCATAAGTTAGAAAAATGTTGGTGTCAGGGCCCCCCTTACAAGTTAACAAAACCGTTGGGGCTCCAGAGAATGTTTAAAAAAAAAACAAAAAAACATTGGTGACAGGGGCCTGTAAAGTATTGAAATAATACATTGGTGGCTAGGACTTTAAAAACATACATTGGTGTTCAGAAGAATTGAACTCATGGCTTCAGGACTTCAAGTTCGGCTCTTTTTGTCACTTTGGGTCTTTTCCTGGCTTCAGGACTACGGCCGATCGGCTCTTTTCATCATTTCATGACTTCAGCTTTTTGGAAAAGAACTTCGAAGAGGTGTCACGGCTTCAGTACTGCCAAGGGGGGCCCAGCTATTTAAAAAACTGCAGCACAGCCAGGCCCCCTTCAGACCCGGGCCCGGTACAGTTGTAACCCTTGTGCCCCCCCGATGCAGACGAGTTATTTGTGCACTGATAATCTAATTGTCTAACACATAATTAAACATGGAGCAGCTTTAACAAAAACAAAAAAAATGTTGTTCTATACAAGCCCTATTACTTGAGGTTCAATGGACAGATATATTGCAGCAAATACAGTACATTACACAAGCCTTGGAAACCTTAATAAAAGGAAATAGAGTTGTTACATTGCCCTACACATGTGCCCACTGTATTGTTTATGTTCCAAATGTTAGGAAATGTAGGGGGGAAGCCGGGTACCCCCCAAAAAAATTTTTTTTAATCTTTTGCAGTCTATCACCCTGTAAAAATGAAACTACACTCTTGTTTTCTGGGACTTCGAAATATTTGCAACGATTTTTTGACAAACTCCTACCTACTCTATTGTACGTCGCTTGATCTATGGTGGCGAAGGCAAGCGTGGCGCAAGAGGTAAAGTTCAGTAAAATCCACATCTTAGTGAATTGGTGGAGTTATGTTTTGCTAGCGAAAGGGCGCCTGCGTTCATTGGTAAATCGGCAAACTTACAAAATTATGGCAAATTTTCGCTAGTGTTATTCACTTTGCCCCTTTAGTAAATCTGCCCCTATATGTAGAAGACCATGAACTTTTGCCTTTATTCTGACCTTGTAATAGATATAGTTACATATAAATACCTTAGAGCCAACATTTGGATAAATGGCAGCCTTTGTGAAAAGATCCTAGGACACCATCAAAATTTCAACAAAGTCTGTAAAGCACTGTTCCCTGCCTGCAGTGTGAAACAATGGCCAAAACATGTAACAGTCTTTTACCTTTCAGTATTTATTTAGCAGTTAACATTGAAATAAAAAAGTTATTGTTAAAAAAAGACCATCTAGTTCAACCATTCCTAATGACACCCAGTGGACTGTGCCCATGGATAGCAGCATTTGGTCCATTTTTAAATGGAGGTTTTACCGACAAACTGGGAACCAACAGATGTCACTACCCCAGTGAGCACCAGGAGCGCAGACAGAGTCGGGTGTGGGGGGAAAAAACGGGCAAGGAAGTCCTCCCAAGTTTCCCAGATTAATTCAATTTACAATCGTTCACACCATACACTGACTCAGTCGGAGGTTTCACTTCTTGGGAAAGGCACTTCATTTGTTCCTACCGTTTGATAACTTTAAACTTTTACCTTGTTCTAAATGGAAAAATAAATACACATGATCCAGCTTCTAACATTAAAGTATTTCTTCAGACTGTAGCCCATGAGGTGAATACACGTCCTGAGACAGTATATAAAGCTCATCATAATCTAGGCTTTGAAAACATTGGGATGATAATGTAACGCTAATTTGGGCTAGGCAGACCACAAATAGTTAATGTCCAGCTAATGATAGGAGCATGGGTTACCTTGGACTTTTCAGACTCTTAGACACTTCAGGCTAGGCCAAGTGGAAGATTCACCAACTAAAACTCTCATGCTACTGTTCAGATAAAAATAGGAATGATTGGACGCCAGGAGGTTCTTATAGTGAAACAAAAAGGATGATTTATTGGACAATATCCTCCGGTTTACTTGTATATGATGAGTTAGAACAGGTGGATGACACAGCTGGGGAATGTGACTCCATTAGGTATTGTTGTCAATATTATGATAATTCCTGGCATAAATACCTTGCAGTGGTCTGGATCACACCCAGTGGAGTGGTCAGGGAGAAGGAGTCTGACCTGACACCCTATTCACTGTGGTCTCTTCACTAAAGGCAATCTAGGAGCCTTTGGAAGCTACCTGCTACATATGCTCGTTGGGGCACAAAGCTTCTCTTGATATCTAAGCTCTATATCTCAGTCTATGACAGATAGAACCTGTTTTGACAAACCTCGTTCACAGGGTTCCCTGGTCCCCGACTTAAGGTGCTGTCCCTTTAGGGCAATGGCTTTACTGGGCCTTGGTGTACCCAGGCTCAATGGGAAACAACCAGTAGGTAAAGACACCAGTAACCAAAGAGGAAGATCCACCCCTTTCCACATACTATATTGAAGTGTGGTAGGAATTGGTCATTACACTTCTTGGCCAATAACACTGATGTTAAACTAGATACATGGGTTTTTTCCCAACATCTAGGGAAAAAGGGTAGGGCCTTCTAGCCATAGGGGCAAATTAACCCCTATGGGTTCTTACAATAATATGCAGATAAAGGAGGTGGCATTGTTATTATGGAGTACACAGATTATCGGAGTGATGTATTAAGACCATTAAAGGATGTGTCTGTATATAAAAAAACTGAATTATAACCCAGTAATTAAATTTAAGACTGGCATAGAGCAAGTGTTAAATTGTGCTTTGAATCCGAAATGGATTACGGAAATAGAAAAATAAAATCTTTTACAGGATTTTCCTTTGTATCCAATATTATATTGTCTTCCAATGATTCATAACGATGTGTGCAACCCCTATGGTAGGCCTATTGTTTCCTCAGGGGAGAGTTTATTACATCCCATTGGGCTTTATTTGTATCATTATCTTCAGGACACAGTTCAGGCTTTACCCCATTATTTGTGGGATGCACAACAACTGCTAAAAATGCTTTAAGACTTAACTTTACCAAATGGACCAATCATATTGGCCAGTATGGATGTGTGCAGTTTATAAATACATTAATTCCCCACCAAGAACAAGTAGCTGCAGTTCGTTGGGCATTGCAAAATTATGCTATATGAAAGCCCACCCATTGACTTTATCTGTCGGCTTTCAGAATGAACATTCAAATTTAATTATTTTTGTTTTGAGAAACAGTATTATTTACAAAGGAAGGTACATCAATGGGTGCTTCAATGGCTTGTGCTAATTGTTATTTGGCCATTTATGAACAGCATTACATTGAACCCAAATTTGGAGAATCTCTATTGGTATACTTACATCAAGATGTGCTAATTGTGTGGTGGGGTCATAAAGACTGAGATGTTGACTATGGTCAGAAGCCTCAATACCTTGATTTCTCAATTTAAATTCACGTATAATGTACAAAAGATCCAATTCTTGGATGTTGAAATATTTAACCAAAATATTGTTTTCAGTTTTAAGCTATATTGGAAGCCCACAGACAGAAATATTTTGTACTCCACTAGTTTTCATTCACCTAGTTCAAAAAAAGCAGTTCCTTTTTCATAATTCCCACGAACCATGCACAATTATTATAATCAAGACATGTATGATAAGCTGAAGCAATCACAAGAAACTTTTTTTTTCTTTCAAACAAAGAGGTTATTATTAGTGATGGCTGAATTTCTGCTGTTTCACTGAAAAATTTGCAAATTCTCTGCGAAATTCCAAAAACGGCTAATTTTGATGCCGGCGTCAATTTTTGCGGGTGATTCACAAATTTATTCGCCTGCGACGAAACGCAGAAATTCGCAGAGAATTAGTTTCTAATGAGCAGAAAATCAGTTTCTAATGAACAAAATTGTTTCTTCAGGTTTTCAGATATTTCAGATTTACCCCTACCCCAGCATTAAAGAAGGGACACAGACTTCCCACTCTGAGATTCATAGGCATTGATTTAGTTAGATGGCTTTCGAGATAAAGAGTTGCACAAGTTTTTGTGGCACATTTTTTTTTCACAAACTTGGATTTTGATAAATCTACCCATAATTATTCCATTCATGTTTCCAGTCTAGTTCCACATTTCTGCACTCTCTTCACTTTTACAGGATATTAGTTGCCAGCAGACAGAAGATTTTTTGGTGGCAAGTAATCTTTTGGTGTGCCATCAGTCTAAAGAGGCAAAATTATGTTTCATCTCTGCTTTTCATTCCCATTTTATTTAATACAGTACTTTATTTGATTTAGTAGATAGTGACTTTTCCTATAGTTACACAGCTTGTTATCCACAAAAATCCCTGTATCCTTCTCAACACACTGCCATTTAGTGTATGTCACATTTATATTATTTCTACTAAAGTGCATTTCTACTAACTTTGCATTTATCAACACTGACCCTCATTTTCCAGTTAGTTGCCCAGTTCGCCAAAATAATCAAATCTCTCTTCAAAGTGGTAGCATTCTGTAAGAAACTTATTTGTTTTGCTCAACTTATTATCCGCAAAAAAATAAAAAGATAGTACTAGTATACGGAAATCCAATATCCAGATTTTAGAAATGATTTCCGACTAAGTCTAAGCTACTTTTCAATTGGCCTTCATTTTTTCTTTATTATAGTGTTTTTTTTAATTATTTGCCTACTTCTTCTGACTCTTTCCAGCTTTCAAATATGGGGCATTGACCCAATTTAATAAAAAATTTTTAATTTAAACAAATGCTCTGTAAGGCTACAAATGTATTGTTATTTCTACTTTTTATTATTCATCATTCTATTTAGGCCTCTCCTATTCATATTCCAGTCTTATTCAAATCAATGTGTTGTTGCTAGGGTAATTTGAAAAAACTAAATAAATTTAAAAAAAACACCAATAATAAAACAATGAGAACCAATCGCAAGTGGTCTTGGAATATCACTCTCTACATCATACTAAAAGTTAGGTGGACAACCCTTTAAGCGGAGGCAGACACTATCCAGAAGTATAGTAGAACAATGAATGGGAAACGGTGTGAATAGTAGTAGTAGTAGTAGTAGTAGTAGTAGTAGTAGTAGTAGTAGTAGTAGTAGTAGTGCAGTGATGAGTGCACTGATCTATACATTTGGGGAGACAAAACAACTGCTTACTAAGCAAATAGATAAGCATAGGAGGGCGAACAATACAGGGCAAGATATTGGATAAAGAAGACCGCTGGTTTGAAAGAGGTGTGAAAGAGGCGATTCATGTTAAGGTGGAGAAACCATCCCTGAACAGACGGAGGCCTTTGACACCACCTACCTGCTGCACACAGTGCTGTTCTCACATCTGTACCCCGGCGGTTTCAGAACTCTTCACACATCCATTCATGCAGCTCTCACAAGTTGCATGACACATTGGTAATCCTATCACAGTAACTACACAGAATCAACTAATCTGTGAATTTCAGATGTGCTGGATATACCATGACCTGGATAAATGAGAATCTTTATAGGTAGTGTGAATCTGAATATTTTGCATGCAGCTGATCTGCACTGGGTACAGGTGCACATGCTATGTGTATTGTTGGCTAATTATTGCAAACATGCACCCATTAGCCCACATTTTTCAGTGTGAATTAAAATGTCTATCTAGAGTGCAGTGATAAAAATGCTGTTTTATGTAATTTTCCAAGGATTCTAGCACAATGTTTTCTTTACTTTTACTCTATGGTGCATAATATGAATATTCTCAAATTAGGCGTTGTGTTAAAAATACCTAAATGAGCAATAACAATATAAAGAAACATATTATAGAGGTAAAGAGCTCAAAGTGTTACTTGAGAAAATGGGAGATTATAGCCTTGACAGGTGCAATACTCACACTGAAGACTGACATTAGTAAAAATAAATGTATTATTTCACATTTCTTTTATTTACTTGGCTGGAAACAGCATCATTATTACATTAACTTAGACATTAAATTTAAGGAAATTGGATGATGTATCACTGAATAATGTGGAGAACTATTAGCCAAGACTTATTAACTATTATTAAGTAGAATCAGTTTTGTACAAGGACAGTCATGGGGTATACCCTGCACACTCTTGGATATTAAAACAAATATATAATAAGAAAAATATTTATTTATTGAAATAAACTGAATTAATTAAATTAAAGCTCTTGTTGTTTTATTATACTGAATAGATCCAATGTCCCATATCCATAGAACAAGGTGCCCTCTAGTTCTCTGTACTAAGTGACATGTAAAAGGGACACTGCTATGTGGATTGTAATGCAGCCTCTGGTCCCTGTTACATACCCACTATTCATTAAGTAAGAATGTGTCCTTGTAGACTGCTTGGAAATTGGACTAAGAAAGCCTCACGTGTAGGGGACTATGGGACCTAAATTAGAATCATCAGATGTAGTTACCAGCCCAAAGCTATTTGATTTCCCCATTGGGATTGGCTTTACAAAAAGAAAGGAAATATGTTACCTGTCAACATCTGTCATAACCAATTCAAATGTATTTAGAAAGTGATATTATTCTTTAAGGTACAATTTCAAAGACACATACATAAATAGAGGCATTAACGCACACAATGACAGAATAAGGGATTATTTGCAGTAATTGTAAATAACCTCTCTAATTGCTATATAGTATGGAACCTTAAACTACTGTGATACCCAATACCAGAGTCATACATATCCAACTCTCCAGCTGCTAATAAACTACTTCACTCATCATCTGCTTGTTACTTTATTTATAAAACTACCCACAACATCAGCTATTGTCAAGAGGGAAATGTATAATCATGTGTAATCCTGTGGAAGTAGAACCACAGTAAATTATCTAAATAAAACAATATACAACAAGATAGTTGAGTGGTGCTCTACATTAAAGGGATACTGTCATGGCAAAACATGTTTTTTTTTTTTCAAAACACATCCGTTAATTGTGCTGCTCCAGTAGACTTCCGCCCTGAAATCCATTTCTCAAAAGAGCAAACTGATTTTTTATATTCAATTTTGAAATCTGACATGGGGCTAGCCATTTTGTCAATTTCCCAGCTGCCCCTGGCCATGTGGCTTGTGGCAGCACTTTAGGAGTGAACTGCTTTCTGGCAGGCTGTTGTTTTTCCTTCTCAGTGTAACTGAAGAAGTCTCAGTGAGGTATGGGTTTTTACTATTGAGTGCTGTTCTTAGATCTACCAGGCAGCTGTTATCTTGTGTTAGGGAGCTGTTATCTGGTTACCTTCCCGTTGTTCTGTTGTTAGGATGCTGGGGGGGGGGGAAGGGTGATATCACTCCAACTTGCAGTACAGCAGTAAAGCGTGACTGAAGTTTATCAGAGTCACATGACTTGGGGCAGCTGGGGAATTGACCATATGTCTAGCCCCATGTCAGATTTCAAAATGAAATATAAAAAAAACAGTTTGTTCTTTTGAGAAATTGATTCCAATGCAGAATTCTGTGGAAACAGCATTATAAACTGATGCATTTTGAAAATAAAAACATTTTTTCCCTTGACAGTATCCCTTTAAAGATAGCAGAGCCACAAAGAATGTCAGAAAATCTCCCAAATCTTACCCCTTTGTTTCTAGTCTGCTCAAACAGTTTGTCAGTTTATTAATCATGGGGAATCACATCTGTGTTTAACACAAGCCACCCCCCACCCTCCCATTTTAGGACTGCTTATGTCCAAGTTATTTAATCCTGTGCATATATTTAGAAATTGAGTATCTATTTAAAGAATACTGAAGCAACCAAACAGCGTCCCTCAGAAATATATGTGGGTGAAAAAACAAAAAGGGGTTGCAGTTGTATTCAGGGAGGTAAGTTTGCAATATCTATATTTTAAGGTTAAATGCTTTTAAAGAAAACACTTTTACTATTAAAGGTGTGGTTGACCTTTAAGTTTAAGGAACAGTAACACAAAAAATTTAAGTGTTTATCTATTTTGTTTCATAAACACTATAGTTCATATAAACAAGCTACTGTGTAGCAAAGGTGGAAATTGAAAAAAAGGCTATATGGAACAGGTCAAATATAGGATAACAGATAACCCCAATTTGTTCTACAGAGCTTATCTGCTATCTGCTGTGTAACCTGATCCTTTTCTCCTTTGAACAACTGACCCCATTGCTACACAGCATCTTATTTATGTAAACTATAGTGGTTTATATGTTACTGTTCTTTTAACTTCTAGTATTTTATAAAATGACCAATTCTAAGCAACTTTTCAATTGGCCTTCGTTATTTTATTACGTTATTTAATTTTTTATTTCATCTTCTGACTCTTTCCAACTTTCACAAGGGGGTCACTGACCCCATCTAAAAAGCAAATATCTGCTACAAATGTGCTGTTATTGCTATTTTATTATGAATCATCTTTCTATTCAGGACCTCGCTATTCATATTTTAGTCTTTTATTTGCTAGGGTCATTTGGACCCTAGCAACCAGATTGCTGAAATTGCAAACTGGAGAGCTGCTAAATAAAAAGCAAATAACTTAAAAAAACAGAAATAATAAAAAAATGAAAACCAATTGCAAACTTTCAGAACATCACTCACTACATCATACAAAAATTTAACTCAACGGTGAACAATCCCTTTAAAGGAGAAGGAAAGTTTAAAACTAAGTAAGCTTTATCAGAAAGGTCTATATAAATAAACCAGTAAACCCTCAAATGCTGCTTTGAGTCCTCTATCAGAAGAAACACCACATTTATTTCCTTCTATTGTGTACACATGGACTTCTGTATCAGACTTCCTGTTTTCATCTTAAACCTCCTTGCCCCAGGCGTGAGCATGCTCAGTTTGCTCTTCTCTCCCTTTCCTCCTCCCTCCTCATGGGCGTCCGCAGAAAATTTTCCAGGGGGGGGGCAAGGAGGCATCTGTGGGCGGGCCTGTGAGATAGGTGGGTGTGTCGCTGCCATCAGGGGGTGGAGTTGTGCCACGTCGATCAGCCGATCACCGGGTCAATCAAGGGAATCCTGCACAGTTTCCCTAATTTGAAAAA
>CM044431.1:77807466-77828129 GCA_024363595.1 Xenopus borealis | reverse complement strand
GGATGGGGGTCTACTTGTGGTGGGGGGTAGGGTTTTTTTGAGCTGCACCCTCCCAACCACATTAATGGGAGGAGTCATGAGGAAGGACAGGGTTGACCAGCTGGGGTTGATTTGGAATGTGGGGGGAGGACATTCAACAAGAAGAAGTGGTGATGCCTGGTAGTAGTAGTCAGCCTGGGAGGAACTCTAAAAAGTCAAACTAGTGGTAGGCAGATAGCTGAAGTATGGGCCTAGTGTTGTCCCTATGATGTGCCCTAGGCATTTGTCTTTTCTGTCTATCCCTAGTTCTGCCCCTGTTAGTTAAGTAGTACCTGCAAGCACTATCCACCTTTTTTTAGTCTATTGAAACAAAATTGACCACAATTAAGACAATATTTAGGGGGTTATTTATTAAAGTCTGAATGAAAAGTAGATTTTTTTACTATAAAATCTGAATTTTTAGTGGGAAAAAAAACTCAACTTTTTCAGATGTATTATACCCAGAGGATGGAAAAAGTCTGAAGCCAAAAATCCTCCATCTCAGACCTGCCGAGTTTGTACATATAAGTCAATAGGAGAAGTCCCTAACCTATTTAGATGTTTCTGCACGGGATTTAGCCTGAAAATCCTACTATTTCAGGCTTTTTTGGCAACAATCTGAAAAATTCTGACTTTAAGGGAAAGAGCCTGAAAAAAATCGAGAAAGTCGGGGGAAAAAATAATACGATTCGAATTTTCTCTTGATTTTATCGAATTTGTCCTCAATCCAATTAAATTAAGCTATTTCAGTAATAAATAACATCCAATGGTGGATTCTAGTTTGGTCAGACTTTTTTTTATTTAAATGCTCAACATTTGATTAAAATTTGGCCATTAATCTCATTTTTAGGTTAAAAAAAAAAGTCTGGATAGATAAAATTGCATGGCACTTGATATTTACATAGCTGAAGTTCACCACTTTATCAGGGCACTAATATGATTTAGGATGTGCCAGGCTCTGTGCCATCTGTACTGGGGTGAAAAGCTTAACTGGTATATTCAGGCAGCTGTGTGTGAGTCTTTGCATGCTCTTCCTTTGACTGTGACCTTACAAAGTATCTGTTTAACTAGTCCCCTCTACATTTTGAAATTGAATTCAGAAAATTAGAACTAAAATACAAGATGCTCGTTTATGGCACTGATTTAATATTTCTTCCTCTATATAAATAATAGGGATGGCTTCAGTGTCAGACTGGCCCATTGGGATACCAGGAAAATTCCCGGTGGTGGGCCCTCCTGCTTCTAAACGTTTTGTCTATTTCATGGTCATTAACCGTTTCTATATGGGAGTAAATGGGCTATATAGATAGAATGATAGATTATAGTATATAAAGAAAAAAGACTTGGAGAATAAAGAGGTTGAGTAAGGAGAATGGGCCCATGATCTAAGGTTTTCTGGACGGCCCCTGGCATCCCAGTCCGATGCTGGATGGCTTAAATACATGAACAAAGGTTTGCTGGTTAATAGGGAAGTAGATAACTTTGCCTCCTCCACAAATATTTCTTATGCAGCATTGCCAAAATTCATCCTTTTCTTTTTGCAAGCAACAGGTAAGATGCTCATGCATGATCTCATCCTTTCCACCTAGACCAGTGGTTCTCAACCTTCCTAATGCTGTGACCCTTTAATACAGTTCCTCATGTTGTGGTGACCCCCAACCAAAAAATATGAAAATATTTTCATTGCCAGCCCAGAGCGGATTGTTAGGAAAGTACAGGAGACAGTGTGGCTGCATAAAGGTTTGTTTGCCGTGCGTAGTGCGGCAAAATTTTTGCCACACCCATTTTGTGGCCACACCCCAATTACCATGTTCATTTTACAAATTTTAAATGGGCAGGGAGAGCTGTAAGGCAGTCCCTACTAAGGGGATATAGAAAGTTGTAGTGCAACTGGCTTCCCTACACAGGTTACTGAACTACAACTCCCAGCACCAACACCTGGAGAGCTACAACCTTGCCCCAGGGCTAGTGGGGAGAGAGATGAACCTGCTCCTGGAACCACTTAAGTGACCCCTGTGAAAGGGTTGTTCGACCCCCAGGTTGAGAACCACTGACCTAGACTACTGTAACCTGCTACTTACTGACTTCCCAAACTCTCATCTCTCGCTACAACAGTTTGTATTATATTCTGCTGCTAGAATCCTCCTCCTCTGATCTAAGAAAGAACATGCACCTTTTCTGCTTCAAATCCTTATTTTGGCTCATACAGCAAAGAATAACTTCTTATAAATATTAATGAACTTACTTTCTCTGGACCTCTACATCTCTTGTCTTGTGTCGTCATATAATTCTGGACAACAGTATTTTATTGTTATTATTACTTTTTAGTACTTAAATTCCTATTCTATTCAGTCCCTTACCTATTCTTATTCCAGTTTCTCATTCAAACCACTGCCTGGTTGCTAAGGTAAATAAGGCCCCAGCAACAAGATAGCTGCTGAAATTCCAAACTGGAGAGCAGCTGAACAGACACTGAAATAACATCATATTAAAATTTAAGTTAGAGGTGAACAACCCCTTTATTATCCAAGACAGCACTTTGTAGGATACCATTAACTCTGGGGACAAATGAGGCAGAACTGGGCTGGGGCTGTGACGGGGTCCACAGGAAAATAGTTACCTTACTGATAGTACTAAAAGTCATTAGCAGAAAAAGTTATTCAGAATTTATTATTATTAAGTACTGTATATACATTTGTATTTTGAAGGTGGTTGCACTAATCTACACAGACACTGATATAACAAGAGGTCACGGGGCCTCCAGGGCTCAGATAAATACACTATCAAATTTATTGGACAAAATTTTTTAAATTCAGTCTAGCCCTTAAAACAAATGGGACAGCCTACACAACTGCATATGGCAAACAACTTACATGCACAATTTTCGCAAATAGATCATCACAATAAAGAAATGGCAACACTCAATCCAACTGCTGGAAACTTCCAATATTAGATTTGTAGATGCAGAGTCATATAAAGTACATGTAAATTATAATTGTCAGTGGCGTAACCAGATATCACTAAGCCCCACAGCAAATTATTTTTCAGGCCCCCAAAATGTCTAGAGGTTGACCTGTTTTACCAATATTTATTTTAAACGATAAAAAATCGGGGCCTCATTTGGCCACCATTCCTCCTGGGCCCCCCTGCAGCCACAGGGTCTGCTTCGTCTGTAGACAGGTTCAGACCAGCTTTTTCTCGAGAGACAAAACAGTGAGTGCACTGACGCACATGCGCGGGGGTGTGGGTTGCCGGACGGGCTGTCTGACCCGGTCTGTAGTAGACTATTGTCCAGTCCCATAATTATAATATAGTGCAGTGTATGTGCAGACTCACCAACAATAACATTTATATTTCACACTGCAGCAAATTAATCCATGCAGTTGAGTTTAAAGGGCATGTCAACCCAAAAATAAAAATTTGCAACTTTCTAATATGCATGTATAAAAAATGTCAGTGCTTGATTACGTTAAAAAAAATTGCTATTGAAAATCGCATTTGCTTATCTCCTGGTTGTTACTTTATAAACAATGTTGCAAAAGTCAGCAAAGACAGGTCTGTTAATCAGCTCACATTGTATCAACAGTCTGAGCCATACGGACAGAGAACAGAAAGGGACAGAAATCATTGATTCCAATAGTATTCTACAAACAAATAACTTCAAGGGGCTGATTTACTAAAGGTCGAATTTCGAAGTAGAAAATACTTCGAAATTCAAGCATCAAATTAAAATCCTTCTACCTTGAATATCGAAGTCAAAGGATTTTTGACCGAATTTGTCATTCCTGCGATTGAAGTAAAATTGATCGAACGATAAAATCCTTTGAATGGAACGATGCATACGATTGAAGGATTTTTCTTCACTTAAAAAATGCTTTAGAAGGTCCCCATAGGCTAACCTAGCACTTGGACAGCTTTTATTTGGAGAAGTAAAGAAATCTAAGTATTTTTAAAGAGACAGTACTTCAAATTTTGAAGTCGAAGGACTTTAAATAAATGTAGTATGATGTAGAGAGTGATATTTGGGATGATTTGTAATTAGTTTTAATTTTTTTTTTTATTTGTGGTTTTGGACTTATTTATTTATTCAACAACTCTGCAGTTTGCTGTTTCAGCAATCTGTTTGCTGGGGTCCAATTTACCCTAGCAACCATGTTGGGAGATGGGGGGGTAGGGAAATTCCGCAGCTCTCAATTCATTTCTATGGGATTTTGAAAAGGTGTATTTATCAATGGGTGAAAGTGATAAATACGCCTTCAAAAATCCAATAAAAATGAACGGAGAGCTGCGGAATTTCCCTCTAGTGGCTGAACTTCACTATTAACTTCACTCTTTGATGAAATATAAAAAAAATTTTGTGTTATGAATTAAATTTACAAACAATTTCCTGGAACTAGCTGGAAAAGTCAGGGTGGGGCAACTGCCCCCTCTTGCCCCTTTCTGTGGACACCCCTTAATGACACTTATAGCAGAGTTATTAAGGTTCGAGTTGAGTTTTCCATGAAGAATTCAAGTTTTATATGGTAATTGAAGATGTTAACAGCCTTCATAATGCTCAATTTTCTTTTGGTGGGTTTCACTCGAAAACTTGATTTATTAAAGCTATTCCAGTTTCGATCAATTAGAGTTTTGGGGATTTTAACCCCAACTTCACTGGGATTTTTAACATTCAAGTTTTTTCTTAAATTAGAAACCATTCAAGTTGCGAGTTCATTCAAGGTCAAAAAAACTCACATAGCTCTAAAATCGACCTTTAATAAATAACCCCCTAAATGCATAGCCGCACAGAGCATTTGTTTGTTTTTTTCAATAGGGTCAATGACTCCCATTTGAAAGCTAGAAAAAGTCAAAAGAAAAGGGCAAATTATTCAACGATCAAAAAGAAAAAAACATATGTCCAATTGAAAAATTGCTTAAAATACGACAATACTTCCTTGCACCTGACCCATCCTTACTCATTTTGTAATTGTTTTTAAACATTTTCATGTAAATGTTGGGAGTTGTAGTTTGGCAACAGCTGAAGAGACACAGTCTTGACAACAGTCTCCTACAGAAATATTATCACAGGGTTGAGCAAACAATTTGGGCAATGCTGAAGGGCTTGCAGAAGTGGAATTGTCTTTACAAATAGTGCATGGTGTGATATCTTAGACCCAGCACCTGCTCTCCAGGCCACAAACAGGCTGTGCAGAGTGGAACATAAGAGTTCTGCACACTCAGCAAAGCCTCTGCTTAAACGAGCTGCTAAGGGCTGTGTTTACTGTCATACAATGCGGAGGGTAGGCAGTACAGCAATGCTTCTAAGAGGATGTGGTACTAAAATAGTCCAGTAACTGTAAAATTAAAGCCTAAAGTTATGTGGAAAAGTTGCATGGGCTGTTTATGTTTAGTAGTCCATGGGAGCAAAATAATAAACAATATTTGTTTAGTCTGATACTAGTTCATGTACCATAATAATTAAATATTTACACACACACATACAGAGCTATATATATATATATATATATATATATATATATATATATATATATATATATATATATATATATACTTGTGTTAATTAGATTTTGCCTTATGCAGACATTAAAATATGAGCACAAAGCTTTTGCACAATTAATTTTTTGTGTGCACAAACCTGACAAAGGTACTGTAGGTGCAGACTATGGTTAAACTGGCTCAATAAATAAGACTTGGATGTGGCAGTAAGTCTAAGAAGTTTGCACCACTCAACATGCAAAGTGCTTGTAGCTCTACCTGCGCACCTCCATTTTTTTGCATTTATACAAACTACATTGCTTGGCATTCTACATTCACACCAGTTCAATAACACAGCAATATGTTATAAAAAGAGGACATCAGCTGACATAAGGCCCAAAAACAGTTTTACTTATAATTAATAAAACAAGGAGCACAGTGGCACATTGAAAAACACAAAAAAATACATTATGGAATCTTTTATGTGTGTAGAAGAACAACTAAGATTATTTTTTGTGTATTTTGAGGGTCAAAGATTTTTTTTTTAGTCAACATTGAAATTTACTTTTGGGACAATAAATACCTTATCGTTGTATTAGTGTGATGTGATACACATTTAGGTTCTGATGTAGAATTAGAGCACCATGGTCTAGGTCAGAGGTCCCCAACCATTTTTACCCATGAGCCACATTCAATTTTTGGGAAGCAACGCAAGCATTAAAGAAAGTTCCTGGGGGTACCAAATAAGAGCTGTGATTGGCTATTGGTAGCCCTGTGTGGACAGGCAGTCTAAAGAAGTCTCTGATTGGCCATATATCTGGTTTTTATGCAACCAAAACTTACCTCCAAGTCAGGATTCAAAAATAAGCACCTGCTTAGAGGCCACTGGGAGCAACATCCAAGGGTTGTGAGCAACATGTTGCTCCCAATCCACTGGCTGGTGATCACTGGGCTATGTGATGCACTTTGGGGGCAGTGGAGTACTGCTGGCCTACTATAAGGCAGTGCATTGTAATGCATTTTAAATCTAATAATCTCTCTATGTGCCTTTTTTGTGTTTTTGCACATACTTGGCCATTACCAATAGTCATAATTCCTACAATGTTTGAAAGTACGATATGAAATAATTATAAGCTATTATATACGTATACAGTAAACCTTTGCTCTCCAAAGAACTATTGCTCTTTATAGTTATATTACCTACTTGAGTAAAACCTTGGGCATTAAATTGGCCTTCTGTTTCCCTTAGTTATTGGAGCTGACAAAACAGCACTTATTGGTTAACAGCAATAATTACAAGCAGGAAGCTATTCTGTGATTTCACACACATGCATTAATACTGAAGCTGTGGAGAACAGAATGGAGCATCACTATCAGGTTTTTGCAGCATTGGGTGACTGTGTATTTTAAATTAGGCTTTGCATTAATTTTTTTAGAGGATAGACTATGTCTGGGAACATCGACAGTCCAAATTTGTATATTAAACCCCCCATCAGAGTGCTAGCAACTCTTTTTTCTGAGCATTAGTCTATTTATAGCTACTCAAGTCTGAACTAAGCTTTACTTTAAAAGCAGCTTGATCCAGCCTTTCATCGCCATGTGTTTGAAAGCACTTGGCTGGTCCTCTATGCAGGGCAAAGGAACAACACCCTTTCCATTCTGGCTTTGATAAACACAGGCATTATTGACCAAAGATAGACTGGCTTTGGTCAGAAAGGGTTTCGTGTGAAAGCACTTACTATGAGTAAAAGCTTTATTTGATCCCTTGGCCTTGGTGAAAAGACACCCAATAATTATTGGCAGGCATCCCAAAGTCAAAAGATCCATGTGTTACTGTTGGCACCAGAGAAGGTCTCTTGTCCTAAATCCGAGGCTCACTTTCCGTTTTTATTCTAGGAAATGGTTGGGGGAATATTACTGCTGACAACTGCAGTTTGCTGGTTTGGAAGCCAAAAAAATTAAGTTCTTATATATTATCATGGGGATTATACTTTTTAGGATCTTGTTTCTGTAGAGCCTGCAAGGTGGAGTACTGTTGCATGCAAGATAACATATGAATGCTTATTTGTATCTTAAAGGAACAGTTCAGGGTAAAATAAAAAACTGGTTAAATAGAAAGGCTGTGCAAAATAAAAAATATTTCTAATATAGTTAGTCAGGGAAAAATGCAAACTATAAAAGTTGGAGTGACTGGATGTCAAATATAATAGCCAGAATCCAACATCCTGCTTTTCAGCTCTCTAAATATGTGTAAGTCAGCGACTTGAAGGGGGGCCACATGGGACATAAATGTTCATTGAGACTGCAATTGAGCTTCAGCATTCAGCTCAGATTCAAAAGCAACAGTTATGACCCGTGTGGCCCTCCCTCAAGTCACTGATTGGTTACTGCCTGGTCACCAGGGTAACCATTCAGTGTAAACAAAAGAGAGCTGAAAAGCAAGTAGTAGTGTCCTGTTCTTTTAGGTTAGACTTACAGTGACTCCAGCCTTTATACAGTACATTTTTGGCTAACTAACTATATTGAAAACATTTTTTATTTTGCACAGCCTATCTATTTACCCAGTTTTTATTTTTATACTGAACAATTCCTTTAAGAAGAGGTACTTGGAGAAATTGTCCCCCAAATTTATAGAAAAAGGGACATAAGTCTCCAGAGGGAGAACTGGAATTGGGCCTCCTGGAAATGCATTTGAAAGGAACCCTCTCTGTGCTGCCACCCAGAATGTCAAGCATATTGTATTGGAACAAGATTCTGATGAGAATCATAGTATTGACAGAGGAGAGAACACTTGTGTTGCCTGAGTTCTGGCAGGGGCATGCTCAGTGTAAACTGTTACCTAAACAACATTATAAACCCAGTGACTATCTTTCTGAAGTGAATTTTCATATTATACATATTTCTATATATATTCAGCAGAATATTATACATTAAACTGCTCAATTTCTGTATAAACATTCTTGGTTTTTTTTTTTACTTAAAAGAATGGGAGAGCAAATAGATTTTTTAATATTTCATTTTGAAATCTGACATGGGGCTAGACATAGCTGCCCTAAGTTATGTGACTTGTGCTCTGATAAACTTCAATCACTCTTTAGGCTGGGGACAGACAGGGAGATTCGGGGAGATTCTGTCGCCTGGCGTTTAATAACAGACGACAATCTCCCTGAACGTCCTTCTCCCTGTCCGTCGCTAGTTTAAATGACAAAGCGCCAGCGCTGTGCACACGCGGCGCGGCGATTTCCGGAATCGCCCGAAGTTTCCTCACGAAGTAACTTCGGGCGATTCCGGAAATCGCCGCACCGCGTGTGGCGACAGAATCTCCCCGAATCGCCCTGTCTGTCCCTAGGCTTACTGCTGTACTACAAGTTGGAGTGATATCACTCCCTCCCTTTCCCCCCACCCAGTAGCCTAACAAAAGAAGGTAACCAGCTCCCTAACACAAGATAACAGCTGCCTGGTAGAGCTAAGAACAGCACTCAATAGTAAAAACAATGTCCCACTGCGTACTATTCAGTTACACTGAGAAGGAAAAACAACAGCCTGCCAGAAAGCAATTCCCTCCTAAAGTGCAGGCACAAGTCACATGACTGGGGCAGCTGGGAAATTGACAAAATGGCTAGCTCCATGTCAGAATTCAAAACTGAATATAAAAAAAATCTGTGTGCTCTTTTGAGAAATGGATTTCAGTGCAGAAGTCTACTGGAGCAGCACTATTAACTGATGCGTTTTTTAAAAAAAAAAACATGTTTTGCCACGACAGTTTCCCTTTAATTTTACTTTAATTTTACTTAACCTGTTCCATACTGATTAGTTATGACTTTTTCTTTTATTGTATCAAGGGTAATTTAAGGAATTATTTCCATACATGCACTAATGATGACACAGCTGATAACTGTTAAGTACGTTGAACCCCAGCAAATAAGTCCATCCACAGAGATAATAGGTGAAGCTAGGCAGTGATAGACTAGATAGAAACTAGAACGTTATCCTAGCACTTCAAAACAAAACATAAAATTTTTCCAGTGGTAGTGCATAATTCATGATTGATGAACTACAACATTTTTATTATTACAGACAAAAAGTTATAATATTTAAAAAATGTTATTATTTAATTAAAAGGGTGTCTATGGGGCAGAATTATTAAAGGGTAAATTGACCATCGTTAGTGAAAATTCACCAGAAATCTTATCCACAGGGACTTCGTCAATTTCTTTTAATCTTTATTTGTAAAATTTTAAACAGAAAAGGGGAAAAGGGAAAGCTAAACGTTTTCATGTCAAACATGTAGGGGGAAATTCACTAAAGCGCGAAGCATCTAACGCTAATTCGCCAGCATGACGTCAAATCATAACTTCGTAAATTCACTAACACCAACTCTGGCGAATTTTCGATAGCGAAGTAGATAGACTAGCCCAACTTCGCACTCTTACGCCAGGCGAAGTTGCGCACTGACGAAGGATCGTAATTATGCAAATTCACTAAGATGACCATTTTACTGAACGTTACCACTTACGCTAGACGTTGCTTTGCCTGGTCAGACCTGGCGAAGTTCAATACAATAGATAGGAGTTTAAAAAAAATTTGGAAGTCCCAAAAAAATGCTGGCGTGGTTTACCTTTTTAGGGTGAAAGTCTAAACAAAGACCGAAATTTTTTTGGGGAGTTACCCTCCTTCCCCCCTACATTTCCTAACATATGGCAACTCAACTATACAGGGGGCACATGTTTAAGGCAATAGGACAAATTAATTTTTATTATTAAATGTTTCCTGGGCTTGTGTAGTGTAATGTAGTGGCTGTAACATATACTTCTATTATACTTTGAAATTCGCGCCGTATGCAAATTAGGCATCGCTAGCGTAAATGCACTTTGCCTGGCGAACTAACACCAGCGCAACTATGCTACTGTTCGCTGACCTTAGCGTACCTTCGCACTTTAGTGAATTTGAGTAGTGCTGGCGAAAATTCACCTGGCGAAGTACGGCTAACGTTAACGAAGGCAACACTAGCGAATTTTCACCGCTTAGTGAATTTGCCCCATAGTATCCACCAAATTCTGACAAGTCAAACATACATTCTATCACATCATATT
The DNA here is from genome assembly GCA_024363595.1 of Xenopus borealis. Taxonomy (NCBI): domain Eukaryota; kingdom Metazoa; phylum Chordata; class Amphibia; order Anura; family Pipidae; genus Xenopus; species Xenopus borealis. The sequence goes on along the minus strand of CM044431.1, from coordinate 77,817,543 downwards.
AGTACCAACACTGGTTAGCCTCTAATCCTGGATACTCTCTGGTTGTGTATGCATTTTTTACATGTTTATAAATTCAATCCAAGGCACCCAGATTTTCCCATACTTATTACTTACATTATGAATAATATGTGTTAATTCTTCCACTTGTCTAATGGTGTCCGTATTCAAGATCCAATCTTTTATCGTGGGCACTATTGGTGATTTCCAATTTTATGGAATTACAGATTTTGTTTGTGTGAAGCAAATGCAAAGTAAGCGGGTCAAGGACCTTGTAGTTCATTTATAAGCTGCTTCACGTGCTCTTGCAGCTTTTGCAGATTTATGAAGAGTTTTAAATGTTTTATGGCAGTGCATATCTGAAATTTGACTTTGTCAATTTACTAACAGATATAGATGACAATTCGCAATTCCTTAGACCTGGCAAGCTGGTAAAATGAAGCTAGATCCTCCTCAATCTTCTGTCAGTGACATCATATCCTGTATGCCAAAAAGTCATAAAAGTTTTTATTAAAGCAGGATTGCCTTCATAAGTCCAAACTATTAAAGATTGTTTTAACATTTTTTTCCAACCGTTTGAGGGGAATGCCACATTTGTTTTAGGGTGGGCTCATGTCTAGGGCATTAGAGGATCTCTTTTTATAATAATAGGTGGCCACAATGCATTTGCACCAACATCTCCAATAAAACGTCTATATGACCTTTACTTGCCCTATTCAAATTGACCTAAGAGTTTGAGCACTAAGAAAGTTTTGCAAAGGCAGAATTGACCTCTAGCGAAGCACGCTATGAAAAGCTTGTGCTGCTGAATTAACGCTAGCGAAACTTCAACAGCATTCAGCTGCCGAGACACAGCTTTGCATTTTAGTGAATTTGCATAGTTATAACGAATTTACGTCTGGCGAAGTGGTGCAATGTGTGGAAGAGCCTTCGCAGGCAAAGGTTCACCCTTTAGTGAATTTGCCCCTATGGGAGAAGCACAATATAAACTGCTTGGGCTGAGGTGCTATTTTAGAAATGACATGCAAGAGTGCAAGCCTCACAGTTTGGCAGCCTGTTTACAAATTGGATGTGTGGTCACATTCTAGGTGTGACTCAAGTAAATATTGGTTCCCCTTTATTATATGGATAATGCCACACAGTTCTGCTGAAGAATTAACTATTTGTATTATACCAGCTACTTTTGGTGCACTGTGTGAAGTCTGTGTGTCCAGCTTGACAATGTGATATCTGTTCAAATAAATATAGAATATATTGGTCTGCTGGGCTGCCCTCTATGTGAGCATGATACTGCACAAGTTGCATTTCATTCCATTGGCACAAACGCCAGTCGTTCTAAGTTTAGTTGTCCGGATGTCACCTGAGACTGATGTGAAACTTTTTTCCATGACCTGCTAAACTCACACTTTCAATCTCTGACCCCCTTAAAAAAAGCATGAATGAAAGTTTACATTTTTTTTTTTTTTGCAATGGCTTCAAAATTCCGGTCAATTGACTGTAACTATTTCTGCAGATTAATAACTAGAAGCGATTGTATTTTTGTGGCCAATGTTTTCCTAGGAGCTCTCAGCTAAAAATTATTCCTAGAAGTGGGGGAAGGGAGTTGTCTACCCAGAAACTTTTTTTTCCCAAGAAAGCTAAATTTAAAGCAAGTTAAGCACCTATCCAGTATACAATAATTTAATACTTGCTTTTATGCTTTTAAAGTTATTTGCAAATCATTTTTCAAATGAGAGCATTTTTTGGTTTGTGCCTTTCTTCTGTTAATCAGCTGGCTTCTGCTGCACCAGAAGTGCAAAAAATATAAGAACCTGCAGAATTACAGCTTTTAAGAGAAATACAATATACAGGTACACAATCCCTTGTCCAGAAATATGTTTTCCAGAAAGCTGGATAATAATAATAATACAGTACTTTGTACTTAATAGTAACTAAGCTTCATGAATCCACATTGGAGGCAAAACAATTCTATTGGGTTTATTTAATGTTAAAGGAATTGTTCAGTGTAAAAATAAAAACTGGGTAAATAGATTATATTAGCCTATGCAAAATAAAAAATGTTTCTAATATAGTTAATTAGCCAAAAATGTAATGTATAAAGTCTGGAGTGACTGGATGTCTAAAATAATAGCCGGAACACTACTTCCTGCTTTTCAGCTAACTTGGTTTCCACTGATTAGTTACCAGGCAGCAGCCAATGACTGAACAGTTATGTCCCATGTGGCCCCCCTTCAAGTCGCTGACTTACTCAGATTTAGGGAGCTGAAAAGCAGGAAGTTGTGTTCTGACTATTATATTGGGCATCCAGTCACTCCAGCCTTTATACATTACATTTTTGGCTAACTAACTACATTAGAAACATTTTTTATTTTGCACAACCTATCTATTTACCCATTTTTTATTTTTTCACCAAACTGTTCCTTTAAAATGATTTTTAACAAACTATGGAGTTATCAGTAGACCTTTAGCTGGTGCTTTAGCTGGTGATCAGTAGCTCTCAAAACACTGTCAACAAACAGCATGTCTAAATCACCCTGCTTTTCTTTCAGATATTTACTATGTTAAGGTTATACAAGAAATAGTTGTATGTTAAATATAGCATTTTAAATTCTCCCATAAATAAATATGATATTAAAGTAATATTTTGCATGGAATAGAATGCTAACAATTGCTTTTATGAATGTAGATCATAATGGGACAACATCAATAAAAGTAGACCTTACAATTCTATAGTAGGGGTACGCCTGCTTTAAATGCTTATGACTCACTGGGGCTGACTGAAGAACATATGTGCAATATTGCCAACAGCAACTAATCAGCAATCAGCTTTGAACAGGCCTCTAGAACCTAGAAAATCAAATCTATTGCTAGAGGTAACTGTATGGGTGCAATTTTCAACCTACTTCATGAGTTAGGACATGTTCTGGTAATAAAGATTAAAAGTAATTGTGGGAAAGACTTTTACAGCTCAAAACATCACATATTGATAAATTAGTATTGCCATCATGTTAAGTGGGAGACTATAGCAGTGAGATTGGTGCCTAAAGTTTCTGTTAGCATTAATAAAGTGTATCTGGAAACTAAGGCAAGAGTCAGACAAGGTCACACATATGAAGACAGAATATCATTTGCAACTGGCAAATGCTGTTTTTCTCAGGGTCCATTGAAATCACATTTTCTATATGGGTTTATGTTATTGAAATAAATGTTTATTGGTTTAGGGTTTCATTTTTCCCTCTAAACGTCTCTTAACTCAACTTAAAGTCTTGCCTAATCAGCCATTGTCTCTTTGTATGTACCGATTGCAAGTACCAATTATCTCTAATTCCCATTGAGAGTCAGGGTTGTTCTTTCCATGAGTCAAGGTGGGATCCATGCCTCAGCCATGTTTTGTGTGGGGGGGGGACATTGGGTAGATGTCTCAGATATACCCCTGGTGACAGACCCTGGTTTTTAATATTTGTCCTTGGAAATGTACCTTGCTTAGTGGCGTAATTTGAAAGCATAGCTCCCCCCAAAGAAAAAATCTTCAGGGTTTCCCTCATAGCAGATAAAACTTTCTTAGTTTTCTGAAACCTTTTACAGAGAAATAATGTTACTCTATTATAAAATGCTATTTTGTGTTAACATCACTAAATATAGGACCCCATGCATGCCTACCATAATTATACACACACTACAGCAACTGTGCAAAGCGTCCATCAGATACCAAAATGACCCACACAACTGACAGCGCTGGAATTTATTGATGCAAGAGCAACTCAAAATTTTGCACATTCTATTGAACAACATTAAACTAACAGTAATTAAAACACAACCGAGGGTGGAAGGTGGAAAGGCTTAGCCTACATGCCAGTTAGGGTGAGATCTGTAAAGAATGCCTTCTTTCACTCCAGAAACATCTAAAAACCCTGCCTGGGGGTCAATTAAGGTGAGATTTGAAATGAGTTTATTCTTCTAACTGTGGATGGTGGATACACACAATTTCCTTGATCTGTAAGGCTTAATGCCACATGGGGCGGAAACTCAGCCTGCTGAAAAATACAGGGTAAAATATTAGCCCTTAAACTGAAATCAGCTCCTTAAAGGAGAAGTAAACCCTAAATTGAATATGACTAAAAATGCCATATTTTATATGCTGCATTTATTGCACCAGCCTAAAGTTTCAGCTTGTCAGTAACAGCAATGATCCAGGACTTGTCACAGGGGTTCACCACCTTAGTGTGAAAACGCACATGCTCATTGGGCTCTGAGGAGCTGTTGAGAAGCTATATTTATTAAGCAGAAAATTAGGTTTGTCTGTAATATAAGCTGATGCTCCAGGGTTTAGATTTTTGATGTTAGTTGCACTGGTTTCTGTGCTGCCATATAATATGTATCTGTATTAATTATTAATCAGGTGATGTTTTAATTCTATGTGTACTGTATATTGTGAGTGGGTCCCTAAGCTCAGTAAGTGACAGCAGCACAGAGCATGTGCAGTGAGTCAGCAGAAAAGAAGATGGGGAGCTCGGAGTCAGACTGGGGGGATTGGGGCCCACTGGTGCTTCTGCCTCAGGGCCCCCCTCCGACCCTCAGTGCTGCTGCCTCAGGGCTCCAAGTCCGGCAATTCCCCCCCGTGTCTCGCATGTGCACATGGGCACAAGCACATGCACAACAGGAAGAAAAGCAGAACTGGGCCAGTGGGGCCTACCATTTTTTTCCCAGTGTCCCGTCGGCCCAGTCCGACCCTGGGGGAGCTACTGGGGTATGTTTGGAGACACAGATCTTCACTGCTGTTTGTCTTGGGCTGGTGTTGAAGCCCAAAAATAATGTACAAAATTTCTAGTCTGCTTCTTTAGTAAAGCTGGCCATAGAATCATCGAACGATCGGACGTCCACATCGCCCGACCTGCATCAAACCTTTAGTTGAAATAAAGCAGTAAAAGAACAAATCAGCCGATGTTCAGGTCCTGAAGAAATTGTACCAAAGTTTCTGTCCAACAAAGCTGGTTACAGTCTCCCACATGAATATCATCAGATCAGCAATACATGCAGAGAAATGATCAGCAGCCGACAGAAATCTTCTAACCTGTCCGATCAAATGAACGACTCATCAGCATTGCAAGACAAATGTCTGAAAAAGATCCGAAAATCATACAAATCCTCGATTCAGATCTTTGTGTCTATGGCCAGCTTTAGTCTTTAACGTGTCTGCATGTGGAACCATTCCATTGGCCCAGGTGCAGGTATACATAGTGGATTTCACTACAGAAATGCAAAATAAAGTAAAAAGACCATAACACAGTTGGGCCAATACAATGAATTCTGGTACAGGCAAGGTAAGGGCTGATTCCACTACAGGGGCTGATTCCATTACAGGGGCTGATTCTCGGCCTATGATTTTAAGCAGACTGAGCATATGCCATGTGTTTAGGGTTGCCACCTTTTCTGTAAAAAAAAATACTGGCCTTCCTATATATTTATCTTTTTTTCCCTATTAATAACATTGGGATCAGCCATAATTTTTACCAGCCTGGCCAGTAAAATACCAGCCAGGTGGCAACCCTACCTGTGTTAGACTCCTGCACCGGGTTGGGCACCTACGGAATACCTGCAAAGTGGTTGGGTTGTGGCTAGAATATCCCTGATTTCCTGATGTGCGTGTAGTCTGCAGGCAACTCCCTGGTGCTGTAAGGTCACTTCCGGTCAGAGATCACATTACTTCCGGTTTCTTGGATCTTGAGTTGGGTGGTAAGTTTGATTTATAGGGTCTGGGTTGGGTTGTGGCTCTGGGTGGGGGGGGATGTGTTGGGTGGAGGGTGAGTGTCAGGTTAGGGGTCAGCGGGTTTGGGTGGGGCATGGGTCCTTCCAATTGGACCCGTGCAGGACTTTACCATTAGCCTAACACTGTTATGAGCTAAGGTTGGACCTGAAACTAAAAAAGTCTGACAACCACTGCTACAGTGAGTCCCACAAAGCTTCAAAAGGAGAATCACCAAGCAAGCCCTCTACCTGCTCAATCCCCATGTGTAATGTCAGTGTTTTACATGCTCTGACCTGTGCAGCTACAGCCTTCCCTTGTCATATACGACACTGATTCATTTATAGAGCTGATGTTAATGATTTTACAAGGATACTAGTCTTGGCAAAACGCGAGGAAGAAATGCAATGTTGCACAACCCTAGATATAAGTAAGCAAAAAACATTATTTTGTTTTCCAGGATAAATACTATAACAGACCCTCAGCTAGGGTTGCCACCTGGCCAGTATTTTACAGGTCTGGCTGGTATTTTTGATGGTTGATCCCAATGTTACTAATAGGGAAAAAAGAAAAATATAGGAAGGCCGGTATTTTTAAGAAAAGGTGGCAACCCTTCCCTCAGCTTAGGGAAAGGACATGGGAAATGACCCTCCCCCAGTCAAGCATTTCTGTCATGTAGCTCTGAGGTTACTTTTTGCTCTTTCACATTGAAGTGTATTTTCCTGGAAATCATACTTGAATCTATTTGGAGTGAGAAAAAATGCCCACTGAAAATTAATTTGGTAATGATAGCTTACAGATGTGACAGTTTTAAGTGTCTTCATTATTTATTTTTGAATGATTAGCCTTCTGACTCTTTCCAGCTTTTTACATTTTAGTCTCTTATTCAAATCCCTGCTTGGTTGCTATGGTCATGTAGCATGTTATAGAAGTGACCATTTTAAGCAACTTTTGATTGGTCTTCATTTTTGTTTTTATTTTTATCGTTTTTGAATTATTTGCCTCCTTCTTCTGACTCTTTCCAGCTTATCACTGACCCCATTCCTATTCAGGCCCATCTCCTATTCATATTTCAGTCTTTTATTCAAATCAGTGCATGGTTACTAGGGTAATTTGGACCCTAGCAACAATATTGCTGAAACTGCCAACTGGAGAGCTGCTGAATAAAAAGCTAAATAACTCAAAATAATTCAAATTGTCTCAGATTAGCCCCCGTCATGTCATACTAAAGGTTAATTTAAAGGTGAACAACCCCTTTAATGCAACTGGAGAGAGAAAGTTGCTTATAGACTATAATATATTTTGCTACAAAAAAATGGCACTGCACATGCTCAGTGTATTCTGGGCAGATGTTGAGAAGATAAGTGTAGGGTCATAGCAAATCATCAAGCAGAAAATCTACTGTGAGATTAGCTGGAGCTATAGATGGGATTCATTGTAATGAGAATCTGAATCAGCTAAACTGCTAAAGGACAGTAGTCAGTACTGGGCCAAATGAAATAAGTGCCCAAGGCAAGACTTCCCAAGAGCCTGCCATGCCACAGTGGGGCAATGTTGCACAGATTGGGGTTTGATGAGAAGGCAGTGGGTGACACGTGAAGAGGATTACAAGCAGGCATGCAATGTGAGGTGTGACAGTGGTGGGAGGGAATGGGGGTAATCCCAGCATCTGGAATTAAAAAGCCATACTATGTAGGGGTAGGCAGAACAGCTATGTGCCTAGTTCCCTTTCCCTATGTTGGGCCCAAGGTACATGCTTTTTCTGCCTCCATCTAGTTCTGGCCCTGTCTGTGGTCGCCATGGACTAGTCCCTACTTCTTTGATAAAGGGATATTGTTATAGGTAAGCATGTTTTTTTCCAGTTAGTAGTGCTGCTCATGCAGAATTCTGCACTAAAATTCACTTCTCAAAAGAGCAAAAAGATATATATATATATATATATATATATATATATATATATATATATATATATATATATATAGAAGAGCAAAAAGATATATATATATATATTTTTTTTTTTTTATATTGAAATCTGACATGGGGCTAGATATATTTTCCCAGCTTCCCCAAGTCATGTGACTTGTAGTCTGATAAATTTCAATCACTCTTTACTACTGTATTGCAAGTTGGAGTGATATCACCCTCCCTCCCCCACCCCTTCCCCCCAGCAGCCTAACAACAGAACAATGGGATGTTAACCAGATAACAGCTCCCTAACACAAGATAACCACTGCCTGGTAGAACTAAGAACAACACTCAATAGTAAAAATCCATGTCCCACTGCATTCCATTCAATTACATTACATTTAACAGCCCATGCCATAAAAAAAAAAGTTTTTGTAATTTATCTTTATTACCTAAAATGTGTGCTTTCAGAGATACATGCCATAGAAACTCTCTCTGTTCTCTTCTGTGTTTTGGGTTCGCCGTCACTCTGTGTAAAACATAGAGGTTGCCATATAAGGAAGTTAATGAATGAATCTGCATGAAGAACGCTGTCTCTCTTTCCTGCTTCATTTGCATATCTTCAATTCCATTGGCTGGCAAGATTCAACCAATCGGATCAAACAAATGCAAATGAAGCAGGAGAGAGAGAGCTTGTTCCATTCAGATTCATTTGTCAACTTCCTTATATGGCAACCTGTATGTTTTACACAAAGCCTGTCCCACAATCTCGGATCACAGACAAGAGAATTGAGAGTTTTTGCAGAGATGATCCATTTCTATGGTATGTATCTCTGAAAGCACACATTTTAAGTAATAAAGATAAATTACAAAACTATTTTTATGGCATGGGCTGTTAAACCAGCTTTATTGTCCCAAAGGTGAACAACCCCTTTAAATGTATCAACTAACGTATCTGTTTACAGAGTCAGTGACCCCCCTCCTACCTGCCCCAGATGCTTTAGATAGAAAGTTTAAGCACCCCCAAACACCAATTCAGGACTCAAAGGGGCCTCAATCCTTTGTCTAAAGGCATCATAATTGTTGTGGGAATCGAGAAAGATGAATGAGCCCGCACAAAGTTGGGAGTGTGAAAGGGGTTGTTTACCTTTAAATTAACTTGTAATGTTGTATGCTGTAGAGAGTGATATTCTGAGACCATTTGCAGTTGTTTTTCGTTTTTTATTATTTGTAGTTTTTGTGTTATTTCGATTTTTATTCAGCAGCTCTGCTGAAATTGCAAACTGGAATCTGACTGCTACGGTTCAGACTACCCTAGCAACCATGCACTGAAATATGTATAGGAGATATAGGAGAGGCCCTGCATAGAAAGATGAGTAATAAAAACGTAGAAATAACTATACATTTGCAGCCATACAGTGCATTTGTTTTTAGTATTTAAAAGCAGAAAATATTTAGATGAATGCAAGTAATTAAAAAAATTTTTAAAAATGAAGACCAATTGAAAAGTTGCTTAGAATTAGCCATTCTATAGCTATTAAAAGTTATCTTTATGTGATACTGACGCTAGAAAATTCTTTTCAAAATTTGAATCTACATTACAAGTTACCTATAGATCATGTTGTTTTTCACTGATAGTTCTGCTTTTGTAAGTAGTTGTTACTTGAAGACGGTCAAACTGTCAGTTTCTAATGCTAATGCTAATGCTCCTGCACAAATATGGCAGCCTCCTACACAAACGTTTTCATGAACTTATTTGAAAAGAATGGGGTGTATACTAATATATTGTTTGGAAAATATTGTAAAAAATTGATTTGTTTTATCGATGATATGTTTGCGTTATGGGCGGGGCCACAAGAGACCCTTGAGGCATTTGTGCAGGAAATCAACAGTGCACTTCCCTAAATCCGTTTTACCTTAAATTATAGTTTGGTAGACATTCCATTTCTAGATACCAGGGTATATAAGCAGGATGACAAATTATTCACGGATCTGTATGTTGAGCCAAATGACCGGTACACGCTCCTGCATTATTGTTCTTTTCATCCACCTCAACTCAAGAGGGCACTGCCCTAGTCCTAGTCTTCCAATGAAATAGCTGATGCTAGACTAACAGAAATGTTTGACAAGTTTCAAGCAAGGGGATACCCGGAATTGCAGAAACAATGTAATTAGTAAAAGGGGTCCTGTCATGGACGGCCCGCCTAGCTCAAGGGGCCTGGGCATCCGGGCCAGAATGAGGAAAAAAAATAACCTGCCCGGCCACACCTTCTCAGTTCCAGGCCCTTGCTGTGAGCCTGTTACTTCTGGCGGCAGCGTGCTGATCTCAATTTGCACACTGCGCGCCCAGCCGCAGACACCATGGCAGGCGCTGCTGGCGCCAAAAGGAATAAGTGTTTGAGAGGGTGGGAGTGGGACCGTGCAGGGCAGCA
>CM044431.1:77702646-77805439 GCA_024363595.1 Xenopus borealis | reverse complement strand
GAGGGCCCACTGACACCTTGGCCCACCAGGAGTTTTCCTGGTATTCTGGTGGGCAAGTCCGACACTGGGCTGTTGTTTTTCCTTCTCAGTGTAACTGAATAGTACACAGTGGGAAATGGGTTTTTACTATCGAGTGCTGTTCTTAGATCTACCAGGCAGCTGTTATCTTGTGTTAGGGAGCCTTTATCTGGTTACCCTCTCATTGTTATTTTGTTAGGCTACTGGGTGGGGGAAAGGGAGGGGGTGATATCACTCTAACTTGCAGTAAAGAGTGATTGAAGTTTATCAGAGCACAAGTCACATGACTTGGGGCAGCTGGGAAATTGACAATATGTCTAGCCCTATGTCAGATTTCAAAATTAAATATAAAAAAATCTTTTTGCTCTTTTGATAAATGGATTTCAGTGCGGAATTCTGCTGGAGCAGCACTATTAATGGATGTATTTTGAAAAAAAAAAAAATCCTGTTTCCCATGACAGGATCCCTTTAAAGACACAAGATAGGTCTGTATTTTTGAAGAATAGGGGAAAAAATTGATGAGCATGTAAGATTTGTCACTCAGTATAATGCTCTGAGTAAACATATTACCAAAATACTTAAAGGTCATTGGATATTGGTAAAAGATAATTTACCCCAGATTAGGGCTTTTGAAAGACCACTGTGATTGCATACAAAAGAAAAGAAAAAACATAGGTTCAGCCCTGGTGAAAACAGATATAGGCATAAAAAGTGCAGAAGTGAAAGATAAGGACAAAAATGGCAAGTTTGCTTGCATGAATTGTAACTGCTGTTCTAATTACCAGAAAGGAAAATTCCTATACCATTTTAGGAAGAGGACTCTGATATGTATTCTCTTGTAATTCCACATCTGCTGTGTATGTCATTGAGTGCCCTTGTGGGCTAGCATATGAGGGACAATCCGACGAGGGCCATCCGGGAACGTATCCGGGAACACAAATCTGCAATCAGAACTAGCAAGAAGGAGCAAGCAGTTTCTGGCCATTTCATTGAAAAGGGCCATAGTCAGGGCCGCTCCGCTCATGAGGCAAGGTGAGAATGGTGAGGCGGCATGGAGCAGCTGGTTACAAGGGGCAGCAAAAAGCTGCTCTTGTAACTTTAAGCCTTGTAACTTTAAAACTTTAAGCCTTGTAACTTTAAAACCCGGAAATTCAGCTCCGCTAGTGGAGAGAGCGCAATTGCGCTCAATGCACTAGCGATACCGCCCCCTTTTCACCCGCTCCGACGCTGATTTTTAAGGGCGGAGTGGGAAGGGGGGGCGGCATCGGGGCTGCTGACTCAGGTGCCGGCATCACCAGAATCGGCGCTGGCCATAGTGTTAACCAATTACGGTTTCCGGTCATTAAAACAATCCAGCCAAAATGTCAGGGTGGATATAAATTAAAAACTTTATTATATTGAGAGGCCTATTGGATCAGGAGATTGGAGACAATTTGGCCTCAATAAAGAATATGACCTCAAACCGATTTTTACATTAATTTATTATTTATTAAGCTTTTACATACTGTTTTTATTTTGGATCTTTAAAGACTCTTACACATGAGCATCTGATGCTGCGGAATGGTTTTATGCGTTCAGCCGCAGGGGTATGCAAGTCTAGAAGCACCTCATTCTTTTCAATGAGGTTGTACCCACGAGATGCGTGTAAGCACCGAATGCAGGTTCAGACGCAGCACTAACACACATCTCGTGGGTACAATCTCATTGAAAAGAATGAGGTGCGTCTAGACTTGCGCTCCCCTGCTGCTGAACGCAGCCAAACAGAATGCAGAGGAGCGCAGGTCAAAAACGCTGTGTGTAAGGGCCCTTACAAATCTACGTCACTTGAACTTGATTCACCTGCACTGTTGGAATAACTTTGGATGTATAGTGTATAAATGTATAGTATATAGTGATGGGCGAAACTCCCGCGTTTCGCTTCGCCGAAAAATTCGCGAATTGGCGAAAAATTCGCGAAACGAGTCGCGCGTTGTTTTTGACGCACGTCGCGTTGTTTTTGACGCGCGTTGCGTTGTTTCCGACACTTCCGACGTGTCGCGTCATTTTCGGCGCATCGCGTTGTTTTCGGCGCGTCGTGTTTTTGTTGGCGAATTTTTCGGCGGCGAATTTTTGCTGCCGTTTTGCGAATTTATTCGCCAGCGGCGAATCGCGGGAATTCGCCCCTGGCAAATAAATTCGCCCATCACTAATAGTATATAAATGTATAGTATAAATTGTTACATTGTTTCATTTATGGAATAATATGTATCATGTGACTGTATTTTGTTACTAAGATGGCACATAAGGATTAAAAAGCTGTGCTTGCATTGTCCGTTTAGCTTGATAAAAGGCCATATTTGGTCTGAAACCTTGCTGTGATGCCCAGAAGTCTGCAATAAAAGCAATTTTATCTGGAAAAGATTGAGTGGTGCTGTTCAATCACGATTGTTACTACATTTGCCAGTGGCAAGTGGCCACTGGGGAACCTGCACTACAACATAAGAAGGAAAGGTGTAAGAAGTGGTGCTGACTTTTCGACTTCTATAGAGGCTCCTCATCAGGCGCAGACTGGCAATCTGTGGGTTCTGGCAAATGCCAGAGGGGCTACTATACGGTGCCATAGAAAGTGAGTATTTAGTGGGATGCTGGGGGCTGTTTGGGCCTATGTGTGGGCTGATTGGGCCTCTATGAACCTGAAATGCCAGGGCCTATTTTTGTTCTCGGTCCAGGCCTGCTCCTCATAGAGGAACATGGGGAAAGAAAGATAATGTAAAAGCATCTGGCAAATACTTTTCTGACAAAATTATAAATAGTAGACAAAGACAATATTATGATAGATATAAAAAAAAAAAAAGGTTATTTTCAGGTGTCAGTATCTCTTTAAAGGAGAACAGCATGGAGTGAGCTTTTTATAGTCATTCAATGAATGTGCTCTAGGGATTTCCCAATAGGGTTATGGGATCTCTTATCCAGAAACCTGATATCCAGAAGGTTCTAGATATCCCCTATGTAGTCCATTTAAAAAAGAAAAAAGTATTATTATTATTAACATGTATTTCTATAGCGCCAACATATTGCGTAGCGCTTGAAAAAGTATTTCCCACAGATACTTACTCAGTATGGAGTAACAACATTATTAGTGGTCTAGGTTTTGGAAGATGGGTCAGCTGCACCCTAAAACACCCTGAATTGCTAAAGCTTACCTTGAGATGCATTCTTGTTCTAAACTAACTGTATCCTATTACAGATGGGCTCCAATTCCTGTATATATTAAATTGCCACACACAGCAATCCTCACCTGCCCATGGAGGGAGCTGCTACTGCCTCCTAAAGCTCCATCTAGCTGTCATAGACCCCTTGAGGGTTCTTTTTGTACCCCTTCTTTATCAAGCAGCAGTTTGCCTGGTTCATGGGTGTCCTCTGTACTTTTCACCCTGCGCAGTTTCTTAACCTGCAGGATCAGGTCTGGAAAATGGTTCATCATGTGTTAAAGGGGTTGTTCACCTTTGAGTTAACTTTTAGTATAATGTAGAGAGTGATATTCTGAGACAATTTGCAATTGGTTTTCATTTTTTATTATTTGTGGTTTTATAGTTATTTAGCTTTTTAGTCAGCAGCTCTCTAGTTTGCAGTGTCAGCAATTTGGTTTCTAGGGTACAAATTACCCTAGCAACCCTGCACTGATTTGACTAAGAGACTGGAATATGAATAGGAGAGGGACTGAATAGAACGATAAGTAATAAAAAGTAACAATACATTTGTAGCCTTACAGAGCATTTGTTTTTAGATGGTGTCAGTGACCCCCATTTGAAAGCTGCAAAGAAAAAGAAGAAAATTGCAAATCATTAAAAAAAACTATGAAATATAAATAATGAAGACCAATTGAAAAGTTTCTTAGAATTGTCCCTTCTACAATATACTAAAAGTTAACTTGAAGGTGAACCACCCCTTTAAGGGTGAGTCTCAATGATCCCCACAAATAAAGTAAAAGTGGTCCCTACAATAAACATAGTGGTATTAAAATAAGGTTAAAAAATTCTGCATTGATGAGAAGCCCATGTATTCTAGGAATATAAAATTGAGAACTGTTGGCTATTTAATGGGTGGTGAACTGTAACAATTGTGTGTGTCTGTGGGCTACTTACTAATAGTGGAGAGACAGTCTCTGGACCTATTGTAAAGGTAATACAAATAAATAACCCACCCTAAACAGCTCATTCTGTATGGGATATGATTTCTAGGCATAGGGACAGTGTCCCCAGCAATCAGGCACTGACAGACCACTAGACTAGACAAAGACTGGAATCGATATCTAACTCTTCATAGTCACTAGAACAGATATTTTTGCCACTACCATTGCCTCATGCGTCAGGGATACTATATATTCCACTGCATCTAAATAAATCTCCCTTCCATGACTTTCAGACTACACAAACAAAGCAAAAGCCAAGGGAAAGACCTTGTCAGATTTGCCATTGAACAACATACACACTCAGCTGCCCAAGAGCTGGAAAGTGTTGGAGGCGGTGGTATTTATATATAGGAAAACGATCTGTCCATATGATCTCACGACCCTACAATGCAGCCCCAGGCCCCCCAATAATTTACAGCTTGTCGTGGGAGTCCCATACCCTGTGTAAGGACAGGACATGTTCAGAGGCAAAAAGGAAATCCGTGGGGGCAGACTGAGCTCTAATCCTGCCCGTGAGCCATTGGAAGACAATGCCAGCGACTACAAAGGGAAAAGTAGGAAATAAAAGCACGTGTCAGCCCCCCTTGTTCAGAAGCACTGGCGGTCAATGTCACTTAAAACGCTCCCAGGGTGACGTGTGAATCCCATTCAGGAAAAGAAGAATTTCCCATCTGCATCGCCTTCATTTCTGGGGGGTAGAGGCCGGCACCGCTACTGCACTCAGCCGGTGCCACTCAGACTGACAGTTTGGCTCCTGGCAGTCACAAGCAGCAGCCATGCAACAAGCAGTGCCAGCGCGCAGGGAGAGCCCAGCCTGGCGGCCAAAGGAAGCGGCACGGCCGGAGCCAGAGCCTGGGTACGTGGAGATTCCCATACAGGCTGAGAAGAGAGTGAGAGCAGCAACACCGAAAGTGTCGCAGTCGCTGACCGATCCTGTGCCGGGAGAAGGGACAGACAGCGAACTTGCCGATGTGAGTAATCGGGAGGAGAGCAGCCCTGGAGATCGCCCAAGTAGCCAAACACCTGTCCAGCTCCCAGATGTTGGGGAAAAAGAGGGGGAACAGGCAGAGTACACCTTGTCTTACCCCTCTTCCCTGGCAGGCACCAGTAACCCCTCGTCACCAGTCTGCGCCCCCCAAATCGCCTGTGCCAACGACGAAGCGCACTACATCACTACCCACGAAATCCAGCTCTGCGAGGCCGACCAGGAGCCCGATTACCCAGATTTTGGCTTGGCCCCCTCTACGTGGAGTGAAGCGGTAGATAGCGCCCCCTGCACCTTTCTGGAGTATGCATCGTTTGACAGCCAAGGGGGCAGCCCGACAGACGAGGACTATTATATGAGCACCACCAGCGACCCCAACCCCACGGACAGTGTGTGCAGCGCCGAACTGATCAGCAGCAGCAGCAGCATCCACTCAGACAGCGACACCTCCCCGAGCATCTGCAGCAGCAGCAGCACCTTAGACAAAGCGCTGAATACTGGGGAGGCCGCACGCTCCAAAGCCGGGATCCTCCTATCAATCAGAAGTGCATCCAAGGCTATAAATGAGGCCAGCAATGCGCAGGAACAGCCAAACACCGCCCCTGCCGGCGCCAAGCATGAGACAGACATGAGCTACTGCGTTTCCAGAGCCCCGGACTGCAAGTCCGCTTTCCGGCAGCTGCATCAGTTCCCGGCTTTACCCCAGGCTGCGACAGACGCGCACCGGCTTGTGGCTGTTCCTGCGCGACTTCAGGCTCGCAGCGGCGTCCATGCTGACATCTCCAGCGGGGCTTCCAGCGCCGTCAGCGAGTTGGATGATGCGGACAAAGAGGTGCGAAACCTGACAGCCAGAGCATTCCGCAGCCTGGCTTATCCTTACTTCGAGGCGATCAACTTCAGCTCCAGCGAATCCACCACCTCATTGTCCGACCAGAACATCGGCATCAACAGCTGGTCCACTTACCTCAAGGGGGGCGCCCTACTGTCCCAGAAAGCAGAGCAGAGCATCCACCAGCACTCTGCCACTTCTGCTACTTCTGCCTCCAGCTTCGGACTCGGGAAATCTAACAAGGATGCCCCCAAGGAGCAGGTGTTCGTGCAGGCGAATAAATCGCACACCAAGGCGTTCGAGCTGGTGGTCAGTGAGCTGGAGACCAAGGGGGCGAGAGGGGGCAGTGGCAGCTGTTCATCCCAGCGCATTCAGTCTGGATCCAGGGTCGTGACTCTCACAGAGACTCTGAACTTCAGCAGCAACGTGACCACGACTGCTTCTGGGAGTGACAGAGTCAACAAGCCACCTGAACAGGCTCCAGCTTCAGCTTGTGCGGATGGGGTTACAGAGTCCCTGCCAAGAGAGCCGGCTGGCCAGGAGGGGAGCAGACAGTCGCACAGTGTTGCAGCAGAAGCCATGGACGGAACGCACAAATCCAAGTTTGCTTCCAGCCTTCTTAAAAATGTCATCTCAAAGAAGATGCAGCTGGAACAGGAGTTTAAAATGGAAAGAGGAGAGATCACGGACACGTCCTATAAAGGACTCTGTACTCCCTCCAAAGAGACAGAAGGAGCCAGAGAGAAGGGGATCCAGAGGCAGAACTCCAGGTTTTCCGAGGCCAGTTCAGATTTTACCTTGGTCAGCAGCGAAGAACTTGGAGAGTTTTTCGATACAAAGTCGTCCGTGACCCCCAAAGACTTAGCACCTGCAGAGGGCAACTTACCGAAGCAGCTGTCCTCCATAGACCAGCCGAGAGAAGAAGAGTCGAAGAAAAGCGCCTCAGAAGCGATGAAAGGCATGCTCCTCCGCAGCCAAAACAGTGCCTTCAGGTCCTGGAAGGAGAAAGAGATAGAAAAGATGGAAAAGAAAATAGAAGAGAAAGTGGCCAAAGCTCGGAGGATCAAGATTCCGTTGGAGAGGGACTGGAGGGCAGATTTAGGGGAGCTGGCGGGCAGTCAGTCCACTAAAATGTCCCGCTTGTATGTGCCAGGCATCCAGCACACCCCCAAGGAGAAGCAGGCAGAGAAGCAAGCGACCAAGTACTCAGTATCTACCTATGCCCACCAGAGCTGCTTCAGTCGCAACGAGCACGATTTTAAGACGGAGAAGCTGCAGGTGCTAGAGGCGGCCGTGTGTAGGATGACC
Source organism: Xenopus borealis (assembly GCA_024363595.1). Taxonomy (NCBI): domain Eukaryota; kingdom Metazoa; phylum Chordata; class Amphibia; order Anura; family Pipidae; genus Xenopus; species Xenopus borealis. The sequence continues at coordinate 77,798,128 of CM044431.1, read as the reverse complement.
CCCATGCTGACCCCCAAACCCCAAGAGATTAAACTCAACCTGCCGCTGTCTGGCGACAACAAAGAGAACCCATTCAGTATCGCCAAACTGCTGACTCCCAACCTGGCATCCACCGCTGCCAATCTGTCCAAAGCCACTGCCGAGGAGCTGAAGAGCCAGCTGCCCCCCTGCAGGACCGACGTGCTGGAGAAGATGCCCCAGTTCCTGGTGAGGGATGTCAGGGAGAACAAGCCCAAGAGCCAAGGAGCCATTCACCAGGTGAGAGATGTCAGGAAGCTACTGAAGAGCTCCTACCACAATGACAATGGGGAGGCCAATGACAAAGGCAGCGGGATGTCAGGACACAGCACCCCCGACCCCAAGGCCAAGCTCTCAGTGGTCTCCAAGGTGTCCTCCTCGCTGTCCCCCATAGTGATCACCTGCCAGGCTGTGAACAATAAGGAGAACGGACAAGACTCAGGGGAGGGCGACAAAACGCTTTCATCTGCAGCAGACACCATCCTGGTTCACCGGGCATCAGGCAGACTCCCCGTGGCCACTATAGCTCCCAACAAGACTGCTCCCAGGATGCCCGTAGTTAAGATTGTCTCCAAGGCGTCCAAGTGGAAGCAGGAGAAGCCCCGGGAGCAGCCAGAAGTCAAAGTGGAGTCCCAGTCGCCCAAGTCCCGTGCGGCCATAGATAAGCTGACTGCAGCGGTGAAGACGATGGAGCAGCTGTATGTGTTTGATAAAAAAGAGTGGAAGCGCAAAGACCAACCGGAGCCACTCACCGGCAGCCACGTCTTGTCGCTCCTCAGCTGCGAAGAGTCGGAGGGTAAGTCAGAGTCGCAGACGGCGGATGAAAAGCCTGCGGCACCCGAGGAGGCTAAGAAGGCGGTACCTCGGTTTGGCCGCGCACCCGAGCCCATAGTCCGCAGAAACTCCTACCCCAGCTCAGACAAGGGGCCCTCAAAGACCCCGGCGCCAACGGAGACCAAGGCCCCGATTAAAACCTTCCAAGTAACCAAGATTGGAGAACCCAAAGGTGTAGAGCAGCAGAAAAGCCCAGACGCCGGCATTGCAGGCAACAATCGCAGCGTTTTTACAGTTAGTGCCGCAAAAAGACAACAGAGCCTAGAGTCGGCGCTAAACAGCAGGAACGCCCGTCCGCAGCCTCCTACTTCCCTGAGAATCCAGCCTCGCTCCTTACAAGAGACCTGGAAGAAAGCAGAACCAGAGCCGACTGTTGCCCCGCAGCCTCCCCAGCCTCGCAAGGCCAGCGCAGACTTTGAGAACTACCTCACTATCCCAGTCAAAGCAGCAAGTGAAGCTGCAGCGGGAAAGCCACCGGTTGCAGCCATTGTCCGCGACACTTTAACATCCTCCAGAGACAATGCAGCGACTCACAGCCGCGATCCAGCCTCCATGTGCAGTCTGCCTCCCTTTAGTGCCAAGGGCCATGCTCCCAGTCCCAAGAGTCCAATCAAAACACCCAGCGACTGGCGCAGCAAGGCCAAAGAAGGGGTCCAGCCCAACAGAACACATTGTACAGGAGTAGAGCCTCAGTCCCCAGACTCTATCCCTTCAGCCACTATCTACCATCATGCCATTCCACCTGTGCCAGTGGCCATGCCCAGTTCTCAAGCCCCTGTGTTTTATTCACCACCCTTAACCGCAGCCACTCCAGTTGAGATGTACCCCCAGCAGACCCAACGCAAAATGCTGGTGGATTTAGCCACAGGGCAGTATTACCTTGTGGATACCCCTGTGCAGCCAGTTATAAAGAGACTGTTTGATCCTGAGACTGGACAGTATGTGGAAGTCCCAGTGCCAGCACCCCCTGCCACTCCTGTGCCCATTCACATGCCACCCCTAGCTCTCAGTCCTGGAGCATACGGAGCTGCTTATATGTTTTACCCTGGCTTTTTACCCACTGCAACCACTGCTGTGCTCCCTGCCACCCCTCTTCAGAGTCAGCTCTCTCACCAGGGCAGTGAGCACAGCTTTGAGGTGCAGGGAGTGGAGACTGGCCAGTCAGGGGAGCTGAACATGAATGAATGCCCTTATTACCTGGCCACTGGCTCTGCAGCTGCTAATCCAGTAGCTGGACCAGCAGCTAATATCAGAAGGGGCTCCCTAGGTTGCCCAGAGAGCAAACAGGTCATCAGCATCTTGTCTCAGCCAGGACCTCGGATTGTGGCCCCTCCATCTTTCGATGGCACCACTATGAGATTTGTTGTGGAACACAGATGAAAACCAAGGTGATCATTTTGAATGGTTTTAGTTAGGGATCTCTGCACATTTTCAGCAACTGTATATAAAAAGTATTATTTATTGCTAATTAGATTGGGAAGGCAAGGGTTCTACTAGCATGGGATAAGCACTGATTATGCCTTTATTTCTCACTAGAACCAGATATATTATTAGGCTTTAAAACTTAGTGCAATTGTTACTTTTCTTAATATATGGGGCTTGTACATATGATGGGAGACATGGCCTCCTTTATTGCTGCTGGGGCTTAGGGTAAAACTGCTGCAAATTCACATCTTCCTGTAGTGTTCATGGTTCGTGTTCTCACAGGGTTGTTCCCCAGCAAACACTTTTTTGTTTTTTTTCAGTTCAGTTGGTTTAAGATTGTTCTACAGAAACTTTTCCCAATTACTTTCTATTTTCTATAAGTGACTGTTTTTCTAAAATTGAAATTTAAAGTTTCATTTTCCACCTTCAAAAGCACCTCTGGGAGGGGGGTCGCCAACTCTGTGTTTACTGTTCTAAATTGTTACATTTTGTCAATACATTTGTTATCTTTGTCCCTAAGTTTCATTAAAGGGCCCCTGTCGCTAAAAAAAAAAAAAAAAACCCCAAAGTTACCCCCAACCAAACGTGCAGGCTGATAGAGCCCGCATTCCAGTTGGGGATAACAGTACTTTTTTTTTTTTTTTTTTTAAATACCCCCCACTAGCACAGTGTATGAGCATGTGCATTAAGAAAAGCGGCCTTTCACTATGCACAGGTGCGTGACATCACACGCGCATAAATGTGCATGTGCGTCCACTGTCATGGCATCTCGCTGTTTGCCTGCACTAGCGGGGGGCTCTTTTTTTTAAAAAAAGTACTGTTATCCCCAACCGGAATTCAGGCTCTATCAGCCTGCAGCTTTGGTTGGGGGTAACTTTTTTTAGCGATAGGTGCCCTTTAAAGGCGGCTTTTAGAATTGATACAATAGTTTCTAATGTTACACAGATGATGCTAAAAAAATGTATCAACTAATTTTATCAACTGTATGTAGCAAATTGTAACAGTTCAGATGCTGCTGGATCACTGAGTTGACAGACTGAAACACCAGAGACAACAACATTAAACTTTAAAGGGAAACGGTCATGGGAAAACATGTTTTTTTTTTTAACGCATCAGTTAATAGTGCTGCTCCAGTAGACTTCTGCACTGAAATCCATTTCTCAAAATAGCAAACAGATTTTTTTATATTCAGTTTTGAAATCTGACATGGGGCTAGCCATTTTGTCAATTTCCCAGCTGCCCCCGTCATGTGACTTGTGCCAGCACTTTAGGAGGGAACTGCTTTCTGGCAGGCTGTTGTTTTTCCTTCTCAATGTAACTGAATCTACCAGGCAGCTGTTATCTTGTGTTAGGGAACTGTTAGCTGGTTACCCTCTCATCGTTCTGTTGTTAGGCTGCTGGGGGTGGGGGGAAGGGGGGGTGATATCTCTCCAACTTGCAGTACAGCAGTAAAGAGTGATTGAAGTTTATCAGAGCACAAGTCACATGATTTGGGGCAGCTGGGAAATTGACAATATGTCTAGCCCCATGTCAGATTTCAAAATGAATTATAAAAAAATCTTTTTGCTCTTTTGAGAAATGGATTTCAATGCACAATTATGCTGGAACAGCACTATTAACTGATGCATTTTGAAAACATTTTTTCCCATGACAGGATCCCTTTAAGCTTAAATTTTGGGAGAATGGGCTGCATGGTCTTTCAGATAAAATCATATTATTCGAATAGTTTGGTTATTGATCTACACCGATTTATGTGCCAGTTAAGCACTTTGCATTGTAAAATGGGCAGCCGTAGATTTTCTGACAGGCGCAACTAAAGGAAATTGATCTAAGGCTTTTCATGCTAAAAGAAAATATGCCAATGGTGCATCCCAGTATCACTTGAGAAGCATTACAGTTCTTAATGGTTAATGTAATAAAAGATACAAAGTTTGCACCAGGTCTTGTAACACATAGTAAAAATCTCCTTTCAAACAGGTGCCTACTAAATGCTACCTGATAAATGGTTGCTTTGGTTTACTATACCTGTTGAAACTTTGCGTCTTTTATTAAAGGGATACTGTCATGGGAAAACATGTTTTTTTTTCAAAACGCATCAGTTAATAGTACTGCTCCAGCCGAATTCTGCATCCATTTCTCAAAACAGCAAACTGATTTTTTTATATTCAATTTTAAAATCTGACATGGGCAAGACATTTTGTCAGTTTCCCAGCTGCCCCAAGTCATGTGACTTGTGCTCTGATAAACTTCAGTCACTCTTTACTGCTGTACTGCACGTTGGAGTAATATAAACCCCTCCCTCCCCTCCAGCAGCCTAACAACATAACAATGGGAAGGTAACCAGACAGCAGCTCCATAACACAAGATAACAGTTGCCTGGTAGATCTGCACTTTAGAATGGAACTACTTTCTGGCAGGCTTTTATTTCTCCTACTTAGGGTAGGGAGATTTAGTCGCCTTGCAACTAATCACCTCTTCTGCCGGGCAAAAAGGTCACGTGATTTCCCTTCCCACACCTAATTTACATATGCAAATTAGGATTCAGATTCGGTTCCGCCACGAATCCTGCTTAAAAAGGTCAAAACCTGGATTTGGTGCATCCCTAATTGAAACTCCCTGGCAGCATTAATGCCCTTGTCCTTAAAATATGCCACTACTAGAGCTGTCAGGTGTTTCCCGGGTAAGTAAATGGAAAGTGACAGTGTAACTTTGCCCAAATAATTTCTGCTTAAAGCCCCCATTTGCAGGGATCCAGTGTCCCTTCTTCCTTAGATATAGTACTGAACACACAGCTGTGACATTGGACTAGGGAAAGTGCAAAATTCCAATAGGCTGTCACATGGATAATAAACAGTCTCGCCATCACCTGAGGTCTTAGCACTGTCTCTCAACCCTGGCGCTGCAGCTGCCCAGCAAGAAGGGAAGCTGGAAATCAGTGCCGATAAAAAGAGCAGCATGTTAGTGATACATGCTTATACACTATATAAAAGGCGTATATAAAAGGCGCATTCAGTACATTTTTTAACGTTGACTGCAGAAGTTAAGAAAGTTTATATAAAGTCTAAATTATGGTAGTAGTCCTTCCCTGGTGGAATACACCCTTATTGCTAATAGCTGGTAGTTAAATACAACACTTGGCAACATAAACATTGATAATGTTTTCTAAATTGCTCCGCAAGAAAATCCCAAAGTATATAATGCTAGTAAATGAACGAGAGCAGCGTCTCAAAATCAAAAAAAGCTCACTAAAGCCACAGTCCATTACATAGATTGCAGGAGTGCCCATACTAACGGTCTGCTTTTTGACATGTTGTCCCATTATGATCTACATCCATAAAACATTGTTAGCATTCTGTTCCATTGAAAATATTACTAATATAAATATTGATAATAAATGAGAAAACTTATATTTAACAGACTATTTCTAATGTTGACAGTGTCTTGAGATCTACTGATCACCAGCTAAATGTCTACTGGTAGCTCCCAATCTACCTTTTGGGCACCCCTTACATAGAGGGAACCTATTTCCTGCTACTTATGTGCCTTCCTTATTCTTTCCAGTGATGGGATAGTAGCTGGGTGCTGCTGAACCCATTCAGATGGGTCATTCTGGGGAACGAGGACAGTATCCCCAGACATTTGCAAATGAACCCTATAAAAACAATGGAAACAATGATGTGGTTTGCACATTAGATATCATTTAGGGTCCTCCTGGACCACTCTCCAAAAATACACATTAAAGTACCCACTGTATGTAGGTGTACACTGCTGAAAATGCAGTCCCTCCTGCTGTTATGAGAATTCCACGGGTCCATATACCAGACATCCAAACACAAGTAAAGCTGGCTGCAGATCATACAACAATTTATACAGTCTGGTCATTTCCTCCCCGAAGAGCATGAACACTTTTAACATTAATCAAAAAGTTATTGGACTACTCAATCTCTGCTACTCCCAGCCTTGTTTAAATCCATTGTGTAAATCTAGGCCATCTGATGCCCTCCATTAGAGTTTGAGTATAGTTGTACTCATTTCTGTATATTGTCCAAGCAATGATCTGTTTGACCATATCTGTGGCCAATAGTGATGGGCGAATCTGGGGTGTTTCGCTTCAACAAATTTTACGTGAATTTCCTAAGAAATCTGCAAAACGGCGAAAAATTTGTGAAAGGCCACCAGTGTTTCATATTGGACACAGGCGCACATTCGCCGGCGTCAAAAAAATGGACACCCGTGTCCAAAACAAGACCCCGGAGAATTTCCACCAGGCCAATTTTTCTAGGTGTTTCACTAATTTATTCACCCATCACTAGTAGCCAAAACTGCACCGTATTCTCTCCTGACTGACCAGTGTGTATCTAGAAAATGCACCCCTGTGCAACCAGCCTTACTAATCTGTCAACACCCCTCTAGTAAAAGTTAAGAATAGTGATGTGCAAATCTGGGGCGTTTCACTTTGCTGAATTTTTACCTAAGAAATTCACAATAGGGCGAAAAATTTGCTCGTTTTGGATATGGGCAGCAAATTTTCGCCAGGCGAATTTTTACAGGAGCTTCACGAATTTATTCACCGGCGGCAAATCGGGGGAATTCACCCCGAATTTGCACCAGGCAAATAAATTCACCCATCACAAGTTAAGAAGAATAGAGCAAAATATACCTGCCAAACGAAATAATAAGTTCTCTCCACCTTTTGTTTTCCAGAAATGATTTCTTCTGTGTTGATGACTACTCACTAGACAAGTTCTCGTGAAGCACAATAAGTTGTGAAACTCACACTAAGCTTGAAATGCATGGCAGATGCCTCCTAGTGAATACTAGTACATGTCCTTGGTGTGACCCAATGCAGACAGCAGAGAAGCCAACGGATTCAGCACTTGGACAGCCAAATGTGTGTGTGAGTTTGGGTTCATAGAGATTAGTATATTTGGCAGACTAATGTCTATTACAGCCTTCACAGGCATTCGTGTACTTTTTGTATTTCTCTTTGCCTCTCCGTACTGAAAGTCAGCGGGAATATTGCAAGAAGAAAAAAAAGTTCTATGAATCTTTATTAGGAATATTTGCCTACAATGGTATGAGTGATTTTGTGAGAGTTTGTGAGAGTTTAAGCACGTGACTTAGGTTTGTATTAGCTTTGGCTCTTCTGGAAGACAGAGATTACAGAAACCTTTCTAAGATATAAGTGTATCAGCACAACCTTTGCTGCTATTTTCAAATACTAATTAATTGTAGGCCTTAATTGTGATAATTGTACATGGATTTGAGACACGTGCCTTATGCTCCGTTCAAAAAAAAAAAAAAATCCGTTGTGTGCATTTTTGGGTTGTTGAAAACCCGTGATTTAACATTTGCAATTGTTTGCAATGGGCATGGAAGTCAGTTATTACTTAAAGTGACTTCAACTCTCAAGATATATATTTCTAGACATACAAGTGCCTTATAATGTTACAAAGTGCATATATCTGCTGCGTAGTTTGCATTAGCAGCTGTATTTAAGTTTTTTTTTTTTAATTGTTAATTGATTTAAGAAAATATTATTTTGTTTGTTACTTCAAGCACTTTTTGTTGGTGACTGTCATTCAGATAAGATCCTGTGGAGAAATTTGCTAAATAAATGAAAATCTAGACTAGTGATGGCAAACCTTGTCTGCATCATATACCTAGCAGATACAATGTATTTTAGAGGTGTTTATGTTCCAGCAGGTTTGTCTAACTCAAAGCTTAAGCTGAATTTTACAAAAACACACTTTATTTACAAATAGCGATTACCCCCACTTTATTATTCTGTAGAGGTTACATGCACAACTTCGTTTGCAATGCAATCCCATTTAAATGAAATACTACTCAGTAACCATCATTGTTTCAATAGAAATCATAGGATTTCCAAAGTTCATGATTTCTTAGTATTTTCCCTTGGGATACTAAGGGGCAGATTTACTAAGGGTCGAATTGTCGAGGACTTTAAGCAGTCAAATTCGACTGGCGAATATTTGGCGAATAAATATTCGCCAAAATCGAAGAAAATATTCGTCAGTTTTGAGCGCATTTTTGACTATTCGCCAGAGTCGTAAGATCGAACGATTCCACGAAAAGTCACAGAAAAAACGTTTGAAGCATAAAAATCAGCAGAAGACTTAGAAAAAAAGCCTATGGGGGATTCAATCTGGCAGTCAAATAAAAATTTAAAGGGTTCTTCGACTGGCGAATAGTCGAACAATCAAATATATATTTGTTTGATCTATTTGATCTATTCGATGCAACCAAATATTCTATATTCGATAGTCGAAAATACTTGATTTGCATATTCGAACAGTCGCATAGAGTCAAATAGAGACAATTCAAGCGAATATTCAAATCCTTCACACGTATTTAGTATATCTGCCCCTTATTCTCTGATTTCTTTTTAATTTACTGTTTGGTTCATTTGTAATACAAGGTACAGTGTTACCCAGGTGCAGTAATGCATAGCAACTAGGGATGCATCGAATCCAGAGTTCGGTTCAGGTTTCGGCCAGGATTTGGCATTTTTTATGCAGGATTTGAATTCAGCTGAATTCTTGTGCATGTCCAAACTGAATATGGTTTCTAATTTGCATATGTAAATTAGGTTGGGTAGGGAAATCATGTGACTTTTTGTCACAAAACAAGGTAGTAAAAAACATTTTCCCCACCTTTTCCTTTCCCTCCCCTACTTTGCATATGCAAATTAGGATTCAGATTTGGATTCAGGGATTCGTCCGAATCCCAAAAAGTAGATTTGGTGCATCCCTAATATCAACCATTAAGATGCTTGCTTTAAAGGAGAACTAAGCCCTAAAAATGAAAATGGCTAAAATGCCTTGTTTGATATACTGAACTTATTTCACCAGTCTAAAGTTTTAGGTTTTAAATAGCAACAATGATCCAGGACTTCAAACTTGTCACAGGGGGTCCCCATCTTGTCAGTGGGCTCTGTGCAGCTGTTGAGAAGCTAAGCTTAGGGGCCAGAAAATTATTTTGGTCTGTAAGCTGATGCTACAGGGCAGATTATTAAATTCTGATGCTAGTTGCACTGGTTTCTATGTGTACAATATATTTTGAGTCGGTCCCTAAGCTCAGTAAGTGACAGCATGTGAATCAGTGAATCCGCAGAAAAGATGGGGAGCTACTGGGGCATCTTTGGAGACACAGATCTTTACTGCTAAAGGGCTGTGGTTGCCTGGGGCTGGTACAGAAGCAAAAAACATAATGTACAACATACCTACTACTACTTTGGTTATGCTTTAGTTCACCTTTAAACAGGTGATCAGTAAATGCTGCCTGCTGATTGGAAGCTATATTTACATTACACCTTTTTATTACTAATCACTTTAAGCTCAATGGAGTAAAGACTCACTTCATACAGTCTCAATTAATGTGCAAGAATGCTGTGGGTCACAAAACTGTGCGTAAAGATCTTGGCACTCGTCAGTGGTGAAAGGGTTCCCTACCAGGTTAGGCTCACATTGCTTCCCAGTCTTCTAAATTCTAAATGTTGTGCAGGCAAGCAATGTGCTAGGCAATGTAATGTTGTCCTTTCTCATCCATAGATGACATAAGTAACGCTTGCTAGGGCATCATTCAGTATTCATTTCTGCACTGCATACTGAAGAGACCTGAAACTACCTAACTGCTAGAAAAGAGGGAGAAGTTGTGATTTGCTCCAGTTTTCTGCACCTTGCCACCCTTTGTAAATGAACCCTAAAAGAAGCACCATAATACCTTTAGATATTTAACAGCAATTCATAGGGGTGCTGTATTAATTTCTCCACATAGCATTCTGTATCTTAAATTAACATTTATCTCCCCAGCTTACTCTTCATGTGGCCAACATATTTTTAAGTATTATAACATATTATTAAGTTACATGGTTCTTTCTGAAATTATTTGACCCTGGTGTGATTTCCCAGTGCTAAACATTACTAAACATTACTTTAGTATGACCCCCTTCCCTATAACTCTTTCATTATTATAGAATTGTGATTTTTTTTTTTGTTTCAACCTCCCCTTAGAAGTCCAAGATCTGGTTAGGAATGTCCTTTCTTTTAATACAAGTTCATACCTCCCAACTGGCCCATTTTTCGCAGTCCCGATTTTGACAGCTCAGACCACAGTCCTGGATTGTTACTGAATGTCCCCAGTTTCTCTTGCATTGCATTGATACAATTTTTCTGACATTTAATTAAATAAGAGGCTCTTTGCAGAGAGCCTGGAACACACAGCACCTGTACTTTGACACATATGTGACAATTTAAGATAAGCAAAGATAATTGTAAGTATTTAAGGTAAACAAAGATACAATTGTAACTATTTAAGATAAGCAGGTCTCTTGAGACGACTGAGACTCATAGCTTAATGGGCAATTCATCTTCATTAGCAAAACTCTTATAGCACATAAAACAGTGCCCTTAAACTCCCAGAAAAGTGTTCAAACTTTCATAACCTGCCAACTTTTGTAAAATGGACACTGTATTTAGGGGGTGTGGCCATAAAATGGGCGTGGTCAAAAATGTTTCCACGCTGCAATGGTATGCAAATTTGTCGCTTATTATTCTTCAGGTTATGCTTCCAAGAATATATAAAACAGCAAATGCCTTTCACTCCAATTTCTCTTCTAATTAGCTTTAAAGATAGTAGGGATGCACGAATCCACCCCCAAATCCATTGTGAAAGATTCAGCCGAATACCGAACCAAATCTGAACCCTAATATGCATATGCAAATTAGTGAGAGGAAGGGTAAAAGGCGAAGTGCGCTGCAAAGGTTATTTTTTCTTCCTTGTTTTGTGACGAAAAGTCACATGATTTTAAGGATTAGGATTCGGTTTGGCCAGGCACAAGCATTCGGCCGAATCCTGCTGAAAATGTCAGAATCCTGGCCAAATACTGAGCCTAATCCTGGATTTGGTGCATCCCTAAAAGATAGGTCCCCATTCCGCTACTTTCAGTTCACACAGTTAAGGAACCTATTATCTAATAAAATGATGCAAACTGAAAAAAAAATACATTCACAATCTCTTCCAGTTTAATGAGAAAAGAAGCCTCACTGCTAGATTCATTTGCCAAACAAATTAATTGTTGAAAATGTACTTTTTTTACAAAAAGAATATTAGAGTAGGGCCCTTGTTCATACCCTCTGATAGTATACACTTAGCCCTTGTCTGTCCCAAATACTTCTCAGGTTCCTGAAAGCATTTCCCTTTTTATGATCATAGATTTGTTCTTAGATCAAGATCTGGAAATAAAAAAAAGAATAATAATAATAAAAAAAATATATATATATATACATACCTGACACCCCAGGTCTGTGCTCCTATCACAAGAAAACCACACCGGCCCGGGGTCCTTCCTTTGAGCACCATGGAGAGATCCTCTTCCTGCTTCTTCTGGTCTTCCTGGGGATTTCGCTCTACTGCCCATCGGTCTGCCCCGGAAAATTTGAAACTGAAGAAGTAGGAAGAGGATCTCTCTGCTGTACTCGAAGGATGAACCCCAGGCTGGGAGCACTGGCCCGGGGGTGTCAGGTAAGTTAAAGTAACTTTTGGCACCCCCAAGTGTAAAATGCTATTCCTTCTCCTTTAAGGGTTAATTATATCTTAGTTTGGATCAAGTACAAGCTACTGTTTCATTCTTAAAGGGCAACTATGGGGCTAAAAAAATTCCCCAAACCGAAGGTGTGGGCTGATAGAGCCCACATTCCGGTTTGGGGTTCTGGTAGTTAAAAAAAAAAAAATTCCCCCTGCCTTCGCTGACTTACTTGCACCGGGATGTGACGTCATGCGCATAAGCTGTATGAAAAGCTGCCACAATTTCAGGCTTTTCATACTGCACATGCGCAGGGGCTGTCAAGCCAGCGCAGGCAGGGGGAATTTTTTTTTTTTTTAACTACTATAACCCCAAACCGGAATTCGGGCTCTATCAAACCACACCTTCGGTTTGGGGAATTTTTTTTGTCCCATAGGTGGCCTTTAAAGAGAAAAAAAATTGATTTATTTGGATAAAATGGAGGATAGGGAAGATGGCCTTTCCATAATATTTATATTTTTATGTTTCTGTAAATTTTTTTTACCGCTTTTATATATTTAAAAAAAGGGATCTATCTATACCAATGAGAGGTGCTCAATGTTAGCCCTGCTGCCAAGAGCTTCAGTAAAGTACACACAAAAGGATAGGAACAAAGGCACACTTACTTGAAGTTTTTGCAGAGGCAGTGAAGTGAGAGTGCCTTTGTTCCTATCTTTTTGTGAGTATTTTGATTGGACGTGCAATGGCAGACTGATCCATGCAGTTTGGGCCTATGCCATTTGACAGATAAAGTAAGACTTCATATAAATGGTCATAAGAATAACCTTTATGTTCTGAGTAGCTCGCTGTACCAACCAGGCTATTCACTAAGCTAAATGCTATGTTCTAAGTCTTATCTTGTATTTACTGGCCTTCCCAACCTCCTGTTCTTAATACTGGTACTTACTGAGGCAGCAGCTGCAGTTTTGAAAGTGCTAGCCAAGTGTTTGTTTCTAATCCATCCGCATGGTAGCAGATAGGCCTCTAGCCGCATATATGTGCAGTTGTAGTCATGACAGCAGTTAGAATTAACACAGATCAGTTATGGCGTCCTGCATAGTGACACATGCCATAATGTGTTGGACAGCAGTCACCACCCCTCACTTACGGTGCCTTTTATAGTACATACTATAGCACTATCCTGTAAAAAAAAATGTCAATTCTGAAAGCAATTCATGGGCACTAAGTGCACTTAAGTAACTGGTAATGCTGCAAGGCCATAATATGGCAGGTCGGCTGACATTTACTCAGGGAGTAAAGCTGGCCATGCACAAAGACATCCACCCATATAGCGTATCTTTCCCTAATATGCCCACCAGCACTGTTATATCTGCCCGTGTATGTTCTAAAGGACAGATATCACCAGCTTTATCTGCCCATGTATGTTCACCTTAAAGGAGAATTCAACCATACATTTCAAAGCCCCTACCCCCATCCCCACCAAAAAAAAACCCTTCTCCCTCCCAGCCTAAGTGTTACTCCGGGCAAATGCCCCTAAGTCCATACTTACCCCTCCGTGCAGATTCAGGCATCGGGCTTCACGGGCATCATCTTCAGCATTTTGGTGCATCCGCATTTGGGGCAATCTTCCGCTTCGCAACAACTGCGCATGCACCGAAACTCATGAAAATTGCTGGTCTCATTCTGAAGATTACCAAAGCAGCTGAAGATGGTGCCCGTGAAGTCTGACGCCTGAATCTGCACCGTAGTGTAAGTAAGGACTTAGGGGCATTTGCCCGGGGTATCACATAGGCTGGGGAGAGGGGGGTCTTGATGGGAATGGGGGTAGGGTTTTTTTTAAATGCAGGGCTGAATTCTTATTTAATGCAGTTAAAGGAGGCCAGCTTGTACCAGCATGTTGCATTTACTAGGGATGTGTTTGAAATCAAAAATCTGATTGGTTGCTGCTGGATCCAAATGGTGTGCTCTACTGGACCAGCTGTTAATATTTAGTGTTTTTTCTCCTATTACACCACATTTCATTTTGCATAATGTCAGTATTAAAAAGGGTTTAGAATCGCACCATGGAACCTAATTTGTGAGTTTCTTTATATCAGTGAGTTGCCATTTTCAATGCAATTGTTATTCTATAATTATGCTAGGCAGTAGACACCCCTTTCTACAGTAAAAACAGGATGGATTTGTTATAACTTTGTTTATTTTTCCTGACTGCAAACTGAATACACTTGCTGGGACACGGTGCTGGAGGAAATCCCATTGTTTCAGCGCAGTGCACTGGGCGACTAAACGTTTTTTACCTATACAATATGTTCTTGTACTTGGTGCTCAGCTATTTGTTCCATGTTACAGTTTACAGACTATAAACATCTCAGGGCTTACAGGTAGTCCCACCTGCTACATAACACTGGATTAACCTGGAGCATAATTGACATTTTATTGCTTAATGATATTATTGTGGGTATGACGTGAAGCCACATAGAGGTTGCTTCTGTTCAAACTTGGAGGTATAGTATATTTTGATAAATATATTTTTGAGTCTAGGGAATGAAAAGTAGCAGCTCACCTGAAAAAGGATCAGAAGTAGCCTTTTTATAGGTAGAATTTCATCATGAATACTCTTGATATATTTCAATGATATACTGTTTAAAAAAGGTTTAAGGTACCCAAACCCGTCAAAATACATTGACAAATGCTTTAACCCTACAAAACACTGCAAATCTGTTCTTTTGCTGCTGCCTAAAACATACAGGTCTACTACAGGGGCAACTATGCACCTCTTGTTATACCACCTACAGTATGGGGAAGTTAGCGTGCCTAAAACACTTTGTTATAAAGTATTACCTGGCCACATATTAACAATATCTAACATACGGTATGGCATATTAGATTATAAAGAGTATGCATTGTCACTTCACTGTGGATTCCATAAACTCAAAGATAATTAGTAGTAGATCAGGGAAAGAGAAGCAGTACTAATAATCCAATGTATTTTCTGTAACACACTGGAAACAAATATACTAGCCCAGTGATTTTCAACCTTGTGCCTCCAGCTGTTAAGAAACTACAAGTCCCACAATGCATTTGCCTGACTGTGGCTGTCAGACTCCTTCATTGCATTGTGGGACTTGTAGTTCCTTAACAGCTGGAGGCACAAGGTTGAAAATCACTGTACTAGCCATTGCTGTGCTAATAAACACTACTGTAATATAGTCTAAAATAAAAGTTAGGACTGGAAGAATCTCAAACACAGGGCAGTTTCCAAGGAATAAGAAAAACAATGTTAATAATCAAAACAAACATTTGCATTCTGCACTGCGATATTTTTCATTACATGGTTATTAAGCATGTGAATTTGAACTGTGGATATTATGCTAATGATCTGCTTTAAGGAGTCTTTTCTTTCCGCTGTTCGATGAAGACTTATGGGTTTGCACAAAATAAATAATGTTTGCTTTGCTCTTCATTTTTATGACAATGTATAATTTGCTATGCTTCCCACAAATAGGATGCTTGGATGCATGCATACATATCATCTGGACTTATAATGTTACATGCAGAGAAAAAAAATCAAATATAACATCTTCAGATAAGCTAGAAAGGGTTTTTTTTATGTGTGTGATTTTTCTGTAAATTATGCAGCACTTTCTGCTATGTTTTAAGGCAAACCATATATCGGGGTACATTGCTCACTGTGGAGGTCAGAAAAGAACAGTATGTTGTCAGGTGGACTGGGAAAGTTTTGCAGAAAAGTGCTATCGCATTACATAGTCGTGTTCTGAAAGGATTGTGTGTCAGAGCAGTAATGCCTGTAATGTTTGTGTTAAAAGATACATGAGCTGTACAGCAATCAAACTGTTGAAAGCAACGAGAGGAAGAACTGTTGATACCTTGAAACTTTGAAAAATAAAAACGTTTTTTTGTTATAAATGGGTTTGTATAGTGTCTGAAGCAATTGTAATTGAAAATGTATTTTTAATAAAAGTCTGGAAAAACATTTTTGGTCTTGGTAGTCATTTTTTTTCTCTAGTCTGCTGCAATTATTAGATGTATTTTATGAACAATTACAAGGTTTTTTAATTTGATTTATATCTTTATATAATGAATTGATTGTGTAACCATTTTCTTATTAGTACTTCAATCGATTTTTCACTCATTTAATTAATTGGATTCTCTTGACTTATTAATTAATTTGATTGATTTAGAATTATTCTAAATTAATTCTCTAATTGATGAATTCATGGCTTTTTGATTCAACTATTTATTGCACTGCACTTTAGGAGTATAATTATAATATTTCTTTAATAAGGTTCTTTCAACTATACTTGATTGAAATTATCGGTTACAAGTGGGGTTCTTTTTTCTCAGCATTTCTCTTTATCCTCACAACCTTCTGACTGGTGTCAGACTTCAGCTTGTAACTCATATAAAGGATTTTTTTTATTTTTCTTACATAGAGTAGGGATTCACCTTTTTAATTCTTCACAATTACAAGTTCCATCATGCACTTTTTATATTACAAGAGAAGTAACACAGCACATCCGCTACAGGGAATAGAGCAGTGATCCCCAACCATGTTGCTCACCAACCCCTTAAATGTTGCTCACAGTGGCCTCAAAGCAGGCACTTATTTTTCAATTCTAGGCTTGGAGGCAAGTTTTAGTTGCATAAAACGTGTACTATCAAACAGAGCCTCCTATATGCTACTAATCCACATACAGTAGGACTAACAAATATTCGATCCTATCCTTTATTTGGCATCCCCCATGAACTTTTTTCATGCTTGTGTTAAATTGGGTTGAAAAAAGACAGAGTCCATCAAGTTCAACCCCTCCAAATTAAAAACCCAGCATATACACACACACACACACTCCACTCTTTCACACAAACCATATATGCCCATAGCTATACTAACTGTAGAGTTTAGTATCAAAATAGCCTTTGATATTATGTCTGTCCAAAAAATCACCCAAACCCCTCTTAAAAGCATCAACAGAATGAGCCATCACAACATCACCCAGCAGTGCATTCCACAACCTCACTGTCCTGACTGTGAAGAACCACCTACGCTGCTTCAAATGAAAGTCCTTTTCTTCTAGTCTGAAGGGGTGGCCTCTGGTGCGGTGATCCTCTTTATGGGTAAAAAGGTCCCCTGATATTTGTCTATAATGTCTTCTAATGTATTTGTAAAGTGTAATCATGTCCCCTAGCAAGCGCCTTTTTTCCAGAGAAAACAACCCCAACCTGGACAGTCTCCCCTCATAATTTAAGTCTTCCATCCCTCTAACCAGTTTAGTTGCACGTCTCTGCACTCTCTCCAGCTCATTTACATCCCTCCAAAGGACTGGAGTCCAAAACTGCACTGCATATTCCAGATGAGGTCTTACTAGGGATCTATAAAGAGGCATAATTATGTTTTCATCCCTTGAGTTTATGCCCTTTTTTATGCAAGACAGAACTTTATTTGCTTTTGTAGCTACAGAATGACACTGCCCAGAATTAGACAACTGGTTATCTATAAAAACCCCAAGATCCTTCTCACTTAAGGAAACCCCTAACAAACTGCCATTTAGTGTATAACTTGCATTTATATTATTTTTGCCAAAGTGCATAACCTTGCATTTATCAACATTGAACCTCATTTTCCAGATTGCTGCCCAGTTTCCCAACTTAGACAAATCACTCTGCAAAGTGGCAGCATCCTGCATGGAACCTATAGCTCTGCACAATTTAGTATTGTCTGCAAAAATAGAAACCGTACTTTCAATGCCCACATCCAGGTCCTTAATAAACAAGTTGAAAAGCAAGGGACCCAGTACAGAGCCCTGCGGTACCCCACTAACAACACTGGTCCAATTAGAAAATGTTCCATTTACCACCACTCTTTGTAGTCTATCTTTAGCCAGTTCTCTATCCAGGTACAAATACTATGTTCCAGGCCATCATTCCTTAATTTAACAAGTAACCTTCTGTGTGGCACTGTATTGAATGCTTTAGCAAAGTCTTAAGTAAATCACATCCACTGCCATCCAAGAATCGAGGTCCCTGCTTACCTTCTCATAAAAAGAAATTAAGTTAGTCTGGCAAGATCTGTTATGCATAAAACCATGCTGGCACAGACTCATAGTATTGTTATTTGCTATGAAGTCCAGTATCCTATGCTTTATTAATCCTTCAAAAAGCTTTCCTACCACCGACATCAGACTAACTGGCCTATAGTTTTGAGGCTGAGAATGGGATCCCTTTTTGAATAGCGGCACCACATTAGCAATTCGCCAGTCTCTCGGCACCATACCAGACCTCAATGAATCCTGAAAAATTAAGTATAGAGGTTTGGCACACATCACAGAGATAAGTTCGCTAAGTACCCTGGGGTGAATCCCATCTAGCCCTGGACCTTTGTTTATCTTAACATTTTCTAGTCTCTTTTGAATTTCCTCATGTGTGAACTATGAATCATTGGATGTATTAGAATTGGGGCTATTAACAAGGAAACCTTCATTAGCTGGTTCCTCATTTGTGTATACTGATGAAAAGTATTCATTCAGAATCTGATCTTTTTGCTTGTTCTCATCAACCAGCTGACCCCCCTCTGATAATAAAGGTCCTACCCCTTCCTGTTTCATTTTTTACTATTAATATATTTAAAAAATAATTTTGGATTCTTTTTACTGCTTACTGCTATATTCTTTTCCATATCAATTGTAGCTTGCCTGATTGATTTTTTGCTCCCCAACTCTTTTTATGTTTAATGCGACTCATGGGTAAAAAATGTTAAGGGACACCTGGTATAGAGAAACATTGTTTATTTGTTTTCAAGAACATAAATCTAAATACAGGTATAGGATCTGTTATCCAGAAACATGTTATGCAGAAAGCTCCCATATATTATGTTTGAATCAAATAATGCAATAATTTTTAATTATTCCCCTTTTCTCTGTAGTAATAAGTTTTCTTCAGTCTGGGAATTCATAATTATAGTAAGCAGGCAGGAGCCATTTTGTGGACACTGTTATTAAGGCAAGCCTTGTATCTTCTCAGAATCTTGTTTGTGCACCAGAATGGGGGACCCGATGTCTATCCCCATGTCCTGGCTACACAATTAAATGGTTAAGAGAACTGGGGAAATGTGTGGGGAGCAGTGGCATCTAGGAAGTGCTGAATGGAAAGTGAAAATAATTATCTGCCCCGCCTCTATGCCTAAGGCATAGAGGAGTGGCAGACAATATTTGATTGACAGCTGAGATTTTTAAATGAGCTTAAAACAGCTATGAATTCTTTAATAAAAATTTGAAATTGGATTTCATGTTTAATTTGAAAATTACTTATTATACAGATTTTTGTGTCTGGGTGACGGGTCCACTTTAATGAACACTTCACTTTTTACTGTAAGGGGTATAGTAACTCCATTCAGTTACATTATTTATCAAAGGAGCAATTTGCAGTATTCTAAAAGAGCAAAATGGTTATTGTAATGAGATATAGTTCTAATAGTGCAACAATAGCATCTCCATATGCTGATAAAGAGGTAGAGAATCACCCTTATACAGGCAGGTCATAAGAGAGTATTTCTTACTTTACTAGACAAAGATCAGGATAAAGTCCAAAGGTTTTATGCATAGTACACAATCTGATTTGGGCCCTTTGTTGCAATTGCAGGAACATGTGCATTAGGCCTTTTAATTGGTGTAATTATGCCATGAACTATGGATCTTATGTCCAAGGCAGCTGTCCAGGGATTACATGTCAGGGCTTCACCTGGCTATTGTCTGTTAGCAGCCCTTGACAAGAGTAGGTAGTAATATGCAATATGTAACTATGGCCATTTCCTTGCATTTGAGCATGGCAAATGGTGTCTTCCACAGGTAATATCCACAGGTTGAGAGCATCATTAGCTACAACCATGTGTCTATATTCCGAGTACCAAAATGTACTCAGAAGAGAGACAGGCAAGAGGGTCCTCACCCACCTACCAGGCATGGATGGGAAATAAGACTCAGGACCCTGCTGTCTCTGGTGACACTCAGATGAAGGGTGCCTTGTATAGCTACGTGTGGCCTGTTAATTTGGTAATACAGACTTAAATTGCTTTGCACAAAAAAACAAACAAATAATAAAAATAGATGCAAGTTGCTCTCAATTTATTTTTATATGATTCTCAGCATGTGCTCTGTTCTGCTGTTACTTACCTGAGCCACAATACTAATAAAAATAATTTCATTAGTGGCGAATGGCAGAGAAAGCAGTGCAATTTGCATCAGAATGTAATAATCAGCCCTGTAGCATCAGCTTTTATGTCAGGGTCAACCTCATTTTCGGCTTCATGATTTGTGATGACCCCTAAACCAAACTTCTTAACAGCTGCCTGGACAACACTGAGACTCCTAACAATATGGGGAACTCCTGGGCTCAAATATGAAGGCCTGAATCATTATGGTTATATTTTGATACATTAGGCTAGTGCAGTAAGGTTAGTATGTAAAATATGGCATTTCCACCTACATATATTTGTTTTAATGGTTTAGGTTCTTTAACGTGCACAAACTTTCTGACTTAAATATATGCTACTTAGCAATAAAACAGGCCACATTTTGATCTGCTCCAACTGAGTCATTAATCAGGAAATATTCAGAAAGATTGAATGAATTAAATAAAGCACTGAACATAAAAGTCATTCCAGTAAATCAATTGGGTATCTTACTGTGCTCTATGTTTTTCTAGCATCTTCTCTTTTGATTTACCTACTGTAAATAATAAGTTTATTGTTCCAATTTACATTTACAGAAGCTAAAATTGAGCCAAGTAGTGGTCACCGAATATCCATGGTGTAAATGCCTTCCATTCATGCCTCCACTCATCCGTATACATAACCTTGAATGGAAGGTATTCAAGTCATCCATCCGCTCTACCGCTCACAGAACTACGACTGACTTGTAATAAGGGGATACAGAAATCAGAATTCTTAGAGGCCATTGCCATTGCCAATAGATAACGTTCTAATGATCCACCATTGTTTTCAGAAGGCTATTCCCCAGTTGCCTTGGGTCAACTTGTTCTGCTTCTCACTCCAGTCCTTATCTGCAGATTTGTGGAGGAAATAACATGATTGCTATGGCTTCATGGCCCTTTACACCCAACTCTGCTCTACCGTTGGTACAGTAAAGTGCTCTTTAATCTCTTTAATCTCATAAGGGTTAACCATTCTCAATTTTGATATTTTGATTTTAAACACTTAACGTTTTTTTATTGCTCTCCATGTAATGCCTTGAGGCAAAACAGGGAAATGAACATAGTATTCAATAAATAACTATATATGATTATATATATATAACTATATATGCCATTATCCCTGTTTGTCTACGAAACAGATTTTCTGTTTGCAAAGTGAACAGAGTTTGTTTTCAGTCTTGATTTATCCTAGTCTATGGGATAGAGACAGAGTTCTTACTGCAATCTGTTTTTAGAGGCATCACAGGTGCAAGAGGCATGATGCCCTTTACAAACAGCCATCTGCTCCCTATTATAGCAGACTAAGCTGAAGAGCAACAGTTCCCGTTGAAGACTTTGCTTGTAAACAGTTATAATCTTAGCATCTGCTTTCACATGTTTACTAAGATTGGAGATAAATATTTGGAGAAATTTCTGGATATGTTGCCCATAGCAACCAATCAGATCTTTGCTAACTTATAGGTGGCTGTTTAAATCTAATTGCTGATTGGTTGCTATGGGCAACATTAAACTTTACATCGTCCTGCTAAAACTGTAGTTTTGCTGGCTGCTTTGCATTTGTCCCTGAAGATGTTTCTTGACATCAGGATCTGTGCTGGTTTTTAATTAGAGTAAGAAAAAGTAGAGTTATAGTAAATACCCCCCCCCCCCAAAATGTCAATCAAAGAAAAACTTTTGGTGAGTTAGAATAGCTGTGCATTTTCAATGGAAATGCAGATTTGTTTTATTTAATACAGTACTATGGGATATGAGAACACTGAGAAAGATATAATGCATGTTATGCAGCACATAAGCAGAGGTTATATTTTTGTACATATAGTAATGATCAAGTAATAATGATCAAGTCCTGGATTTAAGAAAAATAAAACCTTTTTAACGCTAACTTGTAATATGAAAAAGGTGTCAAAAATGTCCAGAATAATTCAGTATCACCCGAATGAAATTTGGGATAGTCTGCATACCAATCTACCAATTGATTCTATGAACCTAGAAAAAGAAATATCCCATCAATTCCATCTTACTGATAATATACTTAAACATTCTAGTCCAGCAATATTTAGTCCAGCAATACAAAACTAATCTCTGTAGGGAAGCGCAAAATGGATACGATGGTGCACTACCCTTAAATGTGTTTATTAAAGTGCCAAGTGCATCACACTGTGCTGTGTTAATTACATAAAACTTGTTTAAAAAGTTCTATGTGCTATAGACCCTTCAGGTAAGTTAGACCAAGGATGTTAAATCAGCCCACCTCTGGTGAAATTGCCTACTCACCAGATTCTCAAAGTATGTACACATCAAGCAAAACTGGTGCTGACTCCAAGATGTCCTTGAGTATTCACTCAATGTTCATAAAAAGAAGAAATATATAATAGTGCAGACGTATTTATTTAAAATGAATGTGCCCCAGCAACTGGGTATACAATTGTTTGGCAAATCATAAGCACATATGTAAATAGGGCAGGGGAAGTGCTCTCCCAATGTTGCCAACTATACCTTAGACTATGGACCGACCTATATTGAAACCATTTTACAATAAGGCAAGGAGTCCCCATGCAAACCACCCCCCCAAGTCCCCAAAACACAATATTTGTTAAAAACTAAAAACAGTTAAAATGTTGCTAAGTCCAAATCTATATTTATACCATGAGGTTGTAAACTATTCAACTAAAAAATCCGAAAGGTCTCTCTTTGTCTCAGCCTAATGAGTCTGTCTCCTCCTTTAAAACTGGCAGGTATTTGTACCTTTAGGATCACTATTGTGGCTCTCTTTATAATGTCTGGAAACACTATGGTTCATTTTAGCTATAAGGATATTGCGGATATGCTCACTGATTCTTTTGGTTCTACCCACATACAGTGGAGTAACTATATATTACTGGGCCCCACAGCAAATAATATTTCAGACCCCAAAAATGTCTAGAGGTAGACCTGTTTTACCAATATTTATTGAAATTGTATATGAATTAGAGCCTCATGGGCCCCTATACCTCCTGGTCCCCCCTGCAGATGCAGGGTCTGCTTCCTCTTTAGTTACGCCACTGCCCACATACATTTTTTTTGCAAGGACATAAAATCAAATATACAACATAAATAGAGGAACAATTAGTAAAAATGTCTATTATAGGAAGATCATCGCTTACATATTTTGTGGGCATAACAAATGAGCAAGCACCACATCTACTCTTTTGACATTTGAAGGTGCCTTTTAAACCAAAGTGGTGTTGTGGTACCTCATGTTTCCTGTACCCCCAAATCCTGGATGGGGCTAACGTGTTTTTGATGGTCCATGCCCTCCTAATTTAACATCCTTCGTCTAACTTACCTGAAGTGTCTATAGCACATGGCACTTTTTAAACAAGTTTTATATAATTAACACAGCACAGTGTGTTGCACTTGGCACTTTAATAAACAAATTTAAGGGTACTGCACCATAGTATCCATTTTTGCTCTTCCCTACAGAGATTTGTTTTGTATTGAAGAGTCCAGCAGAGTGGACCAGTGAAGGGTGGCTGCAATCAAGATTCTTTACACCAGTTGAAGATTTCACAATTAAAGCGCTGAATCAATTTTGTTTTTATTTAGTCCAGTCCAGAACCAATGCTCAATGCTGTACTGTCCATCTTCTGTGGTACCAAGGACGGGAACTTTCCTGGCCTATGTCGTGGAGGGCCAATAACAAAAGCCAGTGTTGACCACTCCCAATTTAAACTACACCCATGTTATCACAAGAACCATACCCACATTGAATGGTGGTAGCACACTAAAAGTGATATTAGGCAGAGTACAGCACACACAGCCTGAGCCTATGACTAAGCATCCTGAGGGGTGTGAAACGCGTAGGGTGGATGGAGATGCATTTGTATTTTTAACTTTGTAATAATAAAGTTAACTTTTATCGGAATCTCTTTGGTCCTGTGGATCCATATTGAGTTCCTGTCAGCTCTGCTTCCCTTCTCTTATAGCACACACAGGCAGAGTAGCAGTGTCGGACTGGGATGCCAGTGGCCCACCAGAAAACCTTAAACCAGGGGCCCACCGGAAAACTTTAGAACATGGACCCACTTTCCAAACTATTATTCCTCCTCTCCTCACTCAACCTCTTTTCTCTCCTAATCTTTTATAACTATACTCTGCTCTTCCATTATTAAGCCTCTTTTTTACCATAAAGAAATAGGGAATGACTGTAAAATAGGCCATATGGTTAGAAGCAAAGGGGCCCACTGACATCTGGGCTCACTGGGAGTTTTCCTGGTATCCCGGTGGGCCAGTCCAACACTGCAGAGTATGGAGTCAGAGCACGGCACACACAAGCAGATTAGGACAGGCAGTGTATGGCACACACAGGGAGCATAGGACAGGAAGAGTATGGCACACACCGATAAATAGGGCAGGTAGAGTATGGCGCATACAGGGAGCATAGGACAAGCAGAGCATGGTACCCACAGGCAGCATAGAGCAGGCAGAGTATGGCACACACAGGGAGCATAGGGGAGGCAGAGTATGGCACACAGGGAGCATAGGGCAGTTATAGTATGGCACACAGACACCATAGGGCAGGCAGAGTATGGCACAAACTGCAACAGTAGGGCAGAGTATGGCGAACACACACACTCTCCTGATTCAGTTTGAAAATGCAAGGTCTCCCGTTTCTTCACCTAAATCATCTGGGTGTGTTTTTTCGCTGGAGCCAACACAAGAGACCCTGATGCGAAAAGAGTCTACTGACTACGTAGAGGCTGAAATCGGCCTTCATATTTCAACAGGCTGATTTCAGCCCCATGTAGCCTTACAGGGATGAAAAATGCAGGATATATATATATATATATATATATATATATAGGTGTGAAAAATTAGGGTCTTACAGTATGAGGTGTGAATGATACAGGGGATGATTAATCTCAGTGTTTATACCTTTTAAAGATTACACAAGGTAAGCAATCACAGCAGCCCCACCTTATCTGGGGCAACACAGAGGAATTGGTTGGCAGATACTAGGGATGTAGCGAACGTCGGAAAAAATGTTCGCAAACATGTTCGCGAACGTCCGGACAAAAATGCGAACGGTTCGCGAACTTCGCGAACCCCATAGACTTCAATGGGAAGGTGAATTTTAAAAGCTAGAAAAGACATTTCTGGCCAGAAAACTGATTTTAAAGTTGTTTAAAGGGTGCAACGACCTGGACAGTGGCATGCCAGAGGTGGATCAAGGGCAAAAATGTTTCTAAAAAAAAAAATTGTTGACACAGCGCTGCGTTTTGTGCTGTAAAGGGCAGAAATCACACTACGTCACTCAGGTGATGTTTCTGGACACGGAATGTGAAAAAGCTCACACAGCTACGTGGCACTTGGTTAAAGACTGGGCAAACAATGCCTACAAGGTCAATGTATACACTACTACAGCAGTGGATACGGATTACGGAAAATATTATTGCTGCTTGAAAAACGTCACTCAGGAATGGTGTTTCTGGAGACGGTATTATTATTGATATTTAGACAGAATGTGAACAAGCTCACACAGCTAGATGGCAGTTGTTTGAAGAACAGTAGATTACTAGCCAGCAAACTTACTATCAACTGTCCCTCAAATCACTAACAGCTCTCTCCCTACACCAGCTCTTCCAAGCACACACAGGCAGAATGAAAAAACGCTGCAGGGCTTCAGTTTATATATGGAAGGGGAGTGGTCCAGGGGGTGTGGGGGTGGTCCAGGAGGGAGAGCTTCCTGATTGGCTGCCATGTAACTGCTGGTCTGGGGGAGAAATGGCAAAAAAAAAGCGGCAGCTAAGGCGAACCCAAATTGGCGAACGTCGCGTGACGTTCGCGAACATTCGGTGAGCGCGAACAGCCGATGTTCGCGCGAACAAGTTCGCCGGCGAACAGTCCGCGACATCCCTAGCAGATACCAGTTGGACAGTACTGCTTTAATGGAAGCTTCATGTCCTCTTTATTGCCTGTGAGGTGTACTCTGAACCACACACACATTAATCTGTAGGAACTGAATCATACACAAAAGGCATGTAAGAGAATGCCCTCTGCACACCCCAGTAATAACCACATTGACACCCATAAACAATGACAGCAGGCTGTGCAGCCATACAGCCCAACATTTGAAAAATAGAACGAGGGACAAGAAGATTTTGACCACACCCATTTTATGGTCACAACCCCCAAATACCACATCTATTTTTCAAAATTTGGTAGGATCACGTTTTATGTGTTATTACAGTTTTGCCCTTTAAGTCAGTTTCCCTAAGAGACTTGCTATCTTAAAGAGATATTGTCATGAGAAAACATTTTTTTTTCAAAACACATCAGTTAATAGTGATACTCCAGCAAACTTCTGCACTGAAATCCATGAGCAAACAGAATTTTTATATTGAATTTTGAAATTTGACATGAGGCATGCCATATTGTCCTTTTCCCAGCTGCCATGTGACTTGTACCTGCATTTTAGGATGGAACTTCTTTCTGGCAGGCTGTTATTTCTCTTACTTAATGTAACTGAATCAGTCTCAGTGGGACTTGGCTTTTACTATTGAGTGTTGTTCTACCAGGGAGTTGTTATCTTGTGTAAAGTTGGCCATAGATGCAAAGATACGATCATACAAATCCTCCATTCGTACAATTTTTGGATCATGTGTGGAGTGTCCTGACATTTGTCTTGCCATGGTGATCGGTCATTCAGCTGATCGGACAGGTTAGAAGATTTCTGTCGGCTGCCAATAATATCTCTTATGTTTTGCCGATCTGACGATTTTCAGTGGGAGACTGTCACCAGCTTTGTCAGACAGAAACTTTCACACAATTGCTGTAGGGGCAGAACATTGGCTGATCTGTTCTTTTACTACTTTATTTGATGTGAAAGGTTAGCTTGGGACGTCCAATTGTTCAGACCATACTGCAGGTATTTTTTGCATGTCTATGGCCAGCTTTAGGGAGCTGTCATCTGGTTACCTTCCCATTGTTCTGTTGTTAGGCTGCTGGGGGGGGGGGGAAGGAGGGTGTGATATCACTCCAACTTGCAGTACAGCAGTAAAGAGTGATTGAAGTTTACCAGAGCACAAGACACATGACTGGAGGCAGCTGAGAAACTGACAATATGTCTAGCCCCATGTCAGATTTCAAAACTGAATATAAAAAAATCTGTTTGCTCTTTTGAAAAATGGATTTTCAATTCTGCTGGAGCAACTTATGCATTTTGAAAAAAAAAAACATGTATCACTTTACATAGTTACAATTGGGAGGTATGCAATACAATTCAGTTGTTACAATTGTATAGTTACAATTGGGAGGTATGCAACAATATTCCTGTATAGCTGAATTACTGAAAAAAAATACATTTTAAGTAATAATATTGTGAATTATTAGGCCCATTATGGCCATCAAAAGTTCATTGCTATCCTTATTGATCCGTTTACATATAAGATATGTAAACAACTGTGTTATTCAGTTAAAAGAACATATCCATGTATGGCAACCCGTTACAGTACCTCTCAGTTATCTTACATTTCCTGGAATAATTAACACTTCTCTACGTGAACCTCATTACTCTTAATTCATCTGACTTCAAACCCTATAATATTAAACATTACGAACATAATATTGTTATGTCAAAGAACAAAGCTTAAGACCTAATCCTGAATTATACAAATAATTATGGGTCAAGTCACCAATGTTTATTTAAAGGGAGAATTTTCTCTTTTTGTATGTAGGGCTTCTACAAAAGAATGACCTTTTCCTCTTCATTCTACCCATGTGCCTTGAACTCATCACTGAGACCAGGTACCAGATAGAAGGGGCATTTACCGGGGATTAACAGAGTATAACAGTGCTTTATTAGCCGACTCATGCAGCCAATACATAACAGTAACATAAACTCTAGCACCTTAAGCAGTATAGAAGGTAAAGTGTATGCACAGAGTGACATCTACATGCAATTGGTATAAACATCACAGTGACCTTAAGAGGCGAATTCCCATTTTTAAAAATGGAAATTCAGCTCAGCTAGTGCAGAGAGCACCATAGCACTCATTGCTTTAAGCACACCCCTCACCAATGAAGAAGAGAGGAATGAACTCTCCATTCTAATTAAACCAGAGCAAGAAATATGCAACAACAATTGTATAAAAAAAGAACACATAAGCAAATCAAAAGGGCAGAACACTGCAGTAATAAAGGAGAGGAAAGCAAGGCTGTATAATAGCTGAAGCAAGAAACAAGGAACCTCCTTCTTGCAATGCAGAGCAAGAGATAAACAATGACTCCACCACTTGCACAAAGGAGGAACAGAAATTCACACCTGACCTTACTTTGTGCATAGATGAGGAAGAAAATAGTCCTCCATTATCTGTTCAAATGAAGAGAAGAGCAGAGCGATGGCAAATAAGGAACCAGAATAAAAAAACACAATCCTGCAACCGTGAAGAGCATGGAAATAAAACATCCTCCAATTCAATAATAGAGGAAGAGAGAAACAGTTGCGTAACTACTCCCTGGTGGGCCCCGGTACAGGATGGGTACCTGGGCCCCCCCCTGTCAGGCCCTTACTTCTATAAATCGCATGCTGGAGTGTTAATAGCATGTGTGCTGTAAAATTTCCCCCTAGATAACTGCCTGCCATAACCATTTTTGTGGCTTCGATGGGCCCCAAGAGGGGTGGGACCCTGGGGCAACTGCACCCTCTGCACCCCTGGTAGTTACGCCAGAGAAATTAAGTTTTCAAGAAAGCAAGAGAAAAACAATGACTGATTGCACAACGAAGTACAAAACATGACTCCACTTTGTGCACAAAGGAAGAAAATAAGGTATGTCCTGCACTGGCTGCTTAAAGGAGAAAAATACCAAAATTGTGGAAAGGAATCAGCAGACTTCCAAAGTGGAACGAGAATGAGGAAAAATGGAATAGAGGAAGCCAGAAATGAACGCTGGATCCCTGAACTTGCAGCGTATAAAGGATCCACAGGTTACTGATTGACTGGATGATGTAATAGATGATGCGGCTCAGCAGTTTAGAACAAATTCAAGAACAGATATGGTATTGTTATTGGGAACTGGTTTTTAATCCAACAAGTTATGGGTTTTATGCCATTCCCATTGCATTTGCTTTTCTGTACTGTGGTGACCCAGTTTGCAAGTATGATCTGAAGAAAATGAAAAAATAAACATATTCATTATTTTGAGAGGAGAGAGAGATTACTGAATTCCCTAAAATGCATCATGAACAAACATCGGACATAGCAATACTGCCATGCAATACAAGGCCTTCTCTCACAAAAGTTTTTAATAATATATTTATATCTGGTGTTGACATTCAAAGGGGTTGTTCACCTTCCAACACATTTTTCAGTTCAGTTAGTCTCAGATTGTTCACTGGGAAAAAAATACTTTTTCTCAGTTGCTTTCTATTTTTTATTTGTGACTGTTTTGCTAATTTAATTTTTCACCTTCTTGTTTCCATCTAAAGCAGCTTTGGGAGAGGGGTCAGCAACTCAATAACTGCTCTAAATTGATGTACTGTAGCAAATGGTAACAGTTCAGAATCTGCCCCTGAATTACTGAGCTGCCAGACTGAAACAGAAACAATCATCTTTAAACTTCAGTTCTGGAAAACAGTCCAAAAAACACGGAGAGCAACTGGAAAAAAAAAGCCTTTATTTCTGGTGAACAATCTGAAAACAACTAAACTGAGAAAAGTGTTTGGAAAGGGAAAAAGATAGACATTTGCCAAGGTCGCCAAACGAGCAGAACTTTCTCCGATATGCCCACCAAAGGCAGGGCGATATCGGATTAATCTGAACAGTTTCAGATTGGAAATGGGCACAACGGGTCAAAGGTAAAAATCAAACCTGCCCAATCTACATTATATCTGTCTGATTTTTGGCCAGATATTGATAGGGAAGACTCATTGGGCGCTCCCACACATGGGTAGATAAGCTAGCGAAATGGTCTAAGGGCCCAATATCGTCAGTTTAATCTGCCCATGTATGGCCACTATAAGAATTATTGAATGTTGTAGTTGAACTGCAGCCTGAGGATGCTGGTGGGACCTTTCAGCTCAGAAGACTTTTGTTAGGGTCCAATGCATTGGATGATGTGGGGGCCTGTGTCTGTAATCTGTAGCTAGCTATCTTTCTTTCTGTCTGTAATGGATAGCTAGGTTTCACTGTGGGCTATTCATTTATCTTAATGCAAAATAATGTGAATTTTTCTACTTTCTGTGGATGTAGAAGCTTCCACATGAATTCACTATGCAGCCACTAGGTTGCTTGTAGCCTCTGTATTAGATAATTCAGGTGTAATTGGTGTGTGTCTAGCAGAGACTTAGGGGCAAATTCACTAAGCGGCGAAAATGCGCTAGCATTGCCTTCGTTAACGTTCGAATTTTCACCAGCGCTACGCAAATTCAATAAAGTGCGAAGTTACGCTCTGGTCTGCGAATGGTAGTGTAGTTGCGCTAGTGTTACTTCGCCAGGCAAAGCGCATTTACGCTAGCGATGCCTAATTCGCATACGGCGCGAATTTCAAAGTATAATAGAAGTATATGTTACAGCCACTACATTACACTACACAAGCCCAGGAAACCTTTAATAAATTATATAAAGTTGTCCTATTGCCCTACATGTGCCCCCTGTATAGTTGTGTTGCCATATGTTAGGAAATGTAGGGGGGAAGGAGGGTAACCCCCCCAAATAAAATTTCGCTCTTTTTCAGACTATCACCCTAGAAAGGTAAAACACGCCAGCATTTGTATTGTATTGAACTTCACCAGGTCTGACCTGGCGAAATAACATCTAGCGTAAGAGGTAGCGTTCAGTAAAATGATCATCTTAGTAAATTTGCGTAATTACGATCCTTCGTCAGTGCGCAACCTCGCCTGGCATAAGGGTGCGAAATTGCGCTAGTCTATCTATTTCGCTAGCGAAAATTTGCCAGAGTCGGTGTTAGGGAATTTGCGAAGTTACGAAATGACGTAAGCTGTCAAATTAGCGCTAGCGTTAGACGCTTTGCGCTTTAGTGAATTTGCCCCTTACTGAGATACTGTATATCTGTGTATTTTGGAATAGTTTTTCCATAGGGGTCATAACTGACACCATGGGGGAATTCACAAAAGTGGTGATAGCCACTAAAACTGGTGTTAAAGAACAAGTAAACGTTTTTTTTTTCTATCTCTAAATTTGCTCTAAACAGCCCCTCAAATTAATGTACCTTAGTCCCTGCTGCAAGTCTGCTCTGGTTTCTGTGTTATCAGCAGCTTGTTTCACCTTCTTCCTGGTGCAGAGTGAACCCCCGCCCCTTAGCTTTCTGAGCTGACCTTATATCTTGGACTAGTCCAGGATATCATTTGCATAATGTGACATAGCAGAGAGCAGTGTGTGTAGCAGCTTTTGCTTGGGGAAACTAGCTTACTAATGAAACACTGGCTCCCTCTTCCTCTCTATTGTGGAACAGCAGCAAATGGACAGCTCAGTAAACTAAGGGGCTGGGCTTCACTCTGCACCAGGAAGAAGGGAAAGAAGCTGCTGATAACACAGAAACCAGAGCAGACTTGCAGCAGGGACTAGGGTACATTAATCTGGGGGGCTGTTTAGAGCAAATTTACAGAAAGAAAAAGAAAAACATTTACTTTTCCTTTAAACTGGTGTAAAATACTTTCTCCATATTCACAAACAGAAACTGCCTAATTTCCGACTCAACCGAAACTTTTCATTTTTTAGTGAAAGAAATACAGTTTACAGACATTTTTATGAATTTGTCTTTCAAACGACATAAAAGTGGCTCAAAAACGACATTTTAAAGTACATTTCTCCCAACATTTTAAAAATAGAGGAAAGCTCAGTATAACTCTCTGTCAAATCAATTCTAAACAAATCTGTTCATCTTTGGGTCAGACAATCTTCATTTCAGACCTCTTGTACTGTAGGTGCCTCATTGGGGAAGAATTAACATTTAAATAGGGATTAGCATTTTATAGTCAGCAGATAAATTTCTTTCTAAGCCTATAGGTGTTAAAGCCTCATTATAACAATATACATAAAATATATA
This sequence comes from Xenopus borealis, assembly GCA_024363595.1. NCBI lineage: Eukaryota > Metazoa > Chordata > Amphibia > Anura > Pipidae > Xenopus > Xenopus borealis. The sequence continues at coordinate 77,766,036 of CM044431.1, read as the reverse complement.
AATTTTATAAAGTTGCCTTATTTTATTAGTTTTAGTTAATTGAATGAGGAATTTTAGCAAACTGAGTGAATATATTGTAAAAAAAATCTAAAGGAAAATTAAAGCCTCCCAGCCCATTTTTATAGTTTTAGCAGCATAGACACTTGACCTAAAATAATAAAAAATACTTTTGGCAGAAATCCCTATATTATGCAAAGTAGTATTATTTTGTATTTCGACTCTTACATCTTGTTACTGAAGTGGAATTAAACAAACATCCAAAAAAAAATTATGTATAATTTCCTAGGTAAAATAACCCCCTCCCCCGGAAATTCCAATTTAATAGCTAACGTACAGGTTTAATAAGAGCTAAAGACAAATTCAGGAAAAATGTAGCTAAAATGTTTTGCGGAAGACAAAATCTGAAAACTGTCTGTTTAAAAGACAAATTCAGAAAAGTGGAGATAGAGGTTTGTGAATTTGGTGGGAAATCCGACATTTTTATCTCCATTTTTATTTAGTCTCATTATCACCACTTTTGTGAATCCCCCCCCCCCATATGTGTTTTACTGATAATGAACCATTTTGTTTTTTCCCTGTACCTAGAAGGATTTATATCTGTAAATCCCATGAAATACCAATGACAAGTGCTTCTGCTTTTCTGCTTTTCTGTACCCATGTTATACCTGTATACCCTGCGTATATATATATATATATATATATATATACTATATATATATATGTGTGTGTGTGTAAGCAGATACACAGAGAACGAGGGGAGTATCAAAAGAGTTCTCAAATGTATAATATGGGCATTGGATGGCAATTACTGACTGGTATATAAGAAAGGAACCTTTCTTTCCAGATTATATCACTTATTATTGTGTTATATGTACAGTGCAACATTATTTCATGGTTTATAAGATCTATAGAGCAGGGACAATAATCATGGTTTGTTTGTGCGTTTTTAAGAGATAGTGAGAAGGGAAAGTGGCTAAAGGAGGACTGTGGCAGTGAAAGAGATCATGAGAATGTAGCTTTGAAGACAGATGTCTCTACAGCTTTTGCTTTTGTTTGTACAAATGTGGGATCTTGTTACCGTAGGAGCACACATTTATTTTTGGATTGTGATACCCCTATTTGGCACTGCCATGTGAAACCAAAAACTACTGTGTACAAGATTTACGACTTCATGTGCAGCTGGAAGATTAGGTCTAATAGGGTAACATACCAGGACAGTTTCCAAAATCATGCATTAGTACTTGGCAAAAATACAGAATTAACAGCCTCAGAGGGAAAAATGTTCTTATTTTTAAGGAAGCTGATTGATTGAGATTACAGAGTGTATATTGATGTTCATCACCCCTGGCTCATAAATACTTGCCCATTCAGTCTTTGACTGTTATCCGCTTAGTCAGCCATATACTGATTCTGTCCATATGTAGAAAATCTATATATATTTTTTTCCACAGTTGTTTTTAGCGAATAAAGGTCTATTTTAGCAATAATTGCACTTGTAATTCTAATAATGCCCAGATTTTTGGCCATTACACACTCAGGGCTAACATTTGAATTCATTAAAAGTTAGAGGATGCATACAGGCCCACCATCAAGGGGATACTCCAATCAAGGGCCCCATAGAAGGGCCCAAGAAATGTGAAGGTAAATTAGTGGTATAAAAAGGGCACAGGTATGCAAAAAGGTACTGGCAAAATGTAAGCATTCTGGGTTAGTCACACTAAACAAAATAATTTATAAATCAATTTGTGGTTATTCAGCAGGCTGAGCTAATGTAAGGTTAGCAGCTCAAGTGCAACATCAGGGTCATCTCTAATAAAGGGCCTAAAACGGCTGCACTGACTTTCTAAGTTACTGCTCTCTCTCTGATAAACACTAGTGATGAGCAATTTTTTGTTTGGTTCCTTATTTTCACATTTTGCCAACCACTCCTAAAATTCGCACACAAGGTGCACCCATCATGCATGCAGCGTATTATTGGTCCTCCGTTTACTGCTTTCCCTCTTCTGCTTGTTAGGACTACATTTGTTTGTCTGTCTGTGTGTATCCCTTGTGGGTGCACACTACAGCTGGGATGATTTACTTAAGTGTTTTATTTATTTATCCATCCCTTTCCCCAAATCTCCAAACTCCCCATTTTCTTTCTTTTGTAAAAAGTGTAGGTAGGAGTGAGGTCCAGTACGAGGGTCAGAGAGGGTTTGAGTGGGTGTGAGGGTAGGAGGGGGATGAAAGGTGTGAGAGAGTGTGGTGGTTGCCATGGACATGCTACACCACAATAGCCATGAATGCAGGCAAATGCCGTGCAGCAATACCTTCAGGAGATTAAAAATAAAGTATCCCAATGAACTTTTTTCGACAAAGCAAAACAGTACAGATTCTCTTATAACTAGGGTTGCCACTGTCACGAACGCCGCCCAGAGCCTTCCCGGGAGCTCCGGGCGGCACGTCTCACTTCCTCAGCGACGGATCCAAGATGGCGGCGCCCATAGCCGCCACGTGGTTGCGGAGCACCGGCGCGGTGACGTCATGCGCTTGGCGCCAAATTCAAAAATAAAAGCACGCCGGTGACCCAGGTTCAATGCCCGAGTATAGCTCAATATACTATTGTGTTCCTGAGTCTCTCTGCCTTGTCTGTGATTCCTGTTGCTGATCCTTTGCCTGTTCCTAACTCTGAAACCTTGCTGCCTGCCTTCTTGAACCTTTGCCTGGACCTGACCTTGCTTTTGGATTCCCCTGAACTGTACCTTGCCTGGACTTGCTGGAAAGGGACTTCCTCCTTGATCCTGACTTCACCCCCCCTCGTGAGAGCCGGAGGCCCCCGCTGACAGCCACCTTTTATTGAAAAAAATACCGGCTTTTCTATATATTTACTTTTTTCCCATCAATAATAATTGGGATCAGCCATCAAAAATACTGGCCAGGACGGTAAAATACCGGATACAGGCCATGTGGCAACCCTACTTATCACTAATAAACACTCACACATTTTTCTTTTTTGTTTCTTAAGTACCATTCACCCATTACTTCATAAGTAAAAAAAGTTTCATCCAGCTTGGCATTTGCTCTGTTTTTCTAAACTAACCCTACACTAAAACATTTTTTAAATCCTTTCAGGCCTACCATGGCACTTTATTCTCTCCCACGGAGCGCTTATTATATTACTTTCCTCCTCTCATTCACTGCATGTGTCTGGATTATTTTCTTTCTCATTCTCTCAAAATGCGTTTCTTCCTCCATTGACATTACTTTCACCCACATATGAAATCATCTCATCTGATCCTTCATGGACTTCCTAACAAATCATGTGCTTTTCACTCAGCTATTTTACATTTTTATTGCTCTAAACGTTTTTGAGCTTTATGGGTGGCTGGTTTACATTTTGTGAAGGAATGCAAATTGAAGAGTTTTAGGGTGAAGTATACATTTGTACTACAGGTATGGGACCTGTTATCCACAATATTTTGGACCTGGGGTTTTCTGTCATTTGGATTGCCATACCGTAAGTCTACAAAAAATCTTCAAATAAATCCAATAGGATTCTCTTGCACCTATTCAATGAAGTACAGTAGAAGTCAATCATTTTACTCCTGCTCTGCAAGTTGGAGTAATATCTCCCTTTCCCTAAGCACACTATTGACAGAACAAAGGGAAGAAGGTAAGAAGGTAACAGCTCCCTGCCCCAGGCATTCACGCATTGCTAAAAAAATTAGGCCATGCCCCTCCCAGTGGTAGATATGAGAACAGCAGTCAATAGTAAAATAGCAAAAACCCTGTTCACCCAAATTGCAACTCCTTCATTTACATTGAACAGGAGAAAAAAAAGCTTATCTAAAAGCAGTTCCTCTGTGAAAAGGCTTTGTGAAAGTACATGATCAGGCACAATGATATGGCAGCCTACACATTTTAGACAGATTTATCGGTTCAAAAATTTAATTTTTAAATACAGTTTGTTGTGTCTGACTATTACCTTTAATTTGTGCTCAGATTCTGATGACTTGAACCCACCATGCTGACCAATCCAGTCTGAGACCTTAACTATTTAGCATAATTTTTTTCCATTGTGCCCCTCCTTCATATATTTTAATGTCAACACCTATACTATACTAAAAGTTCATAAAAAAAAGTTCAGAATGGAAAAATCTTGCTCTATTGAAAAGAGCAAAATAACAGTATCATTGTGTTCTATTACTAGTATAAAGTTTCCAGGAACAAAAGATTGAGTTGATTGCACACACACAAACAGACCATAATATAGCATACACATGCAACACTGATTATTTTTGGCGGATTAATACTTTTGTTGCTCTGTAGCCATGGGAGTCTTTAGCAAAGAGCTCACAGCTGTTAGATATGCAGCATTCTTCTTCTGTTCAGCTGCTGGACTAACTATTTCTAAAAAAGAGTGCACTGTCAGTTTAACTGACCTCATGACTATCGTATGCTAGAACCACACATTTTATAGACAACTTGCTCACTGGGGTCAGTTACAAAGTCATTGTCAAGTATAAGTAATCGGGTTTATGTGTAATATAGTTACCCTGATTCATGATGAATGAGATGCTGCCTTCTGTGTACCTAGAATATGTTGTGCCTCATTCTGAATACTAGACTTATGCACTACCTGGTATGTTTACTAAGCTTCCATCCATGTTGATAGCAAAATAATCATTTTGGGTTTTTAGATTTAAATATTTTCAGCAGTCTTAATACAAATGCCCAGCACTTTGGAGCAAAACCTTATGTGGAAGTTTCTACACACCCCCAGATTATGGATCCCATTCCTCTGTATAGGAAAGCTGCAGGGTAGAATCGCACATATCACTTCATATATACAAGTAGATCTTTAAAACAGAGAGAACATATACTCCTTTTCTACCACTTTTCCAGCTGTCAAGTTACTGCCTGTAAACATTTAAACTTATTTATAGTGTATCAGGCCAAATGTTCAGTCATTAGAAATGGCTGGCAGTGACTCAGCTTTATTTTCACTATTTTGTACCCTTGGTGTCTTTGCATTTGAATACATATATACATATATATATATATATATATATTCAGTTCAAGCTGTGGTGCACTCCAATCCTGCAGAGTTTAACTGCCTGGGTGCTGTCATATATCGTGTAAATATTCATATTCCACAGAATGACGCACTCCAGGACTTCATAGTGAGATGAAAATGTGAATTTTATTTGTCAACGCTTCAGACCAGTCTGGACCTTTCTCAAGACATGTCTTGAGAAAGGTCCAGACTGGACCGAAACTTTGACAAACAAACTTCACTTTTTCATCTCACTATGAAGTCCTGGAGTGCGTCATTCCTTGGAATATGTATATATAAATAAATAAATATATATATTATATATATATATATAAATCGTAGCCAAATAGGTGCACTCTCAACCAAATAACATCTGCCTGGGTGCTGGAAAAAAGGGTTCCATAGATCACAATAAATCATCCGCACTCCAGGAACTTCTTCAAAGAATAATGGTGAGTTTATTCAACGTTTCGGCACACTACTGGTGCCGTCCTCTGTCCTGAGACCCATCCACGGACCATATAATAGCGAATGTAACACGGAGATCGGTGCGTTAATCCGCACACCCACCTCTGTAGCGCAGGTAAATTGGCGGATGACAATCGGCTAACAGCAAACGATTGGCTGCACTGTAAAAAAACACACATAACGTCGTGGATTGGCTTTGATCCTGATGGGGATATGTTCACTTCTGTTTCTTCTTTGCTTTCTCTACTGTCACTCTCTAACTTCTGCACTTCACTCACCTCTAACTCCTTATGGCGAAAAGCAGGTACTGTTCTGTTGTTTACATTGTGGAATGCCTAGATAATAAATAGACTGACACTTTGTTGCTAGGGGGCGGTACCCAGCAACCAATTTTGGCGCCAAAACAGGGCCTGAAGCCTTAAATCTGTTTGCTCACTGGGGGTCTGGTCGTTTGTTTTGTCACTCCTGACGAAGATCCCTGTGGGGGATCGAAACGTTGAGTTCAAATAAATATTACAAATTTTTTTTCACCAAACAAACCCTGTGAGTGCTGCAACTTCTTTTACTATAAAAAAAAATTTTCATTTGCGGGCACCCAGGTATTTGATTTTTGTTAACGGTGTGCACCATTACCTGTTACTATATATATATATATATATATATATATATATATATATATATATATATATATATATATATATATATATATACATAAACTCTATATGCTTGAAGAAGAGATTTTAAAAGTAATTCACTAAAAAAAAAAAAAAAGATCATGCAATGTTATTTAAAATAGTTTTATTTTCAAGTTTTGGTTGCCCTGCACATGTTATAATTAGTTGTAGACATTAAGATATGTGTGCTCATCCATCATACGTGCCATATGATACACATATGCATAAGCAATAGTTGGTATTTATCCACAGTAGAGCATAACAAACAAAAAAGCAGCTTTCTACCTTTACTATCACTGCCAGTGCCTATATCTGCCACCTGCTCTTCCAGTAACGTTTGGATTTTTATGGAGTCAGATAAATCAGCTAGAGCTCCCATAACTGGTCATTCTAAAGATAAATGTAAACTCTTCAAAACTGCAGGACCAGGACACTTAGAATGATGTAGAATGACTTGATTTTCATGACACCCTTTTTACAGTGATTTTATATGGGGTCTTTAGCTATACAACAGCTATACAACCACAGGAAATATACTACCTTTTCGAAGGATCAGTTAATAGTGCTGCTCCAGCAGAATTCTGCACTGAAATCCATCTCTCAAAAGAGTAAACAGATTTTTTTATATTAAATTTTCAAATCTGACATGGGGCTAGACATATTGTCAGTTTATTGGCTGCCCCAATCATATGACTTGTGCCAGCACTTTAGGATGGAACTGTATTCTGGCAGGCTGTTATTTCTCCTACAATGTAACTGAATGTGTCTCAGTGGGACGCGACTTTTACTATCAAGTGTTGTTCTTAGATCTACCAGGCAACTGCTATCTTGTGTTAGGGAGCTGCTATCTGGTTACCATACCATTGTTCTATTGTTAGGCTGCTGGGGGGGATGGGAGTGATTTCACGCCAACTTGCAGTACAGCAGTAAAGAGTGACTGAGCACAAGTCGCATGACTGGGGGCAGCTGGGAAACTGTTTTGAAAATTGGATTTCAGCGCAGAAGTCTGCTGGAGCAGCACTATTAACTGATGCGTTTTGAAAAAAACATGTTTTCCATGACAGAATCCATTTAATTTTTTTTTTAGCTGTTTGAGCAAAAATGATCTCTCGTGTGTACTTGTGTGTGCGTAGGGGCCAGCTGTACAGCTTAGTGAGAACATTGAACCAGTCCTCCTGCTTCCAACTGGAAACAGAACTATAATTTGTAGCATAGGCTTGAATGAGATACCTACTGTAAATCTTCTGTTCAAATACAGTTATAAAAGGAAAGGATTATTACAATGGTCAAGTGGCAACCCAGCTATAAAGTCCTTACTGCATGTGGTAGAAAGTCTTACAAAACATATGTATTACAATCTAGTACACTATCTGCAAACTTCTTTAGAACATTTTACAAAGACTTAAATACATCTAAATATGTAAACTTCACGTATGCACTAATAACATACAGTACACACACAACTGTCCACTGTGGAGCCACCAATTCAGTACTAGAAAATGATTTCTGTGGATTTCAGAACCAGCTGTCTGTGGAGCTGTACTGTTCTGTGGTCACTTGTCTACACATGTTGGAGTTCTCTTGGTGAAGCGGGAGCTCGGAACCTGCCAACGTCTGGACTCTTCCTTTCCGGGAGATATATGATTTTCCATTAGGCAAGCTCTCATACTTTGTGAGGTATTGTCTATAGAGATAAATGTGGTGCCAATGTTAGTAGATTTCTCTGATAAACAAACTGCCACTAAAACAAATATTTTTCTTAACTGTTTATAACTGTTTGCTCTCTCCTCTGTTCTTTCTCTCTACCCTTCATCTGCTTTAGTCTAATTGTTTTCTCCCTTCTGTCATTTAACTCTTTCAAGAGGGCAATTTTGAGTGTTATCCTGTGCACCAAAAATGCATTGGCATAAGGACCCAAATATGCTGTGTTATGGGCCTATAGCTTGCACTGCAGCAGGACTGGCCATGGTATGTTACTGTACAATCCCAGCCTAGTTCTTTCACTGGTCTCTCATTTAGAGAAAGAAAAATGGACTCTCCATTGGGTCTTATGAAACTGATAATAATGTGAGTCAATATATATGGTCTTACCCATAATATGCATAAGTGCTCCCTTTTGGCATGAAATTGCATGTGCAATGCTTCTTCCTTTGATAAATAATTTTGATTGCACCACTGTTTTATAGGTCTAGTATGTGCCAGCCTATGCAATCATGGGGATAGTGGTAATCTTTAGGGATGCACCAAATTCACTATTTGGGATTCGGGTGAATCCCTGAATGCTTTTTGAAAGATTTGGCCTAATACCAAACCAAATCCGGATCCTAATTTGCATAGGACATTTTCACTTCCTTGTTTTGTGATGAAAAGTCATGTGATTTCCCTTCCCACCCTTATGCCCTGGGTCCTTATGCCAATGCATTTTTGATGCACAGGATAACACTCAAAATCTGAATCCTGCTGAAAAAGGCTAAATCAAAGCTGAATCCCGAATCCTTGATTCGGTGCATCCCTAGAAGTCTTCAAACCATTTGTAAGGTTTAGGGCATGTGCATTTCTACCCTCTATATGTTTTGGTGAGTCCACCCAATGAGATATTGTTGGAATTTGTGTACATAGTAAAACAGCAAAGACTTGTTCATTTTGACCCCAGTAGCCCCTGTTACCTTAATGGAACTGCTCCTTTGTCCATCTGCATGCAAACCAAAAATGGATATGAAGAAAACTTTACAGTTGTAACAAAATCAAAGGATGACTCTGATTCAAAGCGGGTTTCCATCCCAGCATTTACAAATCCTGCATCAATTGTTATATTGCCAGTAACCACCAGAGCCCCTCTGTGGAAACAAAAAGTATAATATATTGTATATACAGTACCTTTATATGGTAACATTAAAACCATTACAAATCACATTACTGCTAAACTGCAGCTGCTTCTTATATAAAAGTAGACATAATATGTGAAATCCACAGGTTGGCATTTATGAAGAGAAATAGGAAAAAGGAGTACAGTAGATTAACTCATAGAAGTCAGGCATTTCCCCTTATCATTAGCAAATGATAATATATTATTATAGAATTCTCAACATGTAACTGATACATCCCCATTGTGTTTTTTGATATTCTTCAGCACACTGGAGGCCCAAATTTTCTTCCTTGCACTGTATGTTCCAAAGTAGGCACAACTGGCTAATTGGTGCACAGGGCTAGTATAGGAGCAGTTTACTGTAAATTAACTTTGATGTATCATGCGCTCATTATTTTAGCCTTCTTGTATGATATCCACTAGCCAGTGAAAAAGTAACTGATCTTGTATGTAAAAAATGGAGTGGAAGGAACGGGTTAACTTCTAGTAAGTATATAGAAAGTAGGCATACGGTTGGGAGTGCTGGTGACTATAAAGCAAGATTTAAATATAAAAACCAAAGGCTGTTACAATTAATTTCATTGAGGTATGAGTCAAACCGATTGCATGGAAAGCTTTAAGAAGCAAAGAAGTGGAGAAATTGCATTCTCCACTAGGCCACTGTTTTACTGGTCTGTCTATAAAATTAAAAACCATGCTTGAAACCACTTTTATTAATACCCTAGCATAAATTCTGTGGGGAAGGGGGCTTGCAAATTGGAGAATATAGAGAATACTTTATCTATCTACCTATCTATCTATAGACTACAGTGTGTTATAATGTATTAAAATGTAAATTAGAACATTGTATTTTGCATGACAATGACAACCAATTTTGTAGGCAAATTAATATTTTGTAGCTTGATACCCTACCGATTATTAACACTGGTTTTGGATTCTCTGTACCACAAACTGAAATCCATTCCACCGGAGATATCAATGGACAATCCACCCTGGAACTCTGCATTGGCTTTAAGCCCAGATTGCAACTGAATAGTCTAGGAGAGAAATGATACAGTGTTGTTACCAACCTTGGAGGAGAAAAATGATATCCAGTTCTAATGTCATTACTGCAAAATTAGAATCCATTTTAAATTCCCAAAAAATTCTAAATGTTTTATAATATTAGAAAATGTTATTGCAAATCTGGCTAACAGAAGTTAAACATGGACATTTTTGTTAGGATTCCCAGCTTCTGATCTTCCCAGGTGGATGCCTTATTCAATGGAAGTGGAGACAAATAAAGCAACACAAAGGGACCATTTCAGTGTATTACATTGAGAAAACTTTTCACTTTGCCTGGTTGAAAAAATGTGAATTAGAATGTATTATACTGTATTAATGGCTCAAGCTCCTAGCTAATAATTTCCAAGATATATTGCAATTACCTCAGAATGGTCAGTCAGAAGCACAAGTCCTTTCACTACATTTATAGGGTCTCCGGTTGCCGAGAACATTTTTGACATTAGATCACTGTATCCGTGGAAAAATGCAACAGGCCGTAGTTGAACGTCAAACAAGATGGCTGACATTCCAGCAAAGGACTCCAGTTCTTCCTCACCTTCATCAGCAGTTGCAGCTATTAAGGACTCGAGACCTTGAGCTTCAATTACAACCTGTACATAATAAATGTTTACTAATGTTTGTTTAAATGCCGCTGACAAAAGAGGTATTTTTATTAATTATAATAATATTGGGTTTTGGGCTGAAAGGACAGAGTGTACAAATGGACACATTCAATGTGGCTGTCTGGAACAGAAGAAACTGAAGAGGAGCTGAGGTCGGTGAACCATACCAAAATTCAGTGGAAATCCCTAAACATGACTGCTATTCACTGAGGTATTTTTAAAGGAGAAGAAAAGCTACGGTGGGATTTTATTGCCAATAGATTAGCTGCAACAGTGCCAGCTAGAATGCTATATTTATTTTGTAGAATGTTTTACCATCCCAGAGTAAAAAGCTCTAGAAGCTCTCTGTTTGTTCAAGATAGCATCTGTAGTATTAGCTTGGTGTGACATCACTTCCTGCCTGAGTCTCTCACTTATAGCACTGTGCTCAGATTACAGCACAAAAGGGGGGGGGAAAGAGGAGCAAACTGAGCATGTTCAGGCCCGGGGCAAGGAGGTTTAAGCTGAATGCAGGAAGTCTGATACAGAAGCCCATGTGTACACAATAGAAGGAAAGAAATGCTGTGTTTCTTTTGACAGAGGACTCTGAGCAGCACTACTTTGAAGGTTTACTGGTATATTTAGGTGGACCTTTCGGATTAGGCTTACTTAGTTTTAACCTTTCCTTCTCCTTTAATGGAAGGTCAGGTAAGAACTGAAATATGAGACACATGGACTAAAGTCATGTCACTTTCCCAGAGAGTGATTTTTTTAAGTCTGGTGAGACACATTAACAAATCAGTTGCCATGACACCTGCTTGTCACCTGTCAAATGATGACGCTATTGACAGTTGAACCCATCCTTCCACCCGCAGAATGGCAATAAAGTTAAAATGTGTAGAAATCAACCTTCCAGTGACACTAGCATGGGTTCTGTCAATCGGTCAGCTTTCGCTGACCATTTTTTTGTGCCCAAGCCTAATGCTACAACCTACTCCACATCTCACAGTTCACATAGTCACATTAACTCAGCATATGATATTAGCTTAGTTCAATTAATCTCTATGTAGGCTTGTATGCTACAAATGTACTGAAAAAAAGGTTTCTTCATTCATTCCCCATCTACAGGCTTGGTAAGATATTGGTTATATAAGTAAGATAATAGGTTCACCTGAATGGCATGCAGCTCAGTGTTTTTAAAGAAGAAAAATAAATCAATATTACTTCTTCTTAGAATGCCAGATCCAGAGTAGAGAATGTCCAGACTATAGGTTGATGATAAGTCTAGTCCACCTTCAATATATAAAACAGAACCATGATTAGCAGTAAACGCTCTGCATGTCCCAATAAAAGTGTGCAAAACTTTGCTTGAAAAGCAATTACATATAATATTCATCATGCTAATTATCTAAAATATCTATAATTTCATATATACTGGGTTTTCAGTCCCTCCCTTACTATTGGGATCTGAGCAGAACCTGTCTTGGCTGTGCTTCAAATCTCTACTGGGTGAGCTTTAGCCTTTAGGGTATCCCAGGAAAATGGATTTAAGAAAACTCTTAGTGCTATTCGCATTTCTGCATTCACAAGTCTGTGATTACAGAATATTTACCTTTCCACATACGTTAGACCTGTACCCGAGATATTGCCTCTTTCTCTAAAATCCCTCCTTGTTCCATTCTCATACTTTTTTAAAGGTGAACTAAAGCCTAAAAATTTATATGGCTAGAAATGCCATATTTTATATAATTACCTTATTGCGCCAGCCATAAATTTCAGCTTCTGAATAGCAGCAATGATACAAAATTTTAAACCTGTCACAAGGGGTCAACATCTTGAAAAGTATCTGTGACACTCACATTCTCAGTGGGCTCTGAGCAGCTGTCATGGCAGATTAATAAATTCTGTTGCTAGTAGCACTAGTCTCTGAGCTGCCATGTAGTAATTATTAGTATTAATTACTAATCAGCCTTATATTGTGATACTGCATATTGTCTGTCTATATCTGTGAATTGCATATTGTCAGACCCTAAGCTGATTAAGTGACAGCAGCACAGAGCATGTGTAGTGAATCAGCAGAAAAGAAGATGGGGAGCTACTGGGGCATCTTTGGAGGTAGAGATGTTTACCACTAAAGCTGTGGTTGCCTTGAGCTGATATAGAAGCCAAAAAGTACAACATTTCTGGCCTACTTATTGAGGACTCTGGTACTCAGGCATCCTGATCCCCAGCAACCCTTCTTCATTGAAGTTAATGCTTCTGATATTGTGGGCAGAGCCATTCTCTCTCAGAAGCAAATAGCAGATGGGAAATAACACCGATGCACATATTTTTCTAAAACGTTTTCCCCTACCAAGCAAAATTAAGACACTGGGAATAGTCAACTTCTGACTGTTAAACTTGTGCTCCAGGAGTGGCAACATCTTCTGGAGGGAGCTTGCCATCCCATTACCACTTTTATGGACCATAAAAACTTGGAATTCATCCAGACTCTCAAGTGACTGAATCCTTGACAGCGTGGTGGACACTCTTCTTCTCCTAATTTAACTTTGTTATCACATTCTGCCCCGGCTTCAGAAATCTGAAAGCAGATGCTCTAAGAAGTTTTCTTCATTAGGCTCACCTTGTGAGGATCAAGACCCAATTGTTCCTCCCAGTAAAATCATTGCTTCCCTGTTTCCACAACTGGCCAACCAAATCCTATCTATGCAATCCTGTGCTCCTGCTAACAAACCCATAGTAATGGTATATGTGTCATGTGAGCTTTGCCTTCCCATCTTCCAGTAAAGCCACTGTTCTAAGCAGGCCAGGCACCCTGGCATGTGAAAACTCTGGAGCAAGTGAGTTAACGCATCTGTTGGCCAACATTTCCGATGTTAAAGACTTTGTGGTGGCCTGTGCTATTTGTGCCTCTTCAAAATCCAGTCACTCATGTCCTTGTGGTCTGTTACAACCTCTACTTGTTCCTTCCCATTCTTGGAATGGTGGAGATCCTTTTGGACAGAAGTTCTCAGTTTGTGTCCAAGTTCTGGTGGTCCCTGTGTAAAGATCTGGGTATCCCCCTCCAATTCTCCTCTGCCTACCACCCTTAAACCAACTGGGCAGCCGAGAGAGCAAACCAAGCACTGGAGCAATTCCTTAGAAGTCACTTATCCCTCTGCCAGGATGATTGGTCTGATCTTCTCCCCTGGACAGAATTCGCTCATCACAACACTTGTCATGCTTCCACTGGTAGGTTGCCCTTCTCGACAGTATATGGGCAACATCCTCAAGCCTTTCCCCAAGACTTCCTCTTGTCGTACATTCGAGCAACTGATCATTGTGTGGCCCACATGGCTGCCATTTGGTCTGCCACCAAACAAATTTAGAAAAGAGAGCTTTGGTCCACAGAGACGTCAATCGAAGACAGAAATCTTCTCTCCAGTATAAAATAAGGGAAAAAGTGTGGCTTGCAATAAGATACATTAATCTTAAAGTTCCTTCCCCCAAGTTGGGTGCAAGATTTGTTGATCCTTTCCCATTGTGTCTCTGGTAACACTGGCAATCGCTTATCATTTCTCATCTGAACAATCTCCTCCTTCTGTCACTGTGGACGGCCAACAGGAATATGAAGTGGAAAATATTTTGGATTCAGGATTCTCCAGAGGTTCACTACAATTCCTGATAAATAGTTTTTGTCCAGTAGAATGTTCTTGGGTGAAGCACTCTGATGTCCATGCTCCTTGGTTGGTTGATTCCTAGTTATTGATTCCTGGACTCTTGACCCCTTGCCTGAACTCTAACTACAATTCTGAGCTGCCTGCCTTTGAACCCTTGCCTGAATCCTGACCATGCTTATTCTCTATGCTGTGGCTACAGCGCATTGGACTGGAGTGTGACTGGAGGAGTGCTTCCTCCCTGGTCCGAACTTTGCATCTATCAGAGCCTCAAGGCCCTTGGAAGACTGATGGGAAACTTGCGCTATCATTTCTCCCATACTCCTTTGTATCAGTCAGTTTTACTTGTTTGCAGATTGCATTTGTTATGTTATGCTACATTTAAAAGCTGAAATGCTGATTTCATAATTAATAATACATACGGGTCACATAGCCAGAGAAAGCTGAAGAGGATCCAGTCTTTGCAAAGCGGTCATAGTTGTGAATACTCATATCTTTTAAAACTTGACGAATGACCTTACTGTAAAACATAAAAAAATAATGCAATCAATTTTTATTAGCAAAGGAAAATGATGAATTTGAATAGAAGTTTTCTTTAAATGCATTTATTTGCATACAAACAGAACTATTTGCAAAAGCAATAAGAATAATACTTATAATAATATAATGCAAACTGAACATGTGTTCAGATGACTTCATACGTTATCAGTAACCTCTTTGTGGAGGCTTCATTGTTTTGAATTATAATATACGGTTAAACAAAGATTATATATGAATGTGTATCATTATTTGTATTAAGAAAAGACACCTGCCATATTAAAAATAATAATCTTTCCTGCCCACTAGACACATTTTCACAGTTTTCCAAAAATACCTTATTCTTTAAGTGTACCACTTTCTAGACTATGTATAGCTATATATCTATATAATTAGCAGTAAATGTGATTACAGTATTTGTGCATTGTTTTGGTGTTGATTCGGTGGAAAAGCTTGTATATATTATCGCACAAGTGAGATGACACAATGGCAAATAGTGTGTACTGACACATTGGCAAGTACTGCCATCTTTGCACTAGGATCTAATTTTAATTCTATGTTATACATATATATGTTCTCCCTGTGTCTATGTGGTTTGCCTCTGGAGTACTTCAGTTCCCTCCAACATGTAAAAAACCTACAGGGAGGAAGGAAATATGTGTTCCTGATAAATCTATCCATGGTGTGTGTGAATGTGATGGGGGCCTAGACTGTAAACTTTACTGGGGCAGGGACTGTTATGAAAGATGTATATCTGCATAATCTCTGTAAAACTCTAAAGAATTTGTTGCACTATATAAATTAGCAAATATAAGCATAATCTGGTGTTCTGCACCTGCAGGATAGAGAACTGGGTGTAATAAATGAGACAGTATAGAGCTGTCTGGGTTTTACTTTCCAACTTTGTATTTTTTTGTTTAGTGACAGATATTCAGAGGGAATGCACAATTCTTGCCATTGGGCTAAACATATAGCAAAAATAATTTTGGTTTGTGCCCAATAGCCAATGAATTATTCCTTTACAAGGCTTTCTAGCATTGCATCATATTCAGGCCACTTATTTCCTTATCCACTCATTCTTTACCCATATTTCTGCTTTATGCACAATGGTTACTAACAGAACTAGATATACCTGGCTGGCATCTCAAACTGTAGGATGTCCTGGAACATGGAGAGCATGTATTTGTTCATTTCCAGTGGTAGGTCCCCAATAGAAAGCAGCAGGTTTTTTATATCCATGTAGGAAGGATTATTGTTTAGTATTATATCAGCAGCAGCTGTTCGCACTGTCTTTTCATGGATTTTATAATTTTGATGATAGATCCGATTCATTGCTTTTTTTACCTAGTTGAAAGAAAAACAACATGTTGGCATTGAGGAGACAGAGACATTTCATACATTACGATTAATGAATTATTTGCAGCTATTTGCAGCTAGAATAAAGAAGAAATACTGTGATTAGGGATCATTACATTTTTTTCACCTTGCATGGAAATTCTTCATTTCCCCATCAGCTAATTTTTTCACGGAACGGCATCAAAAATTTGGCATGAAAAAAAGCCACTACAGTAAAAAAAACACTTACTTTCCTTAATGCATTTTGAGTGAGAAATAACTTTGAGTGAGAAATAACTTGATAAAAAAACACCCATTGACTTTATTGCATTCTACAAAAAGTCACCAAGTCAAAAAAGTCACCGCATGAAAAATGCCCATTGACTTTAATGCATTTGGACAAAAAAGTCACCAAGTCAAAAAAGTCACCCCATGAAAATTGTCCATTGGCTTTATTGCATTTAGACAAAAAGTCAGAAAGCCAAAAAAGTCACCCCATGAAAAATGCCCATTGTCTTTAATGTATTTACACAAAAAGTCACAAAGTCAAAAATGTCACCCCATGAATTATGGCCATTGGCTTTAATGCAATTGGACAAAAATGCATATAAAAGTTGAATGCGTAAAAAATTGATGCTTGTTAAAAAATTTCACTTATTGACTTCAGTTACCCTTCATATTCTGTAGGTGTCTGTTAATATTGACAGTTTTAGAATTTATTTTCCAAAATGTGTTACTTTATTATCAATCCAGGACACTTTTCAACAAGTGATTGGGGATGCACCAAATCCACTATTTTGGATTCGGCTGAACCCCCCAAATCCTTTCTGAAAGATTTGTCAGAATACCGAACCGAATCCGAACCCTAATTTGCATATGCAAATGCATATTAGGGGTGGGAAGGGGAAACATTTTTTACTTCCTTGTTTTGTGCCAAAAAGTCACAAGATTTCCCTCCCTGGCCTTAATTTGCATATGCAAATTAGGATTCGGTTCAGCCAGGCAGAAGGATTCTTCTGAATCCGAATACTGCTGAAAAAGGCCGAATACTGGCCGAATCCTGAACCAAATCCTGGATTGGGTGCATCCCTACAAGTAATCTTTAACAATGGTGTTTCTATTTAGTACAGGTATGGGATCCGTTATCCAGAAAACCTGTTATTCAAACTTTAGGAAGTCTATCTCCCATAGACTCTATTATAAGCAAATCATTCAAATTTTTTAAATAAATTATTTCTTTTTTTGTCTTTAATGATAAAACTAGTACTTGATCTAAACTAAGTTATACTTAGGAAGTACATAAATCCTATTGGGTTTAATTAATGTTTAACTTATTTTTAGTAGGCTTAAGTAGGGTTGCCACCTGGCCGGTATTTTTGATGGTAGATCCCAATGTTATTTATAGGAAAAAAATATAAATATATAGGAAGGCCGGTATTTTTTTCAAGAAAAGGTGGCAACCCTAGGCTTAAGCGATGAAATTAAAGAAAGATCCCTTATCCAGAAAAACCCTGGGTCATGAGCATGAGAAATTGTTAGTTACCTCGTCAGTGATGAAACTTGTATCGTATTTCTGAAGAGCACTGATTGCAATACTACTGACAGGTCCCTCCCCAGATTCTGCGTATTTTAGCAGCAAAGGAACTCCTTCTGGCAAAATGGCATTTTTTAGGGCCAACAGATGTGTCTTGATATCTGCAGGCTTTTCTGCCTTTTCAAAACCTTCAAAGATCAACTTTTTTGCTTCCAAAATTGACTGTAATGAAAAAAGAAACCATCATTAAATTTAAGCTAGTTAGAACAACAATATTATGCTTTTAATCTCAGTGTTTGCAATTAATAACAACATTGGCCCAATATATAGAAGCACAGTTACTATGGGATGTCCTAAAGGATTTACAGCAGTTCATATGTTTTCATATCTATTATCGCAGTCAGGAGAGTGAGAAATGAACACATTTATCATAGCAGACTAATGTGTCAGTTCATCAGAATGTGTTTGAGCAGTGGGACACCATTCTGTTTTGTGGGGTGTAATATCTTATCGGCAGCACTGAATGATAATGTTAATTCCCAATGCAAATGCAAGGGAGGATTAACAGTTCAGACATGATTGTGTAAAAGCATTGTAAATAAAACAGTTTAGTATATTTAGCACTCTATATTTACACCCTCAGAATCATACTTTTTTACCTAGGGTCACACAGATACTTTCAGAGCACTCATTCTAGCATGGGAATGTTATCAGATTCATTATTCAACCCCTTGCCATATTCCATTGCAGTTTAATATGTTGGAAGGGTGTTAGAGCTCAGTGCAGCAGCCTAACGACTAATGGATAGTCTAATTAATTGAATTTGGCCTGATATCAATGTCAAGTTAGGTATCTTATTAGGGGTTTCTTTATGCTAAACCACATGGCAGATTTACAACATGAGACTGAGAAAGTCATGTCAGTATTCTTGCTGCCAACATATAAATAAGCATACATATGTAATAGTTATGTATGTTTATGTAAACATACATAAACACATGTATTGTGCATGGGCTCTGCTTACATATACTCTTTCTATGGGGGACTTTGGGGAATATACTGCTTCAGATATGAAGGCAATATGGTCGTATTTGACTATTCAAATTGTTGCCTTTTTATAATTTATCACTTTCTTTATATTTTTCCCCATGATGGGCAGGTTCACCTAAATTCACTAATTAAACTATTCTTATGAATTAAGGGTTTAAAAATCCTAGGCCAAGTACTAAATAGAATTATGTCATGATACAACATAGTGTGATAGTTACCGGAACATCGCACATTCCACTCTGGCAAAGCCTCTTGATCAGAGCACCAATAATTATAACGACAGTTTCCCTGATCTCATGGTTTGCAATTGTCCCCTTGGACTTGGCCTGGTGGGATTAAAAGAAAAAAGTTAGTGTTCCATAAATATGTAAGGCCACATTTCAATGTCTTTGTTATGCACTAGGATGCTTGAAACTGCACTTTACAAGATTTATATCCAAGCCCTAAACTATCAGTATTTTGGCACTGATTCTACACCCATCCATAGAAAGAGATAATACTTGGGAGTTAAGATTTCTAGACAAGGGGTCTATCCATAATTTGGATCTCTGTGTGCAAGAAAATCATTGAAATGTTGATATTAACCCGATAGCTTTGCCTCGAAGGTTAATTATATCTTATTTAGGATCAAGTACAAGGTACAGTTTTATTAAAATAGAGAAAAAAGAAATCCCATCCGCAGGGACATTGCCAATTCAATAACAGGCGCAGACGACAATTTTGTAGTGAAAGAGATTGATGCTAGCATTCGCACTCTATCGCCTGGCGACTTTTTGCTCTGGTGAACCACCGTTACTCAATCTTATGTCCGTTACATCATATCTTGTTTGCCAGAAATGCATTAAAGTTGTAAAAACGCTGGGTCCTTTTTTAAGCGGAATTGCCTGCAAAAGTCCTAACGAACTTTTTTGGGTTCAATTTCCCCAGACATTTGAGGGGCATGGTACATTTGTTATAGGGTGGGCTCATGTGTAGGGCATTAGAGGATCTCTTTTGTCTTTATTAAGATTCCTTGTACATTTGCAATAAAAAGTGGCCACTACAAGCATTTGCACCAACATCTCTCATAAAGACATTCATTCAACTTTAATGTACCCGCCATATTCAAATTGACCTAAGTGTAAGATCGCTAGGCATAAACAAACGCTAGCAGCCTTCGCTATGAAATGCTTGCACTGAAGAAAACTGCTCGAAAAGTCGTCAGAGTTCGCTGCCCAGGACGCAACGTCACATTTTAGTGAATTAGCGTAACAAATTTTTGCTTGGCGAAGTGTGCAAAGCAGTCACTGGCGACAATTCACTCTTTAGTGAATCTGCCACTATGAGAGTAGGCCTTCTTATTATTCAGATTGTTCTTCATGACGGGTTTCTCAATAACAGACTCCAAACATTTATGTTATAGTTACAGTATAAGGCAAATCACAAATGGAAAATATGGTTCTTTTCCAAGACGTGCGTCTTTTTAGGATAAATATCTGAGGGTCTAATGCAGGGATTTTCCATTTTCCTTTCATTTCCAGTTTTGCATTTCTTTCATAAAAGGGAACGTATAAATGAGCACAGGTGAAGCGTTCAGATGACTGAGCCACTGACTGATCCATGTTTGCTTATGTAAGGATATCATTAAAACTAACTCTTATGGGGGAAGAGGAGTCATAAGGTCAGACTGTTGACCTCTGACTTAGTGAAACATGAGCAAGAGGCCCACATTTACAAATCTGCTCTTTCCACGTTGGTTATTGGCAGGTTGCCTGTTTGAAAACATAAAATGGTACGATGAGACCAAGACAATTCCCCCTGACTATAATCAGCAGATATTCTAAAAAATATTATATAAATATTAATCTAATATTAATCTAATATTAATCTCACATAGAGTTACATTTACAAGTAACATAGTGAGAGGAAACACCTCTATAAAAAATAAAAACATTTTTTTCAGAGACACAGGGTGTGTTTCACGATTGGATAAAAAATGACTACACCATATTGTTTTTCTAAAAATCTCCATTGCCTTAGGCACTGAATTCAACTTTCTTCCTTTTGGGATAACTCTTAATAGTAACACAGGAAACTTACGATAAGAGCTTTAAGCATTTGCTCATCTGGATGTGAGGCTAATCCGCAAGCATACAAGAATCTCTCTTGCAGCAATGGTCTGCTTCCATTGGTGAAGTCAAGAAACTCTATCATGGCCTCCAAGGATTCCGACGTCTGAGCAAAAGTTACAGCATCAACCAGCTGTGGACTATTGGGATGATATGGACACTTTATTTATTATTCTTTCATATTCCCAAGCATGCACATGAGTGTGCTCAGTTGTGCATTATCTTGAACATCTGGAACAACACTCACTTGTATCAAAGGCATTTGGGCAATTTTATTGACCCACAGACTTGTGATGAAGCTCAACATTTCTGGATGATGCAGGGTTATCCCCCTGAAATGTTGAGCTTCAGCATCTTGGAATTTTAAATAGCAAATTTCTAAATGCTTTTGCTTAATTTTTATTGCATTTCAGAAACTGAATGTTATCACAAGTAAAACATATAGACAATCTAGATATGTATACTTTTTTTTCCATTTAGTAGAAGACTTTACCCAAATGCTTTGTACTGAAACTCTCTCCATGTTTGTTCTTAGCCTTTTAACACACAGTTCAGTTAATAATACTTACAGGACATCTTCCTTTTCTGACTTGAGAAGCTTTAAAATATCAGATTTTTTTGCTTTGCGAAGACTTTGAATTAGAGAGAGGAAGCTGCGGGCTGCATTAGCTTTAGAAAGATTCTGAGGCTCAAAATGCTCACGAGTGGCCTGCCAGTGCTGTGCTATCTACAAAATAAACATTAACATTCATTTTGAATTCTAAAAGAAGTTTTATTACATTGCCTTTCTCACCCCCCCAACGTCGAGGGGCTGAAGATCTTGATAGTCTCTTTGGAATAAAAAAAATGTACCCCACACCTGGCATATAGGCCTACTGTGAACTTTAGAATCTGCAGGATATTTTTACTTTTGTTGGGTCATGAAACATTTCCAACATGGCCCCCAACTGCCATATGAACATGAGAAATCCAACCACCAGAGGCCGCATCCCAAAAGTGCTAGCATAGTCAAGATAAGAACCATGGGTATCTCTTGATAAATTTTGATAAAATTAATATAATTTTCATAAAAAGTTGTGCTTGGTGCATCGTTTTTTTTCTCACTTTCTGTCAAAGTGACTCTCACGCAATGCAAAAGCATTTTTCCCCAAATGTGAGATGCTGTACCACAGTTGTGATATGCTTAATAATATTACAGCTTTGTTATGAACAACCCAACAACTACAGATTGTAAAGTGACAGCAGAGAATGAGAAATCATTCTGGCAAGAAGATTCTTGAAATACTTGTGTGCTGATGGGGCAATGAGTCAGAACAAAGGACTTTAGTTGGAAATTAGGTGACAACTATATCGTTTCATTACAATGCATTATTTCTTGAAAGCATCATGTTTAAAGGGGATATACAACTTTTTGCAAAGTCCTGTCAAAGTGATGGGAGCTATCTTACAACAACTCCTGCAGCAATAAATTTAAGCTTTTTTTAATTTAATGTATGTATGTGTTTATTTGATGTTGCTGGATTTCAGATGTATTTCTGAAAAAACCTTGAGGGTGTATAAATATAATTTAAGCCTGGCAGACATATTGTAAACAAGATAAAGCTGATGATTGTCATTTTCTGTTATCATTACAGCTTATTTATCATGATTCGTGTTCCAAATTCTAGATGCCAAAATGTATATTTGAGAAAATTCCAGTAAAACAGTAAAAGCTTGTTAACTTACAGAAGGACAACCCTTGCAGTCTGATTTCATCTGATCAGCCGCCAATGGGAGCTGTACATATTTTGCATCTACTTCCTTAATCACAGTGCTAATCTGCTTGCCTGGAGTTTCCTTGGGTCCGGCTTGTGTAGACTTTAGTTCCAGTTTTTGTCTTTATATTAAAAAATAAATAAATAACAGAAAAATAATAAAAGCATAAGCCATCGGGTTCAATGCTACATGTCTTTTTTCTTTCTATAACACATTAAAGGGCATCAAAAGTGTATAGTTAATAATGTTAGTACTGTATTCTTCATATGTGAATGATACATGGAAAACTCCTATATGCACAGATAAGTCTAAAGCTATAGTTTCTTTGTATATCAGTACTTACAAACACATGCTAAATCTGCAATTATAAATTGGTGACCGACCTAATATAATGTATATATGAAAATAATCTCAATGTAAAATACTTTGCTGCCCTGTTCACTGTTTATTGGCAGCCATATGACAGTAGCAAAAATGTGTGAAAAACATCATGCATTTATACAATATACACAAAGTTATGTAGGGGAACAAGGGAAATCCTTCCCCTGTTTTTCTTCCTGTGACATCATCCAGCCCAGTTACATGCTGGTGAGCGATCCAATTGGCTGGGCACCCCATATTTGGGGCCCCATGCATGGATACAAGCATGGGGCCCCAAAGTGAAGACAGGTCTTGTGTATTTACCTGCTATTTGGGAGCTGCTGCTAAAGTCCAAAGGGAGAGGTACTTTTGGGAAATGGTAGGGCTACCTAGGGAATTAGAGCTCTGGAGAATGGACATTTCATTTGAACTGTGTGGTTATTAACCGCTTTCGGAGGCTTGGGACTTTGATATTAAAATGGAGTTGGTGTTGGAGCAACAGTTAAGTACCTAATAGTGATTTAGGTAGTGCCCCATGTGTCCCCAGTGTAGGAGTGCGTGATGTATTAGTTTGCCCAAGTTTTACTGCGCAGTTTATATTTGTTTCGTTTGCAAACTGTGTGTGTTTTCTTATTCCTAGTGGAATCCTCCTGAGGTGTGTTCCTCAGTGTTCCCTAGGTGGAGGCACTGCACTGTAATTCCCAGTTCCCGGTACTTTTCATATGCAAAAGGGACTCAGGGCCCCAGGATTGCCAAGGTTAAGTTGCTATTTAAACAGACAGTAACCAAATTAGGGTGATAGTTACTTAGCACACAATCCTCTATATGTGTACAGGGTATAGGAGGTATTACTTCCATGGCCCCTTTGCATGTGACCGTTTTCTTTTTTCAGTTTAATATATAGTGCTATACTTTTTTAAGGCACTACTAAGGAAACCTAATTAGAGGTAGATATATTTAGATATAGGCAAGTTTACTTGACACTACTACACTCTGCAGGGGGTTGTTGGATTACACTTACTTGCACACAATCTTTGCTGCTACTGCATTATATGCATTAAGAGTCAACACATGATTCTCTTCAGCCAACACTGATTTAATTAGATTATCATCAAGAATATAAATTGTACTGGATGTTCCTTTATTAGAAATGCCAATCACCTGAAAAAAATTAATGTAAATATGTGACTGTAGGCAATACAGACTAGAGTTACTAAAGTCTTAAAGATCTTGCATCATGGCATGGTATATATTTTTGCAATAAATAAAATAACATTTTGTAACAGTTTGATCCAAGGTATTGTTGATAAATTACCCAACAGCTGCAACTTCTACAGAGATGTGCCCTACCCTTAATATCTCTAACACACACACACTATAAGGCTTTATTAAAGGAGATGTATTTGCTCAATCAAACTTTTTTGTTTTACTACAGACTTCATTGTATGCAAACAAATCAATCATTTATCAAGCTGTAGTCCTGCAATATTGCACAATGCTGTAGCCAAATAAAGAACAACTAAACAGCAATGTGTGTTCCCGTCTGATCTTTGAATACAGAGTAATGTGATGGCCATAATAAGATTACTCTTCACAGGTGAAATCACAGCAAGATGAGCTTGTAACAGCTACAGTTATTTGTAATTAACCATAAGATAATTAGGGGGCATAGTGGGACAGTTTTATGAAGGGCTACAACCTTTGCTATTAGACCACAAGTGAAGGTCAGCAGTTTATGAAAATTTCATAACAGGGGAAGAAAGGGAAAGAAGGTACTGAGGGTTATGCAAAAAAATATTTGCAAAGCACCATATTATTCAGAGCAGGCATTTGCTTTTAATATTATACTTGATTGTTGTATAGAAAGGCTAAGGGGCAAATTTACAAAATTCGTGTGAAGAGATCGAAGTTCGATCGAATTCGATCGAATACCTATTGTATGTTTTTTTCGGAGGATCGAATATGCAAATTTGGCCTCTTCGATCATCGAATACTGAAGATCAAATGATCAGATATTCGATAATTCGACCATTCGATGATCGAAGGATTTAAAATTTTAAAATCATTTGAATGCCTACTTCGCCAGATTGAACCTACCGACTACCAATAGAAGCCTATGGGAACCCCCCATAGGCTTCTTTTGCAAAGTCCTGCTCGAATACCATTCGTACAAACTCCTCAATCGTTCGAATCATACAAATTTTTCAGAGGCTCGAAGGCAAAAGTAAGTTTTTTTCGTGAAATCGATCAATCGGTATTCGATCTTACGATTTCATAGAGAAATCGAATATCAGCAAAAAGATAGCCTAGAACTATTCGATAAGCATTTGATAGTCGAATGCTTATCGAATTTCGAATGGATTCGAAGGATTTTGGGTGAATTTTAGTAAATTTGCCCCTTAATGTACCAGTACAAAGGGGAAAATTTACTATCATTCCCCAAAATTAGCTCGACCAAATTCGAAATTCGATAAGCATTCGACCACACCTTGTTTTAGGCTATCATTTTGTTCGCTATTCTATTTCTCGATGAAAATCGTGAAATTTCATTAGAGCGTCCAAAAAATTTGTACGATCGGTATTCAATCGAATTCGATCGAACTTCGATCATTTCAAGTGAATTTAGTAAATCGGCCCCAAAGTGTTGAGACAAGGCTTTTCGATAGAAAGGCTTCATGGGGTTATGGATAGAGGAAAGCACAATGAAAGGGGCGGAGGCAGCAACCAATGAGTCTCTAGAGAGCCTAGGGGAATGGCAGATATGATCCAGTGCTTTCATGCATTGCCAACATTTTATTGAAGTTTTACAACAAACAAGCAGATACTATATCTGAAGTTTTTCAGATACAGTAATAAGATGTAACAAATGTTAGCAACCCTGCTGTTTTCCTGAAGAATCTGACGGGGGCTTAATAACTCACCATTATTAATATGTAATAAAGCAAAACTTGGAGATATATTGACACTTGTTTTTAACTTAAAATTCAAAAAAAACTTTCTACATCTTTCTTAGAACAGGAGCAGAAATAATGAAATAAGTTAACATCAGTTTTTTCACATTTAGGACAATAAGAATACAATTTAGAGGGATTATTTAAATTGTTGATTCCTCCAACTATCAGAAAAAAATTATTTTTTATTGAATGAACAAGAACTGAGGGAGACACATTTTGATGTAATTAATGCATCGGTCTTACTAACGAACGGTTATCATGTCAAGATCTCAAAATTTACCAGAAATATAATGATTTTTATATTATGAGGTTGTTCTGCGATTCTAGAATAGCCTCAGCTAACCCTTGATTTGTTACCACAAGGTTGTTTTTGTTCTCAATCAAAAGACCACATAGACATGCTAAATAATAATATTTATCAGTTTAAAGCATTTAAATTTTTTCCTTAAACTCTGACCATGAAATTAAGGATTTTAGCAGTGGGATCAAATACACCTTTCATTACGATAACTTTTTTATCATCATGCGACAAAAAGAGAGAAGAGGACTTTTGTAAGTCTGAGGCAATCAGGTAAGGGCAGATTTATCAAGGGTCGATTTTCGAAGTTCAAAAACTTCAAAATTCGACCATCAAATTTTTTAAAGTTTTTTTTGATTGAAAAAGAACCATTTCAGGTCTGTTTTTGATTGAATAAAAATAGTGCGAATCATTTGATTGAATTGTTTAATTTGAACGATTAGAGCAATTTTCATTAAAAAATCAATTCAGATCGAATTTTGTCGTAGTCGATAGTCGATAGTCGAAGTACCCAAAAATTACTTTTCACATTGACCCTTAGTAAATCTGCCCCTAAATGTTTTATTGGCATAAAAGGAGTTTGTGAATAATTATAGCCATGACTAGAAAGGATTTTTTTTTTAGGGAACATTATGCCAATTACTATGTAATAGCGATAGAATATCAGAACTGGGTTGCTGAAAAATTTTAATTTCTGGTTTTGTAAATGTATTACCTTGAACAATCCATTCAATAAGATACCTAGCTAAAGTAGACAAATTAAAAGTTCTAAAATGTACTTTTAATCCTCCTACATTAATTGGTGATCTCAAATTGAACAGTCTTAGACTTTTTTACATTCCAGATTTTTTTTAGCAAAGCTGAATCAAGCTTCTTATAAGCAGATGCAAGTTCATTAATGTGTATATAAGCTTAGGGAAGATCAGAGTTTTTAAACAGATCAACCTTCCTTTCAAATTTAATGGAAGATAAGCCCATTTTGCACAAATAGAGACTAGATTTTTACATGCTGGTATACTGTTTAGTGAATATAGATTACAGTATTTAGATTTGAAGGGATGATTAAACTTTGGATTGTTAAAATTCTTTAAAAGGGAGTTGGATAGACCCATATACATTAATTATCTTAGTTTCATCCACATAAATGTTACATCCAGAGAATGACTGAAAATCCTTGAGTCCAAAAACAGTCTGAAGTCTATCATTAGGAATCTTCATTTTTAACAGTAAGGGGCAAATTTACTATTATTCCCCATAATTTGCTTGACCAAATTCGATATTCGATTAGCATTTGATCGTCGATTGCTAAACGAATAGTTTTAGGCTACCTTTTATTCGATATTCAGTCATTCGACGATCGAATACAAATTTATTCGATCAGTCGAATAATTTATTCGATCAGTCGAATAAATTATTCGATCATTCAAATGATTCGTACGATTCGAACGATCGAAGACTTCGATCGTATGAATCCTATTCGATCAGGACTTAGCCTCAGAAACCTATGGGAGTGCTCCCATAGGCTTCTATTGCAATTCGGTAGGTCCAATCTGCCGAAGTAGGCAATTGAATAAACTTTAAAATTCAAATCCTTCGCTGATCGAATGATCGAATATTCGTTCATTCGAATGTATTCGATCATTCGCTATTCGATGATCGAATATGCCAAAATTTGCATATTCGACCAAACGAATAAATCTTACGTTCGAAATTCGATCAAACTTCGATCTATTCACGTGAATTTAGTACATGGGCCCCTAAGTCCTCAGCATATGCAAATATTTTTATCTGTTTCTTATTAATCTTAATTTCCTGGATATTTTTTGAAGATTCAAGGATAAAAAGTCATGCTTATTAGGCAATATTAAATAATAGAGGCTATGGCACCCTTGTCTTGTACCTTTAAAGATTCTAAATGGTAAAGATTGCCCCCCCAAAAAATAACTTCTGGGATTAGAATATAGATATTGTTTGTATTGATAGAACGGACCACTGATACAAAACTTGTCAAACTGTCCCCAAATAAAATTATCATTATATGCCTTTTCTGCATCAATATCAACTATAGAGCATGGAATCTTGTGTTTTTTGGCAAAAAATATATTTTTTTACACCAGACCACTTTTTGATAAAAACATTTTGGGGTTCAAAGCTCATATATCAGTGGTATTTTATTTGTATTTTTGGGTATTTTCTAGTGAAAGGAGCAGTTGAAATGAAGATAAATATTTTTTTTGTTTATTGCTTAGGTCTATAAAATAACTATTACTACCTTACAAAAGAAATGGGATTTTAAAGATGAGCTATCTCTTCTTGCCACTGATTTTCAAGTTTCCCATATCAAAGAGAGATTATTGTGATGATCTTTGATTTCATTTAAATGGAATGGAAAATTCTTTACATTCCTGTAAAGTCTTTCTAGCTTAAAATTGCTTCAATCAGGAGAAATGCCTAGTCTTTGATGGATTGTTTTAAAATGCAGAGAGCAATTTTGATCAGATTCTGAAATGCCTATAAATCTGAGATTGCTCCTTATAGATCTATTCTCCAGATCATCGTGTTTCATTCTTAACTCTTGTGTCTGTTTCTCCAAAAGATCTATCCTGGTATGAGATTCATTTGTTCCATTACAAATTTGAGAGACTGTAGTTTCAATCTCATCAAATTGGTTATCATGTCTGAAATCTGTTCAGAAATATTTGAAATTTTAATTTGAAAGTTGAAGTTTGTCAATAGCCTTTTCTATTGAACCTTCAATAACAGGATTGATGAGCCTAGCCACTTTGGCTATAATAATAGAATAATCTTCTGGCATAAGATAAATTGTTTTGTGAAATAAAGGAATACTATTAGCATCTGAATCTTGATTCTTACAATTTTTCCTATGTGCTTTTTTGTAAGTTTTACCATTTACTTTAGAAGCCATAGCAGATGTAGAATAAAATATTTCCATATACAAACAATAATAAAGGAGTACAAAACCTTTCCTTAGATTGACTTAAGTTTTTGTTCATGTTTTTTGTTTATCTTGTTTTTTTATTTTTTCTAGGTGAATTTGTGGGGTTTTTTGCTCCTTTCCTTTTTCCCTCTCTCTTTTTTCCTTCTTCTTTCTTTTCTTCTTTCTTCTTTTTTATCTTTTCCTCTTATTATTGATTTTCCTCTTTCTATTTTTCCATCACAGACTTAAAGGTATTTAAAAGCTAAATTTGTATTTCTTATCTTCTCTTATAATTCCTTCCATGGATTACAATTATAAAAGGTAACTGCATAATCCAAGATGTAGTAGAGGTAGTCTGACACATAATACTCAAGCGTAAAGCTATATTGCAGCAGACAAGCTAACAAGAGCATTATTATAGTAGGTTAGAATATTTGATGTCAGAAAGATAAAATGCGCACTGTAAAGTCCTGTCAGCAAGACTAAGCTCTGTTAGGGTATGCCATTTTATGATGTCATAGTAAACTTCACCTTATAAAACAGAATGTAAGGGACTCACTGAAAAACATTGCTAAAATCCAGTGCCATCTTGGTATTGAATAAATAGGCTTCTGGGTCTACTCAAATGCCATTTCATTTAACTTCAGTAGAGCAACATTAGAGGACAACTATATATAAACTTCTATCATTCAAGCAGAGTAACACTGTTGTTTACATACAGTGTCGGACTGGGACATCAGGGGCCCACCCAAAAATCTTACACTAGGGGCCCACCAAAAAAATTTTAGACCAGGGGCCCACACTCAGTACTATTATTCTTCCTCTACTCATTCAACCTCTATTCTCCTAGTGTATTTTCTTTACATACTGTAATCTATTATTACATCTATTTATCCTCTAGAAATAGGGAATGGCCATGAACTTGGCCAAATTAGCAGAATGAGGGCCCACTGACACCTGGGCCCACCGGGACTTTTCCTGGTATCCTGGTGGGCCAGTCCGACACAGTTTACATACATATGCCTACATATAGACAAATACATAAGGCTCTGGGAAGATTAATATATACCTTTACATTTTACTCATCATTCCTCTATTAATGCCATAAATAAACATAATAAAAGCACACAATGATCTAATAATATTTATATTTTGTTTAATAAGATTTGTCTATAAGTTACCTTGTTGGAGGTCGAGAAGCCTGTTTTTGATATCTTGCAGCTTGCAATATCTTTAACTTTAGTCACCTGGTTCTGACGTGTTTGATAATTAACCTTGCAGTTCCCAGAAACATCTACCTGATATGAATAAAACACAATAGGAAATATCAATTCACAGTACTCATATTATCAATGTGAAGTATCAATAAAACTGAAAATATATTCATACTAATAGAGTCTTGTTTCTAGAGCACTTTTTAAACACTTGCACTGTTGAGTAAGGAATAGTGATTTTATTGATGTTAGTTATGGTCCTGGAAAATATTTTAACATTTGTGGTGCTTACTTAAGGCAAGCATTCCACTACAAACATAGCTTAAAGGATAAGTAAACATTTTAAAAATGTAAAATTGTTCAGGGTGCTTTTCCAAGTGATTTTGCAATTTTAAAGGGTAAGTACTTCGACCATCCAATGGTCGAATAGATTTTTATTCGAATCATTCGAATCGATCGAATTTTTTTAAATTCGATGGTCGAAGTACCCAAAAAAAGGTATTCGAAATTCGAATCTTCCCCTTAGAGTTACACTTTTGCAGTTTATTTGAATAAATATAAATTGTAAAAGTGCTTAGAAAAGTACCCCGAGAATGTTACATTTTACAAATGTTTACTTAACACTTAATATCAATTAAGTCTGTATTCTAAATCTGTATTGTAGTTCCTGAAGATCCATATAACTTCCCAAACTGAAATAGGGAATTTGTTAAACCCCCATAACTGTCAGTTCACTTGTACTTTCAATACCCTCTCTTATAGATGTCTGAATACAAAATATTTGACTCTTCAATGCCATACAGTCTACACTGTACCACACCTTGGCCACTAGCAGATATGGCATATACAGTATTTAAAAAATAACCCATTTATTTATACCATGGAAATATGTTGTTTTGGAAAAGGCAAGAAGATTATCAGCAGAACAGATGCAGCTGAACATTTACATATTTCCAATGCCCACAATTCATTTGCTTCCCACCACCCAAAGCATATCATAATCTTATTCCTTTTTTTGTATTTGTGACACACACACAGCCCTTTCATTTCATAGAAGTCATTGATTACTCAACCAATTTCATGCTGTGCAAACAAGCTACCACTTGAGTTTACTGCCTACACCTTATATTACAGACGGTATTACCTCACTGACAGAGCCAGGATTAAGCTGTATCTGGAACAAGCTAGCCAGACCTCGCTTCAAATTTAGAAGGACAGTGGGTTCATCTTGGTATGAGAAAAGGCTTTTTACCTGTGAAAACAAACCAATAGCTAAAGTATGAAAATGTTAACAGTAAACACAACAAAAGTAAGTTGTTGTGGAACAGCCTAACGAACTAAAATGGGTGTAAATTGTGCCAGTTCTGTACCCAAAGTGTTTTGCGATCATGCATAGTTGCACGGAAAACTCAGTAACACCTGCTTTGACCAGACAGAATGTACAGGACTTGTATGTATTATAGCTTATGTACAGTCACAAGGTGCACATAACTGTGTGCAATTGACTAACCTGCATAGATTTTTGTGCCTCCGGGCTCTGCATCAAAATTTGACCCAATATTTTTAACTTTGCACTTTGCCCTAGTTCAGTAGATAAGCCTAGCACTGCATTTTCCCAGTTTTTCCCTTTTCTATCCATGGATGTTGGACATTGGAATGTACATCATTTATGGGGGCCAGAAGAAAATTGGGAATTAGTTGTATTTCCTAAAAGGGTTGTACACCTTTACATTAACTTGTAGGTCCCATTTATTAAACCTGAATTTTTTCTTCTCAAGGTTTTTAGGGGTAAAACTCAATTTTTCTGTGAAAAAACTTCACATATTTAGAGATTTAACATGCCCTAAAGCTGTTAAAAATCTGAATCCAAAAATCTGCCATCTCAAACCTGTTAAGGTCATGTAGAAGTCAATGGCAGATGTTGATGAAATTGTTTCTTGACATCTGCGCTGGATAATTTTTTCAACAGTCAATTTGTCAAGTTTTCGCATCGAAAAACTCAATAACATTGAGTTTTTGGAGCATCATTTGTATGATACAAATTGTTGCTTGATTTTGTTGTGACATTTTGATAAATGAGTTAAGATCACGGAAGGGAGTTTGGTGGGATTTACGTTGAGATTACATAAATTTATCTGAATTTTAGTAAATAAGCACCTTAGTAGGTTTTTCTGTATAGAGCGATATTCTGAGACAATTTTCAATTGGTTTTCATTTTTTATCATTTGTGTTTTTTTTCGTTAATATAGCTTTTTATTCAGCAGCTCTCGAATCTGAAGATCAGAATTCCAAATTACCCTAGAAATCATGTACTGATTTGAATAAGAGACTTTAATATGAATTGTAGAAGGCCTGAATAGAAAGATGAGCAATTAAAAGTAGCAATAACAATACATTTGTAGTCTTACAGAGCATGCATCAGTTAATAGTGCTGCTCCAGTAGACTTCTGCACTGAAATCCATTTTTCAAAAGAGCAAACAGATTTTGTTATATTCAGTTTTGAAATCTGACATGGGGCTAGACATTTTGTCAATTTCCCGGCTGCCCCTGGTCATGTGACTTGTGCCAGCACAGGAGGGAACTGTTTTCTGTCAGGCTGTTCCTTCTCAGTGTAACTGAATAGAATGCAGTGGGACATACATTTTTATTATTGAGTGCTGTTCTTAGATCTACCATGCAGCTGTTATTTTGTGTTAGGGAGCTGTTATCTGAATATCTAGCCCCTTTTGAGAAATGGATTCCAATGCAGAATTCTGCTGGAGCAGCACTATTAACTGATGCATTTTGAAAAAAAACATTTTTTCCCATGACAGCATCCCTTTAAGCATCTGAGCAGACTGACTTGCAATGTGTAATTTTCATAGACCCTCACAGTCCTTTCAAAGCCCTATTTGCTAGAAAAGAAAGATGGCTGTGCAGGCTCTAAGTACTATACTGGACTGTAATTTTGAATTTTTGAATTAGAAATTATAAAAAGATTACAGTTCCATTTTACTGTAATAAAATATTGTGTCACAACTGTAAATGCAGCTGAATACTCTGCTTTGAAAAACTAGGTGAACGTTGTGTTCTCCGCCTTTAAACAGTTCATTATCTGATGTCACGGGATTCTCTCAGATATGGGACTTTATTCCTTCTGACTTTCAGTATTTTTCTTTTCTATGTGAAAATGTGTTTTGTAGGACAAAAAGACACAACATATTTGGCCCCTGAACCTGAAAGAGACAGATTATTGGAAAATTACAAAGAACCCAGCAGCTGAAGATCAGCTGAAGGTCCAACCTCTGATGGGGCTGCTGAAAATGACAGATACATGTATGAATCCGTTTTTGTAACGATGTTCTTGAGTGCTGTAACGCAATGACAAAGCAAGGGAAACAATGTTAACACTTTAATCTTAAAGACCATCTATTCTGTGATAAGAATCCACTTATGGGCAGCATGATAAAAATATTCTTTACGAAATCACTGGTAGAATGGGAAATCTTGGACACTTCAAGACTACAACTAACTAGTCAATATTAGAGATACAATATATACAGAATGGATAAAAGTATGTACTGCAAAGCATTGCATGTGTCAATATAGGCTGAATCGTTATATAGAGCACATTCATGGTTTTATACAAATACACATTATAACATTGTATGCACTAAAGTGCATTTGATGAAAAACACTCTTAACTGCGACCTTGTAATGTGGAGCAGTTAACATAAGAAAACAGTCCCTGCCCCTTTTGCACACACCACCAAATTGTTAATATCCCCAAAGTGTAAAGTACACAAATGTGTCAATGATCAAAATGTACAAGGCTTTTTTTGGACATTTATGATGTTTGACTAAATGCCAACCATTTATTGACAGTTTCTGATTAGACAGCACTTTGTTGAGTATTTGTTTTGTTGTTTTGCTGTTCTTTTTTTTTTTTTTTTTTTTTTTTTTTTTTTTTTTTTTGTTTCTTGCATAAGGATATATTTAAATCATGCTGTGCTAAAAGCAAGCTAACCTGGCATGAGTTTCTTATTATTATAAGTTGTTGTAAATATGTCACTTCAGCAGGTGGGCCCACATTATAATGCTCATTCACTCATCTGATCAAAGTGCCAGATGCTATTGCCATGTTTTTTTCCCACAATGCACCATCTTCCCCAGAATTCCACTGTCATTGTGGGTACAATGCAGGCATGTGACACAAGAGCACCACATCTAACTCATGCATGTTGCGTCCAGGACAATTGTGTCTGATTCTTCAAAATGAGAAATGAGCACTGAGGAAACCCTGGAACTACCATCACCTCACGAGGGGACAGTAGCTCCAGAGTTCACACAGCCAGTAACATAACTAGAGTATCTGGGGCCGGGTGCTGGATTTCGTCAGTACAAGCATCCGACGGGCCCCGAGTGGAATGAGGCGACTCAAGGCACTCGCCTCAGGCGGCAGCACCCCCCTGGTTACCATGGGTACCCAAGAGCCAAATTTCCGGTTTTCAACCCGGAAATTTGGCTCTTCTAGTGCAGAGCACACACTTGCACACTCTGCACTAGCGCCGTGTGCAAATTCAAGGCCGCCTCGGGCGGCAAAGTGGGCTGGATCACCCCTGAGTGCAACTATACTGAAATGTGAATAGCCCATTTGGTCCCAAATACCTTAAATGAAAGTGGTTTTAGACACAACAGGGAAAAGCACAACTTGCTCACTGTGTCTGTGGACGTAAATTAGACCTAAATGGGAATGTAATAAAGGTTGGTAATGGAAAAACCATTTGCAAAGCGAAAAATTATGCCTCTGCGTGAACAAATTTTCTTTGCGGGAATTTAATATAGCTTTTCTGAAACCAGAAACTGTTTAGCATTCACTTCCAACAGTGGAAGGCCATTTGTGAATTTTATAGTTTGCGCCAATGCGCAGTCAATGTAATAAAACTTCTTACTTAAAAAGTCGCTATGTTTGCTCCAAAAGATTACGACACATCTTAAGAGTGCGCAATTAAAATTCGCAATGCGCAATAATGATTCGCAATGCAATAACCCTTTACGGAAAAAATATTACATTGCGAGATGTGGATTTTTATTCTTATTGATGCTTATTGTTTTGCTCTTTGCGACTTTAATTACATTCCCCCTCTAGTGTCTTCTCTATACAGTAGTGAAATTAGGAAATGTAATCCTAACCTGCTATGCACAACTGACTTCCAGTAGTCTGGGTAATGCACTTTCTGTGGCTTAAAGTTCAGTCATTTCACAGAAGTTGTAAGCAATAATTTCAATTCCTTGTGCTATATAGGTTATTCACCACTTGTGCATGAATTGATTTCCATTTTTTTATATTTGCCAATTTATTTTCTTAAAATTGGGGTAAGATAAAACAATATATCTAAGAAGCCACTAACACCTTTAAATAGTCTGTAATAGGTGTAACATGGTCATCTCTAAATATTTACTTTTAATACATCATATGAAATCTGATTTTGTTTGATAGGATAGCAAGGTATGCTAAAACAATAAAGAACTCCAACTTTTCTCTGAATATCCGAATCTCTAATAATTCGTAGTTTTTGGAGGAAAAAAAATATTAATTATTCGAGATTAATTAAAGTCTGTTGGTCTAAAAACTCCAAAATCTAAAAGCTCTAGAGGTCCTGTATAAGTCAATTGGAAAAGTCCCAGTGTCTACACTGATGTCCGTACTGATATACAATGATTTTGGGGATTTTGGGGTGGGGGGAGTTTTGCCCAACCTTACTTTTTATGATTTTTTCTTCATAAATAAGGAGTTGCTCGGAGTTGGAAATTAGAAATACTGAGATAAATGACCCTCTTATTGTACTCTTTGACCTCTTGCTTTCCAGCTATTGTTGAACTAGCAAACGAAAAGCTTTACCCCTATTTGTAATAAAAGGCACTACATTTGCCCAGGAGCAGTAACCCATAGCAACCAGTCAGGAGGTAGCATTTACTGGTGAACTATTTCAAAGCAAACATCTTTATTATAGGTTACTGTGCCTGGTGGTTTTATTGTGCTTTTTATTACATATGGGGGTTTGTGTTTGTATGTACTTGAATTAATTGCTAGTAATACATGGGGCCATTGAGTATACACTGAAAAAAGTCCTTTTCTTTTTGCACATTACCCTAGCAACTAAAAAGTATCCAGCATGAAACAATGTCATATAATGCAAGACACTCTTAATCAAGCACATTGACTGAAACTGGTCTATATGGATGATACATATATTCTGTCTAGGCTAATTTACATTTGAGCTACCCTTAGTGACAACTCTTTCGCTGTGATATTATATTTGATTATTAGTATGATGCAGCAGATGAATTAATGGCAACACAACCAGGGAATATACCATACCTATTTTACTCATCTTTGGTCTGCATGGATCCTACTTACCTTCCCAAAGCTCCACTGTACTAGAAATGGCCTCTGAAGACTCTTCAAATAATTGTCACCAAGTATCTTAGAAGCACTTGTGCCAGTAAAAATATTCTTGCCCTGTGGACGCTCAGTTACACTTTCAACTTTAATATTTTTCATCTAAGGACACAAAATAAAAAAGACTATATTAGTGATTATACAAAGACAATAATACTTGTATGATTTTCAAAACTCTGGGTATCAACAGTGTATGTCTCCCAGTACCATTTAGTTGAACAGACTACCATATAAATTAAAAGGGATCTGATACCATTGGAAATAAAACCTTTTTGCTCTCCATCACTCTACCCCTAGCTTACACCCAGTTAGGGATGTGGAGATGGGGGCGGTAGATTTCCCTAAATGGACCAAATCTAAATAATCTTGGACAGTCTTCCCAAAGTACAGAGAGTAAAAGCATGAGAATCCAAAGTCCTTTTGCCAGTTGTAATAAAATCCGACCAAACATGAAGAATGGCCCAAATAATCATTTATAACCCCCTATCTAAAAGGGCACTAAACAGTAATGATTCTTATTAGTAATCTTCTTCAGCAGCTACATGCAATAATGATAAACACTTTAATAATTAGTAAGGTTTACATGACATTAAACATACCTCAATTCTGACAAGCTGGTCATCTTTGTTAGCTGGATTTCGCCATACCAAGCTGACATCTACATCAGAAGAAATCTTGTAGCCTACACTATCCTGGGCTGATCCTCTAGGTCGGTCAATGAGGACTTCTGTGGTATAGAAATACTTGTAGGACTTGTCATTGTTAAGTCTTGGCCCTGTTGTCTGCACTATATTTTAAAGGGAAAATGTGATACAAAATATTAAAGTTTAACAAACAAAACAAAGAATAAGAAATATTTTTTCAACAATATGGAGATAGAAAAACAAGCAGAACTGAAAACTAATTTCTGACTAAATCACTTGCAATTAGTTTAGCTATAGATTTACATTTTTGTGTCTCTAATGTATGGTGCTGAGTTTTGGGTGCTGTCTGTACCCAGACTGGCAGATTGTATTGCCAGTCTGCCAAATTTCGTAAATGAAATAAATGAATGAATCTCAAAATAATCTCAAAATAATTCAAGTATCTGAGAAATTTTCTCTTTATGATCTCAAGGTCAGCTGATCTGCCCCACCACTATATATGCAATAGGTATGCTGGCAGTTGCAGTGTGCTTTACTTTATGTATAGGCTATAGGATTCAGTGTTGTATTTTAATTGTTATAGTAATTACAGTGAGTGAACAGAAAAACACAAATTTTCTTTACAGTTAAAGAAATGACAATTTAAGCTATGTCATTATGCATTTAGAAAGGCAATCTATTGAAACATCTGAGGTATAGGATTTTGAACCTATATTACAGTATTTCCCCAAATGACCATAGACTGTTGCCTGTATATATGTTGGGATGTCTGTTAAAAAGCCTTATATTAGAAATGTGAAACAGTCCTTTACCTTCAGAACACATGCTGAATAATTTTAGGAGAAATGTTTACTGTCCACCAATCACAAAAGCATGTCCAGTCTATAATTAAATCTTGTCACTGTATACTGGTGTACTTTGCAGATAAGCAGATGTCAGTGTGTGTGGCTGATATGCAAGGCATGCATTTCTGGCACCTGCCTCCCACATTCTTCTTTTCTATATTAAAAATACTTCCCTTGGTTTGTTGACAGTGAAGATTTGAGATATAATAAATCATGTATGTTTCTCTATTTCTTTGTTGTCCCTTGCAAAGATTTTTAGAAACCCAATGCATATCAGGTATACTTTTTATTGTAATAGATCATCAAACTTAGGTTGGTGAAGTGTTAAAATGTATGGCTGTGCCAGGCAAAAGAAAGTAATGTGCACGATTGTAGCATTCTTTTCATTTCTGACACATTTGCAGGATTTATACAGCATTGAACTGTGCCTTACCCTCCTTCAAAAACAATATAATACACCTTCACAATTTCTAAAAAAAAAAGTATTTTAAATTTGAATGTACAAAATTAGGGATTGGTATTCATCTGTATCAAAAATGATGGATTACTTGCATCCCTGCTCTAAATATTTCAATATTCTAATACTGATTTGCATATTCTGATACTCAGGTCACCCTTTGTCATCCAATATTTGATCTACACCCCTTAACTTACAGGTTATAGCACTTGCCTACATATTCATTTTAGCCCCAGCTCAGGACTGTAACTACAGAGGAAGCAGACCCTGTAGGTGCTGGGGCTCAGCAGTATAGAGGGCCCAGTAAGGCCCTAATTAATGAAACATTTCAATAAACATTATCTTGGTAAAATAAATAAACTAACCAATGTTCTGGGACCTTAAATTGAATTTTCTATGGGGCCCAGAAATGTTTAGCTATGCCACTGCCCCAGCCACCTCAAATTTTTATACATAGAAGAAAAAATGTGTTACAGTAGACATCCAAACAACAGAGAAACATGCCTGAAAATCAACAACGGCATACCAATAAAATGCAAATAATAGGTTTTTATACTAAGTGCCTGGTAGAAGGCAAGATAAGAACCCATCCTCAGACACCCAAAAAGCCATCCCTGGTAACCTTTTGAGTTGATTTGCCATGTAAAATGCCAGGTGACATTAGCCTTTAAGTCTTGGCTGAAGCAGAGCTGGCTTGTACTACATTGTTTTAACTGCCAACTAATGATTGTAAAGGCCAAACAGATATATCTTTCCAAAGAAGTGGACAACTTCCCAATGCTTGATAAATAAATGAGTCCCCAAATGTTGCAAAGCGGGTTTGCGACTGTGAAACATGTAAAATATCAAAGTAGACAGCAATCTCTACATTGTATTTTCCCTGGAACGCCCCCAAGCTTGAGCATCTTTCAAACAAGCATAAAGTACAGGGCTCCATGCTTAATTGACAAAAGTGTAATATCTATAGAGATACAGGTGCAACATTTTTCTAAGCACATTAACCCCTTTTCTTTTTCCTTTCTATTACACAAACAAATATTCTAAGAGGGATGCTCAATAATGTTACAGAGGCAGTTTTTTCCAATGCCTTTTGTAGAATTAGCATTTGTCGAATCATACTATATCTCAGGCTGGTATATGGGTGTTTTTAACTATTTTCTCCATTTGCTTTATGCACATTTTTTTAGAAATGCTGTGAGCAGAGTTGGGGGTTAGTCTAAGCAAATACTACATACTATGTACATTTTCTGCTGAGAAAAATGCAAGACAGCAACAAATGTGGGCAGACACAAGCCCGGTTTGCTAATCTAATAGTTTATATTAGTACTATATTAATAGCATAGATACCTTTTAATGTTACTAGAATAACATATCATTAACGGATATGTTAATATTAAACAAATAAGGTGTCATTGTCCAACAATAAGGTGTGTCATATTGTCCCTTCTTCATTACAACAGATTTCCCTCAACACCTTCTGTTCTATTCATAACAAAAAAGAGTTTGCTTGTTTTTAATTTGTTCATATACAATACCAAACCATTAAACTCTACAGTCACCAACCAGAGATAAGAAAATATTTTGTATTTATTAAGGCATGGTATCTTTTTCATATTTAAAATTAACAACTAAATTGTTATAAGAAACAACTCTAGCTATAATGCATCACAAGCCAAACAATACATTTATGCAGTAACATATAATGAAAAACATACAAATTTTATGTTATTGCAAGTTATTGCATTAAAATGGCTCTAGCAAGAAGGTCGAGATAAAAGCAATTACATTAATACCAGGCAAAATCAGCTGCTGCTGCCATGATTGAGACTTTCCTATATAGAGAAAATTAAGTCAGACTTAAATACAGAGAAGAAACCAGTCATATCAAACCAATTGCAGTAAGGGATTAGGAGTTTAAGTGAGTTGAAGTCATGAAGACCTTCCTGGGATGAACCTGTAATAATAGTTGTATTTTATATAAGATGTCATTAAAATTAAAGCTGCAAAGTGTGAACAAGTATGGCAATTCCCTTTGACGTTGGCACTGACCTGCCTCCCACAATAAACACCAACTGCTCTATGGGGCTGCTGCCTGTCCATACAGGAGAGCCTATCACAGGGTAACAACAGCTGCGATAGTGGGTATGGAAA
Organism: Xenopus borealis; assembly: GCA_024363595.1. NCBI lineage: Eukaryota > Metazoa > Chordata > Amphibia > Anura > Pipidae > Xenopus > Xenopus borealis. Next base: position 77,725,068 of record CM044431.1, on the reverse strand, counting down.
CTGAAGGAGGTTGTGATCTGTGCTTCAGCACTTTGGAAGGACACAGATATTTTAATGACAGATTCTTTCATGTAACAAATATCATTATATTTGCATAAAATAAAGAATTTCTTTGTTTTTTCCCCCAGTACCAACCAATTAATTCTTCAGGCTTTTTCAACAGTTTGTCATAATGGCAATTTATATTGCTTTAAAATTTTGCTTACAGGCTTTCTATTATGTATAAATAATACAGGCATTTCTTAAAAGATAAACAGGTTAGGAGCTGTATTCTATGGAAGCTTTTAAGTACAAGCTAAAAGGTAGAAATATATTGGGAACATTAAGGGCATCTTTAAACACAAAATATCCATGCTGGTAATGGCAGCTTCCCTGCATAAGACTCTTTTTCCTTTTTTAAATTCTAGAGCCATAAACTTCATCTACTCCAGCATAAGAATCCGCTTGTAGAATTTCATGGTGAGTTGAAAGTAGGTGGCAATGGAAACATTTTTGTATATGACCAGTGGGAATAACCCCTGTAATTTTCCATCAGATTAATGCCAATTATCATTAGGACAATATAACAGATAGTAATGGAAAATATGGTAATTATATGGAGGATTTGAAAGGAAGAAAATGTCTTTACACAAGAAGTCTATAAGACTGAAGACAAAATCAGTATAAATGAACACATAACACAAGTAAGAGACACACAATATGTGGCTTTTCTCAAGACTCAACATGTTATTTGTCGTGGGAGAGCAGAACTTCTAACTACATGTTTTGAGATACCAGGGAGAGAAAAGCCTTAGCTATAAAAGGGAATGTTTTACTTGTGTGTCTTTGGCATTAATGGGGGTTACAGTGCATCCTGTACATTTACATTAATGGCATGGTATTATCATGTACTGGGAATCCTGTCCGGGGCACAGTAGGTGGGACAGATTATACAAAACTAAGAAGTTACACACTGCAACTGGATGGCTAGATATAAAATGGCAACTAATGTCACAACTAAAGGACACACAACTATTTAACTGACCAGAGGTCAGAACATGCAGTTACATAGCAAAGTCCAAAGTTGGGTATCCACAAGATAGAAGAAAAATAAAAAGGTTCAGTCAAAAACAGGGCAGATTACAATAAACAATTACCTTTAAAATCAATGCTCGCAACTAATACCATGCTTTGGTTAGATGAGCCCATGCAATCATCCTATACATTTGCAATTGTGCAACTACTGTACAATAAAAGTGGCTGAATAGAATTACACTTTACTTATATAACTCCAACATACTCCGCAGCACATAATAGATAATATACAACATTCACCTCAGTCCCTGATTTAGTTTACAATCTAAGATCTCTATCACATACACACAAACTATGGTCAGTTTTATCAGGAGCTAATTAAGCTGCAGAGAACATGACCTGGTTCTTAACCCAGCAAAATTAAAAGAGACAATCATAGATTTCAGAAAAGAACCATATCAATTTGAACCCTTAAACACTGTAAATGTCAAAATAGAGCAGGTTGAAATGATCAAATTTCTAGGTCCACTTATTGCAAATTATTTAAAATGGACTGACAACACCAAGGCCATGGTCAGCAGATTATTATTATTAACATGTATTTCTATAGCAGATCTGCACAAATCACCTTTCATAGAGCCACAACTGATAGCATTCTAACAACAACAAAGCAGTGTGGTATGGCGGCATCACACAGCAGGAAACAAATCACTCTCCAGAGTGTGGTAAAAACTGCTGATCTAATAATCACCAATATACTTCCATCACTGTCTTATCTAGACACGGCCAGATGTAAGAACAAAATCAAAGCCATTACAAGTAGTGATGGGCTTAAGAAAAAAAAAAAGTTTGATGACAGCTACCATTTTGATGCCGTCGACAATTTACGGTAAATTGTCAAACGACCCGTTTCATGAATTTTTCGTTTTTTCCGTAAATTTCGCTTCAAATTCTAAATGTTTCTGCGATACGGGACAAATTTACCCATCACTAATTACAAGCAACCAGAGTCATCTGGGACATGAACTATTCATCTGGTACAAGTCCAACTATTCACTTAGGCACAGAAGGCATGAAAACATAAAAACCAGGTATAAAAGACTATTTAACAGCTTCTTTCCAAGGACAGTTAGACTAACTGTAAACAAATCCAGGGGATAGGAGAGAAACAACCACTAGGGGGGAAATTCACTAAGCGTCGAAAATTGCTAGCATTGCCTTCGCTAACGTTCGCTACACTTTGCCAGGCAAATTTTCGCCAGCACTACGCAAATTCACTAAGATGCAAATTCGTGCTCAGGGCGGCAAACGTTAGCGAAGTTCGCCAGGCAAAGCGCATTTACGCTAGTTATGCCTAATTTTCATACGGCGTGAACTTAAGCGTATAATAGAAGTATATGTTACAGCCACTACATTACACTACACAAGCCCAGGAAACCTTTAATAAATAAAATAAAGTTGTCCTATTGCCCTAAACATGTGCCCGCTGTATAGTTCAGTTGCCATATGTTAGGAAATGCAGGGGGGAAGGAGGGTAACCCCTCCCCCCCAAAAAAAATCAATCTTTTTCAGACTATCACCCTAGAATGGCAAAACAAGCGTTTTTTTGGGACTTAGAAAAAATTTCCAATTTTTTTTTCAACATCCTCTCTATTATATTGAACTTCGCCAGGTCTGACCTGGCGAAGTAAAGTCTAGCGTAAGTGGTCATCTTAGTGAATTTGCGTAATTACGATCCTTCATCGGTGCGCAACTTCGTCTGGCGTAAGGGTGCGAAGTTGCGCTAGTCTATCTACTTCGCTACTTCGTTGGTGTTAGTAAATTTGCAAAGTTACGAATTGACGTCACGCTGGCGAATTAGCGCTTGCATTAGACGCTTTGGGCTTTAGTGTATTTCCCCCCAGGACTTATCTAACCTCATGAACTCACTGGTCCAACATATATCTGTACTAAAAATTGTATATAAAATCTAGATGTGTCTAAAGATTGCCATACACGGGCAGATTAAAGCTGGTGATTTCAGTCCTTTAGACCCATTTGGCAACTTATCTGCCGGTGTGTGGGGTCCGGTGGGTCCCACCGTTCAACATCAGAACAAACATTGGCCTGATATCAATCAGGCAGGTTTGATTTTTCCTGCAATCGAGGACCACCTTGGTTAGTTGATGCGGTCCTACGATCCTTCAGTGCCCATTCTCTGGCCACCTTAACTGACCTATGCTGCACAAAAATATTCCTATGTACTTTTAGTACAAATGGCAATAAATAATTACTTGAACTTGTATTGTGTTGGAGCCCAGAGGAAACCCATGTAAGCACCAGGAGAACATATGTGGAATAGTCTACAATGAAAAAAGTTCCCTCCTTCAGAAATGTTTGTATTTACCTTAAAAAAGCTACTTCATGGAGCTTGACTATGTGGCAAATTTATGAAATTCCCGTGAAATGATCGAAGTTCGATCAAATACCGATCGTACGAATTTTTCGTGAAATCGTATATTCAAATTTGGCCTCTTCGACCATCGAATATTGAATAGATCGACTAGATCAATTGATAGGATATTCGATAATTCGATGATCAAAAGAATAAAAATTTTAAAGTTATTCATTGAGAAATCGTATTGCAAGCAAAATGATAGCCTAAAGCAATTACTGTTCGCATTCGATGGTCGAATGCTTATCGAATTGCGAATTTGGTCAAGCTGATTTCCGGGAATAATAGTAAATTTGCCCCCAAGTGTCAGTTACTACATTTTCTAATTTAATTCAGTCTATGGACTGCAGCTACCTGGAACTACTGTAGAATATTATTGGCTAACACCAGGCCCGGACTGGCAATCTGTGGGTTAGGGCAAATGCCAGATGGGCTGCTATAAGGTCCCATAGAAAGTCAGTATTTAGTGGGCTGGTGGGGACTGTTTGGGCCTCTATGTGAGCTGATTGGGCCTCTGTGTACCTGAAATGCCAGGGCCTATTTTGATTCTCAGTCCAGTCCTGGCTAACACGATAATGTATTATGTCAGAAGTAGAAAAGTAATAAAGCAGAACTATGAAACAGCTGATAATGCATAATTTGGACATTCTCCTGATTGGGACATCCTGGCTTATCTTTTCTAAAATGTGCCAACTGAAAAAAATCGACCTCTGTAACTAAGTTCATAAGAAATTTGATTTTGTAATGTTGAAATCAGCCGTTTTATTGGTAACATCTTATTTGGCAATGTCTGTAGCCTTATTAGTTTAAAGGGCACGTCCTCCTTTAAATGAAAATTACCATGCATATGCACATTGAGCAACAGTGACTTCTATGACCTAATTCAGATTAGGCAAAGCAATTAGATTCCCTGAACTCTGAACCAGAGTACACTAGTTCAAGTGCCATAGTGTATTTATTCCTGTTCTAAACATCCTTAGGTTTCAGTGGTTGAAATGTAGCTGATATTGACCAGGGCCGGATATACATAGCGGACCCCCCCTAGGCCCACTGCTGTTCGTCGCCCCCATACTCTGCCTTTTATATGCACATTTTCATCATCAGGACCGGAGCAATGGGGATTGGCGCATGGGAAATTTAAAAACCTATAGTATCCCCAGTATTTCTGAACCAATGTGAGTGTGGTTGGGCAGCATGCCGCCCCCCAAAAATCCTGCCACACGCTGCCGGGGCCTAGGTGACCTTTCCACAAATCGGGGCCTGAGATTGACACCAAAGGGAGTTATTTTTCAAAGGTTGAGTGTTAGAGCTTTTTCTTTTAATATTTTTATTTTTCAATTTTTTCAAACTGTCGGATTCCAGATATCAAGATAAATACAAATATTCAACATAAAATGTTACATATATAGTTTCAATAAAGTTTTCTGGTTCATGTTGAATTTACAGTTCAAGTTACAAAACTTTTATGATGTCAGTATTAGTAGTCCAAGAGCAATTAGGAGTGTGCAGCAGGGTAGCTGGTACACGTTTTTTAACCTTGAATGAACTCGAACCTCCGATGGTATCTTACTTAAAACTCAAATGTGAAAAACCTGAGTTCAAGTTCGAGACCAGCAACCTCCGAAAACTCAACTTGATTGAATTTTTGGCGGAAAAAGCTGGAATCTCTTGAATCATTCGATTTTTTTCAGGCAAAATCCTCCAGAAAAAACTCAGGCAGGCTATTAACCTCTTCAAATGGTTCAAGGGACCTCTGCCATTGACTTCTAAAAAACCTCAGCAGCTTTTAGGTGGTGTATTTTAGGATTCAAGCTATTTCCAGGGTCGGATATAAAAAATCTTGAATGCTCTCAAAAAAACTCTATTGATCCAAGTCTGAAAATGTGAGTTTTGATCAAAAAATATAACTCATATTTTCTTGGAAAAAAACAACTCGAACCTTAATAAATCTGGCCCTAAATATGATATATATATAAGCCCACAGCAACCAAACAGAGATTTTAAATCATTATTCATATACTCTGCTTTAGGGCCCTTACACACGGGCGTTTGTGACCTGCGCTCCCCTGCGTTCCGTTTAGCTGCGTTCAGCCGCAGGGGAGCGCAGGTCTAGACGCACCTCATTCTTTTCAATGAGGTTGTACCCACAAGATGCGTGTAAGCACCAAACGCAGGTTCAGACGCAACATGCTGCGTCTGAACCCACGTTCAGAGCTTACACGCGTCTCGTGGGTGCAACCTCACTGAAAAGAATGAGGTGCATCTAGACCTGCGCTCCCCTGCGGCTGAACGCAGCAGGTCACAAACCCCTGTGTGTAAGGGCCCTAAAAAAGCTAATAAATGTATAAACTCTTTATGGCACATCAATAATGTTTATGTTATAGAATTCTATAATAACTCCTTGCTTACAAACATCCAGATGAGCCCCAGGAGAATAATGGTCAGTAGACGTAACTCACACGTAACTATTAGATCTATATATATATGTATATACATCTCAGAACCGCAGCTTGGCCAGATGAAATCTCCTTAGTTTTAGACTAGATTGGATTACTAAATATACAAATATTTTTTCTTCTTTTTTTATTATTTGTATGAAATGTGCTTTAATGAGCCAAAGGTGGATGTACTGCAAGTTATTAGAATTCCAAAGTAAGATAGAAAGCAATCTGCACTGCTTATTGATAATCAAGAAGGCTAAGAAAAGGAAAATCTCAAAGGTCATTCAGACCAGGTGACAAGAAATTGCAGACACATAGCATTTTAAAAAAACAGGTTCGAAATGACTCAGATCAGAGGTTCTGAAATACAGCCCTTAACAATATTTTCTGAAGCACCCAGGAAGGCTTTGTTTCTTGTTCTGTCCACTGTTACAAGAAAAACACGACATAATTGTAAAACTTGGTGAAATTCTGAAACCTGCGCAAAAGCTTAGTTTGATAGCCAATGCGAAGCTGGCCATACAGTTTCAGATTGTACAATTTTCAGTGCATGTATGGTTACTATTGGTTGTCTGAGCTACTTATTTGAAAATCTCATCTGCAACATATCAGAAACATATGAATAATAAATTAAAGAGGATATGGAGCCTGAATGAGTAGAACAAATGAAAGGTTACCATGCTGTGTATGGTTCCTTGATACAATATCTACCTAGTTGGCTCCTGAGGCTGGCGGGCTGCATACAGCTGCTTTTAACGTTTCACACAAATATTTTTTAAATATTCTTATTATCTTTTGATGAAATGCCAAAATATTCTGCAGCATTTTACAGTTCTAGTAGAGCTTAAAGTCAAAAGGTGGCCATACACAAGGTGATAAAAGGTGCTGATTTGGTCCATCTAAAGCAGGGATCCCCAACCTTTTGAGGCCGTGAGCAACATTCAGAAGAAAAAGGAGTTGGGGAGCAACTATAGCATGAAAAATTATCTTGGGGTGCCAATTAAGTGCTGTGATTGGCCATTTGGTAGCCCCTATGTGGATTGGCAACCTGTACTGAGGCTCTGTTTAGCAGTACACCTGGTTCTTATACAACCAAAACCTTTCTTCAAGCCTGGAATTCAAAAATAAGCTCCTGCTTTGAGGCCACTGGGAGCAACATCCAAGGGGTTGGAGAGCAACATGTTGCTCACAAGCTACTGGTTGGGGATCACTGATCTAAAGAATGCAAGCAGCTTGATAGCACATGAATGAGGCCCTCCAATGGGACAAATATATTGTTTGGGTAGGTATAAGAATCCCATTGGGACAACACCGTATTGGCTTGTTGATGCAGTTCTTGTACAGAAAACTTGCATTTATCATTGATATGATAAATAGTCAGGCCAAACAACAGCCAACTACATAGTGACTGGACATCTGGTTCTGCCTGCATGTGTATTTTTGGAGGAAACCAGAGTACCCGTAGGAAAGACACTCAGACACTTGGAGAACGTACAAACACTTTGCTCTGGCTAAAATCACTACAAGGCATCCATGCTAACCATTGCACCACAATGAAAGCTTTCATTTTCTTTTCTCTTACTTCCTTGATATACTTAGAAAATGGCATTGCTGTACAGGCTGCATAATCAGTGACACGGTCCTCTTGGTAAACATCCCCTCATTCCCTCTTTCCTGAATAGATTTCTTGAGATCTGAATCATACCTGAAGTATTCACTGTCACGATTACCTATTTAAAAGCACTAATATATTCCATAACACTGTACCACAGAAGGGTACTGTATATCCATTAAACATACACATTATGTATAAATACTGATAACTACAGGAGGTAAAGTACATATAAAATAAACCGCTGTATTTAAATTCAGTCAGGCTGCCACCCACAATAAATAATGGTTGTGTGCGTTTAAAAACGTAAAATAGCAAGTGGAGCAATCTCTGCTCTCTGAATCATAATATTATTTGTTTGCTCTAAAGGTTTCAGCCGGAAACCAGAAAATCACAATGTTTTGTAGATAATTTCACAACATTACAGCGCCCATTCTATAGCTAAAGTATACTGTAAATCTGGCATCCTCTGGTATGAGCACTCCAATTTAATAATAAATAAACTGCAGAACATATTTGAGTTACAGGAAGAACAACAGGAGGCTGTCCTGAGGCTGAAATTAAATAGCATGTCAGCTTCTGCCAGTTATCTATAGCCCATGTAAATATAGAATATGATATGTTATATGATTCAAGGCAACTTGATTTCTACTCTCATATTCTGCACGTATACAATATAATGATTTGGAAGATGACAGTGATACCTAACTACATTACTCTGCTACAATTTCACTTAACATGTTCCCCAGTATAAAAAGAGCCGTTCCATTCCTACCTTGAATCGAAGCAGAAAATGTGGAAAATATACAAACAAAAAATAACAAGGTCAGCGGTATCATTATTCTGGTTCCTCAGCTCGTGGTGTGGTTTGTTTTAGCCAGCAGAAAATATTATAACTAATTTAAAGCTAAATGAATGAGTGACCTGTTCAGATTGAGGCACAAAAGTGAAGGGAGCTTCAGGTACAGAAATAATGTTTATCTAGATGTAGTAAAGGTCAGATTCCAAACTCCATGCCAAAGTTAGCTTGACTAAAGTTCTTCTAGTTAATGATTAGGCTAAAAAGCGACCTTTTTTTTCTTAAGACAGAAACCCCCATTATTTATTTATGTGTATTGTCTCTTAAGAAAAAACATTCTGGCCTTCACACATATATATGGTTAAATGCAAACCTGCCAGAATTAAACGTATAGATGTAGAGGGATAATTCCTTTTTTTAACTGATGTGTTTTGCGACAAAAGCATAATTATGTTTATGTTTTTAGCAGATCGAAGTGGTGCGCATATTTGTAAGCAGGTTTCTCAATTTGCATTCATAGGTGAATGAGGAACGGTAAACAGGGTATAGCATTGAAATCTATCACATGATATAGCTAAAGAGCATCACACGAAAAAAGAAAGGAATACATTTGAATGCCACCATATGTAATTAGAGGGAACAAAGTTTGCCCAGGGGCAGTAATCCTTAGCAACCAATAAGACATTTGCTATCAGACAGGTAACTAGTAAATACTGCCTGCTGATCGTTTGCTATGGGTTACTGCACCTAGGCAAATTCAGCAAGGTAAATTTAAGAGTGAAGTTCCGCCACTTGAGTGAAATCCCACAGCTCTCAATTCATTTCTATGGAATTTTGAAAGGCGTATTTATCAATGGATGAAGTGAAGTTTCACCCTTTGATAAATACGCCTTCAAAAATCCCATAGAAATGAATTGAGAGCTGCAGAATTTCACTCTAGTGGCGGAACTTCACTCTTAACTTCACTCTTTGATAAATATACCCCAGTGTCTTTAAGCGGACTGTTCGTCTTTGAATTAAATTAATGGTCGTGGCACATGTGCAGGTTCCGGGGAGATTAGTCGCTCAGCGGCTAATCACCCCAAAGTGCCTTCCGACTAGCAGGAATGTGAATTGCCGGTGGGATTGCATTCATAATTCAGATTGTTTCGTTTTCCAAAGTCGTCCTAAGTTGCCTCACTCGGCACACTTTTGTAAACGAGGCCTTTAATGTCCATGCAAGGAATACAGTAGTACATATAGTATTATGTATTAATTAGTTATGAAGTTGATGTGGTGTCATTCTTTTTCTTACAAATTAAACTGGGAACAAGAAACATCACTCTGATTCCCCAGAGCTACCTAACCCATTGACAATCACCAGCTACATATTCAATTCAGTACTGGGCAAAGGATCATTTAGCAAAGAGTTCTTTTGCACTGCAATTATTGCACTGAACTGAAAAAATGTATTGCACTTCTGCCTTTCTATCCATTTTAATCAAATAGAGAATAGGGTCACCTTGTATTTCAAGAGATTGATCTGTGTAGTGCTCTAATATAATGATGTCAAGTTACAGCAATAAATGGCATTCACTTAAGTAAATTTGAATTTAAGTTTCCGCATGTTATCGCTGAGAATATTTTTCCAAATTTATTTTTACTGCAGGTTAAAATTGTCTATATTTTGTGTGAAAGTTTTACCACACTTCAGTAAACGGACCCCCATAGTGTGTATTTTCTATATGATCAGAATGTGTCTATATAACTATTTATATATTATATCAATAAATTGCCACCTAACCTCAATGTGAGCATATCAGTGAAAGATCTGCTTGTTTGGTGACCTCCATGGCCAGCTTTAGGCTAATAGTGAGACCCAGTGCATACACATCACCAGATCCAGAGTGAAGTCACAAAACAGCTCAGAAAATAAATTGCATTTAAAGAATGATATACTGTACCCTTTGTCTTTAGATGTGATCCCTCACTCAAGATACAGGGGGTCATTACTTTTATCCACTTATTTCACCCTTGTTGCCTTTCTCAGGTTATATTAGCAACATTGTAGAGATTATTTACTAAAATCCAAATGTATAACATAATATTAATTTAAAAAGCTCAACCAAACTCCCATGCTGATTTTAGCTGATTTGTTAAAAAAAACAAAAAAAACTCGATTTAATTGGATCATGAAAAGTTGGATAAAATCAAGCGAAAACTAGATTCGTATAATTTTTTCAGGCTTTTTTCTGAATTGCAAAATTTTTCCAGCATTTTTTCCCAAAAACCCAGGATTTACGGGCTAAACCCAGTGCAGACCATGATAACTTCAAATTGGCATAGGTGCCTTTCTCATTGACTTATACAGGACCTCGACAGGTCTGAAATGGCGGATTTTCAGATTCTGGCTTTTCACAGCATCAATTTGTTTTCCTCTAAAAACTTGAGTTTTCTAGTGAAAAGAATTTGATTTATTTAGAGATTTCACAACTCAACCTTTAAATAAACAACCCCCTACAAGAAGCCATATGTTGTCATTAAAATAATGGAGAAAATACGGAATGAATCCAACAAGCTCAGGATCTCCAAAGAAAACCTTTTCTAATTTTTTCAGCATTTCAAACTTAAAGGTGAACTCCAGCTTCCAAAACAAAATTTGATAAAGAGGCTCACATAACACAGAAACCCCTAATATAGCATTCACAGTTACCGGTTTCTTAAAAAATTATGTATAAATGCCATTTTCTATGCTGAAATTCAGCTGTTTAACAGTTCTTCTCTTTCTGCATCATTTGAAATCCTGGCAGGAAAAGAGGAACTAAAACATTGATGTTACAAATTGTAATAACTTCTCCACAGCTTTCAGACAGCATGCAGGAACTACATAATCCACAATGCATTGCACTGTGATGTTACTATCCTTATTGAAATCACGTGTGCAGGGAATTGTGGGATTTGGAGGATGCTGATACAAAATAACAGTAGTCAGTCAGCTCAGCAAAGTCAGAAAGGAAGATCAGTAGTAGAGCAGAGGGCTAGGCTTAGGGAACTGTCAGAAACCATTAAAACCATGAAACATCTGCATATTTTTAATAGATGTATATTGCAAAGTTGTTTGAAATTATTTCTACTTTTCAAAAAGTTTAATTAATATTTTTGTGGAATTCCCCATTAACTAAATGTCTATGTCAATCATGCTCTGTATTTTAGCTACTGATCTTTTGCCATACATCAACTGCCTTCACAATATATATTATTTTCTGTATACCTAAAAGATCTGATATTCACAAGGATATACCTTCAAAATGTTTTGACCTTTCCATACACGCTGTATATTCACATAGCAACTGAATAGATCATACAGTTCTAAACATCACACACTTGGCTCTGCAACACAAAACATCATACTGCCATGCATCTGCAGACAATTCTGGATGAGGAATACAGCACCTTTATATACTGCCGGAGTAGGGTCTTATACGTATTTGACTCAATCATTTCTTATGCAATTGTTAAGTATTCCATCGTGCTTGGTTTATATGTTATTTACCAATCCTTTTTTAAATCTGTGCGCAATAGCCTTCATTAATTTTTACTTTCTTTTCATTTATCTGCAACTGCAAGGTTAAGGAGCACACAGGCCCCTTTGTCAGGAACAATACAAATGAAAGTTTAACAGGCACATTTTATATACTAATAGATCACTGAAGAAAGGGGTTTATGGACAATGAATTAGAAAGTTTCAGATATACAGAGATAATTTGTAGAAGGTAATAAACGTAATTAGGGTGGGTTGTAAATAGTCCAGGAGTCTTTTCTAGATAATGGGTCTTTCCTTAAAGGGATACTTTCATGGGAAAATGTTTTTAAAACGCATCAGTTAATAGTGCTGCTCCACCAGACTTCTGCACTCAAATCCATTTCTCAAAATAGCAAACAGATATTTTTATATTCAGTTTTGAAATCTGACAGCGACTTGTGCCAGCACTTTAGGGGGGGGGAACTGCTTTCTGGCAGGCTGTTGTTTTTCCTTCTCAATATAACTGAATAGTACGCAGTGGGACATGGGTTTTTACTATTGAGTACTGTTCTTAGTTCTACCAGGCAGCTGTTATCTTGTGTTAGGAAGCTGTTATCTGGTTAACATCCCATTGTTCTGTTGGTAGGCTGCTGGGGGGCAAAAATGGAGGGGATGATATCACTCCAACTTGCAGTACAGCAGTAAAAAGTGATTGAAGTTTATCAGAGCACAAGTCACATAATTGGGGCAGTTGGGAAATTGACAATAGTATTCTGCTGAAGCAGCACTATTAACTGATGCACTTTGGAAAAAAACATTTTTTCCCATGACAGTTTCCCTTTAATTTGTAATCTTCATATCTTAAGTCTACTAGACAGTCATGTAAACATTACATACAACCAACAGACTGCTTTTGATTCCATTAAGGATTAATTATATCTCATCTGGTAGCAACAACAAGGTATTGTTTTATTATTACAGAGAAAAAGGAATCATTTATAAAAATTATGATTATTTTGATAAAATGGAGTCTATGGGAGATTGTCTTTATAGAGTTTTCTGGATAATGGGTTTCTGGATAACAAATCCCATGCCTGTATATCTAGATTCTAAAGATCTGAAACCAAAAAACATCCTGCTGGACCAAGGCCACGTGTAGATTTTGGTCTAGCAGTGGAAATATCATTCAGTTTTAAGGTGGTCATAGATGTAACAATTACGATCTATCATGTGACCCGTTAATTTTCAATACAGACGTGTTAAAACAATAGAATTCTACCTATATCTGATGACTCAGCACTAACAATGGTTCAGGTGCCTTTAAAGTAGCCAGATAAAATTTTTACAGCCAGCCCAATGAGGAGCAGACTGATATCCAAGTTTCTACTGTTATTAGTTGGCTAGTCTCCCGCCATATACGTGCCAAATATTGTACGAAAAATTTGGTTTATATGATATTATCGGAGGGTCTATAGCTACCTTAACACTCCCTGGCCAGGCAGGAACCCTGAACTACACAGACCTGGAGGTACGGAATGTAATTCCAGTGTACTTCTACAATATGGTAGTCACTGATTGAATTGCAGAGGCCCCACACATTTTTACCCTTTCTGTATGAATGGTGCTTAAACTAGGAGAGAATTAACTTCTCTGACTTATATGGGGACAGAATCGTTCAGTTTATCTTTATTCAGAGCAGAAATTGAAGTAGTGATATAATCCAAAACAACCCTATACAATGTATATGCCTGGCAGTGGGAAATGTAGGCGTTTGTTTTCTACGGCATAATACTTGTTTAGCAAAGAGACATGGAGATGTACTAGAATACATTGAATATCTGGAGCAAAGTTCAGAGTATACGAACAGATGACTACAGATTATTACGTGGCAGTTTATACTCCAAGATATTTAGTGCAATGTACTGTACAAAGCAGGCAATCCATCGATTAGTTATTTTACTATGTCCAAGGGTTTGTGTGGAAGTGTTTAAGAAGGTGCAGAGTTCAGAGAAGTCATTGGAGGAAAAGAGCATTTATATTGGAGAACATTTATACAAGCAGACATGATTTTGCTACAGTACATTACTAAGAAGACACATGGTACTTGCTAATTACTGGTTCATTTCCTCATTATGTGGCACTATCAGGAACTTCACCCAATATGTGCATCAAGATTAACAAGTGGTTAGGTATTATTGATTATTCACAAAAATGCACTTTGTAAATATCATTATTATTAAAGGGGTGGTTCACCTTCAAGTTAACTTTTAGTATATTGTAGAAGGTCCAATTCCAATTCTAAGAAACTTTTCAATTGGTCTTCATTATTTATTTGTCATAGTTTTTTAATGATTTACAATTTTCTTCTGTTTCTTTGCAGCTTTCAAATGGGGGTCACTGACACCATCTAAAAACAAATGCTCTGTAAGGCTACAAATGTATTGTTATTGCCACTTTTTATTACTTATCATTCTATTCAGTCCCTCTCCTATTCATATTCCAGTCTATTATCCAGAACAATGCAGGGTTGCTAGGGTAATTTGTACCCTAGAAACCAAATTGCTGACACTGCAAACTAGAGAGCTGCTGAATAAAAAGCTAAATAACTATAAAACCGCAACAAATAAAAAATTAAAACCAATTTCAAATTGTCTCAGAATATCACTCTCTACATTATATTAAAAGTTAACTCAAAGGTGAACAACCCCTTTAATAACATGGATTACTAAAGTTCTATATATATATATATATATATATATATATATATATATATATATATACTACATAGTATATATATATATATAAGACATCAGGGTGAATGGCTTGAACAAAATCTTACATAACTTAGACCTTCCTCAAGATCAGTATCACTGCTCTGTATCCCAGAAGGTATGCCGGGCAAATCTAGTCCATTTTTTGTTTCAGAACCAACTACAACTAACCAGGTAGATTGAGTAAGTTGCAAGAAGGTAGACTAAATCACCGTCAGGATGGCTCTCGGAGCGCTTTGTTTTCCGAAGTTTCCCCATGAAGAAACTTCGTGCAACTTCAGAAAACAAAGTGCTCCGAGAGCCATCCAGCCGGAGATTTAGATACTAGCTGGTGGGAAGGCTTTTCAGGGGAGATTAAATTCCCTCAACCCCCGCCACGGATTTCCTATTGAAATCCGGCGACGGAGCTGAGGGGTAGAGGGGCCGAGTCAGTGCCAAAGTGACGTCACGTGCACAGCACGCTGACGTCACTTCCGCAATGGGGCCTAACTTGGTGAGCGGAAGTAATTTTGGGCTACTGTCTCTTTGAAATACTTCGTATTCGCCACTTCAAAGCTGCCGAATTGCCATTGTAGCCTGTGAGGGATCTCTTAGAACCTTTGCATTGAAGTTTAAAAAAATCTAAGGATTTTGCCTAAAATCGTTCAGATCGAACGATGCATTCGATTGATTCAGATGACTTTTATTCAATAGAAAACGGACTTATTCGGTCCATTTTCAATCCAAGTTTTTTAAATTTCGAAATTCAACCTTTAAAAACAAATATATTGCGTCTCTATGAACGTTCTAAAGGCATATAAGTGGGTTTTAGTCAGTTCCTTAGTACTCTAGTACTCAGGGAACCTTGTAAATTAGTTCTAATATCTTCTTGTTATCACTATTGATCCAGTCGGTTTTACTTTGCATGTCGTATACCCAAAGTTTTATTAGATAGTACCATACACATTTTTTTATGTGTAAAAAATGTGTAAACTATTTACTTGGGCAAATGCAGATAGTTTAGATTTATTTCTTGCATGCATTTATCTTAGCAAGTTAAAAGCAGAACTGAGATCACAGTTTTCCTGGCTTTATGGTGCCACCTGCTGTTTTCTTGCAAAAACGAAATCATTTTGAAGAAAAAAATGTAAAAGCACATTTACAACACTAAAATGGAGTGCTTGGATGGTATCCACAAGGGTATTTTTGCCAATGAAGACGCCTTAAAACTTATATTTTTCTTCAGGACAAGCAACGTTTTCTAAAAACATGGTATTTTGGTAAAAAGTTGCCTGTTAGGCATAATCAGAATCCTAATTTGTATAATCAGATTTATGGGGAAAAAAAATCCAGTCAAGTCACATGGGTTCAGATTTCGACACTAATCTTGCAAAAAGTGCCTAGTTTTTGGCGCGTCTTCAGACTAGATCTGACAGCAGTGGCTTTATTTATAAGTCAAAAGGTTTAGTGAAGTATAGTTGTGCTCATAAGTTTACATACCCTGGCAGAATTTATGATTTTTAACCATTTTTCTGAGAATATGAATGATAAAACAAAAACTTAAAAAAAAAAAATGTTCCTGTGCCTTTGTAGCTACCCCCCCAAAAAAAACCATCACTTATCCACCACCATGTTTCACAGTAGGAATGGCTTACTGTTCATCATAGGCCTTGTTGACTCCTCTCCAAATGTAGCATTTATGTTTGTTTCCAAAAAGTTCAATTCTAGTCTCATCACTCCAAATGACTTTGTGCCAGAAGGTTTGAGCCGGCTTGTCTCTGTGCTGTTTGGCATATTGTAAGCGGGATACTTTGTGGCATTTGAGTAGTAATGGCTATCTTCTGGCAACTTCACCATGCAGCCCATCTTTCTTCAAGTGCCTCCTTATAGTGCATCTTGAAACAGCCACAGCACAAGTTTTTCCTTGCATCCCGAACAATTTTTCTGCAAGTTGTCGCTTAAATTTTAGTTTTATTTGGTTTGGTTTCAACAAAACCCCTAATTTTCCACTTCTTTATTAGAGTTTGAACACTGTCATTCACAATTCCTTTGATTATATCCCTTTCCTTTGTTATAGAGTTCAGCTACCTTTCCTTTGACAATTCTTTTGCTTTCCCCATCACTTAGAATCCAAAAAAATCAGTGCAGCACTGGATGAAAGATGCAAGGGTCTGTCAGGAGTCCAGAAAGTCATTGACCTTTTATTCCCCATTTTTAAAGAGATACGGACACATTCCTATAAAAATCATAGGAACATGTCAGTATGAAGTATGTGCTGCACCCAGAATATTCTGCCTCAAAGCCCCCCGCAAAGCCGCCTCCAGGTCACATTACGAAAGGGTCTTCTAAACCCTTTCAGTGATGCTGGGCTGGGGACGGAGCAGCCTTTCCATAGGCTAGATTCAGGTTTTCAATCCTTATTAGCCTATGGAAGCATCGCTCCTACCCCAACCCAGCATACCACCCCCGAAACGGCTCAAGAGGTAGTGTTGGAGGGTCGTGTCAGTGCAGGTGGCGGCTCTGAGGGGGGCTTTGAGGCAAAATATTCTCAGAGCAGCTTTGATCTATGTGGACTCTGTGGGGTGGTAGGAGACTTAACTCTAAATATTAAGCTCAGTAACTCTCTCCACTGTAGTGATGTATATGTTATGAAAAGCTAGAGGGGACATAAAACTTCCTTAAAATGATTTTACACTCCTAAGCATAGATGCAGGAGGCTTCTCCATTTGGAATTCCTACTCAGGGCCATTAGAAATCACGGGGCTCCGTACAACAACATTTTCAGGCCTCCTGGGCCCTGCCCACCCTAGCACCCAAGCCCCACCCCTGATCCCGCCGATTCCACATCAACTTTAAAAGACCACACAGACATCAGCGCTAAAAACCCCCCACACATAGCGATGGTCAGGGCTCCCTTATAAGTTAAGTCAGGCCCCCCATGAAAGTTTAAGAAAAAAAAAAAAAAAAAAAAAAAAAAAAAAAAAGCATTGGTGCCAGGGCCCCTCTTACAAGTTAAAAAAATTGGGGCGCCAAAAAATATTTTTTAAAAAACACTGGTGCCAGCCCCCCCCCCCACCCTTACAAGTTAAAAAAAATTGGGGCCCAATAAAATGTTATTTTAAAAAAATTAGTGGCAGAGGCCTATAGAGTATTAAAATAAAACATTGGTGGCCAGGGGATTGAGCGTCAGCTCCTTTCGTGACTTTCTTTTCGCTGATTCAGGACTTCAGTGTCTGCTCGTTCCTGACTTTGGGTCTTTCCGCCGCTTCAGGACATTCGACTCTTCGGCAATCCCGCATTCAGCTGTTCGGGGACATCGGAAGGCAGAACGTCTTCGGCACTCTTAGAAAAGTGCAGCACTTCAGGCCCGGGCCCCTTGTTCCCCCAGATGGGTGCAGTAAGTTCATGTTTAGTATACAAAACACAGCATTTCTAGCCTTATTCTATTCTAGACTTTCCTTGTCCTTTCAGAACTAGAATAAAATAGCTTAATGACTCCAGCAACAATTCTATTAAACTGAGTCAAGTGTAAAAAGGGCAAGTAGAATTCTCACTGGAGGACTTGGAAAATTGTACTGTGTTGCTTCATGAATTAATCTTAATGGTTGCTCGCATTCGGTTTTACCCCTTCATAATATGATGGAGAAAGCTTTAAGTTGTGGTCCAGCAACATATGAATGGTGCAACACATTTATTGAAGGATTATAAGGACATGTAGAAGCACTGAGCAGTGGAATGTTAGACACCCCCCCCAGGATGGCTTTCCACCATCTCTGGTAAAGTGCTGTCCAGTGGCAGGAGTAGCATCGGATTTAGCCATCACACAAATAATCTATACGTGTTTGAAAAGAAAACACAAAAGCAGCAAACCCTTATTATTTAATCAACCCAGCTTTAATATCATGGCATGATCAAGCCCTGTAACTATTATCAACTTATATTACAGTTTCATTATACTCAAATGTATATATACGCAAACTTTTTTGGAAAATATAGAAAAAGAATACAGATTTGGGTGTTACTTAAAGCACACATTACTTCTTCTTACTGAAGACTTAACATTTGTTAGAAAAGAACGAATGAAATATGAAATTATATGTACCTGTATTGCCTTATTACATGTACAATTTTTGTATTGGGCAGGACTCTCTTAACCTCATGTATCAGTTATGGGCTGTTTTTGAATGTAGTTTGTACATTCAGTGTATAAGCCAACTTGCGATATTGGTGCTTTATAAATACATGTTAATAATAATCATACATTAGGAAAGATAGCTTTGTTAAAATTAGGCACACAGTGGAATATTTATCAAAAGCTAAAAAAAGCATCACATTTTAGCAAATGGCAGCACTACAGCCCTTTATTCATTTACAAAATAATTTGTAGCGTATATTCATTAAAGGGTAAATATTTAATAAATATACCACCAAAAATATCACCACTAATAAACAAGCTCTTATAAGCAGGTCTACTTTCTGAATATTGTGTATGTACTCTGTATGTTTCAAGTACTTATATGCACATTAACAACAGTAAGGGGTGTAGTCAGCATTATTTTCAGTCACTCCGATCTCCTTTAACTAATGCCTAACATGCAGGGCCATATTTATATAAAAGCTCCCAAGGGCTCTTGTGCCTAGGGTGGCAGCTTTTGGGGGGGGTTACTATATAACAGAGTTAAAAAAAAAAACTCTGATATTATTCTGCATGTTCAGTACAGTAAAGATCCGCTCCAGAACTGAACACATCCTTGCTAACATATATGGGAATTATAGACCTGAAATAGAATTTGTGCATTTCTTCTTAGATTTCCACTGCATGTTGAAGTTCTTCAAACAAGTCTCCGAGCTCTTCGTTTAAGCTGAGAATGAGTCCTTCCAAAATGGAAAAAAAACAGAAATCACCCTTAGTCTATATATGTGTATAAAC
The DNA here is from genome assembly GCA_024363595.1 of Xenopus borealis. NCBI lineage: Eukaryota > Metazoa > Chordata > Amphibia > Anura > Pipidae > Xenopus > Xenopus borealis. Next base: position 77,705,586 of record CM044431.1, on the reverse strand, counting down.
CAAGTTAAAGTATAAAAAAAATATATATTTGTTGAACAATTGAACCATACACACAAAAAAACAAACAATGTTATCAGGTAAAAAGGACATCACATAAAAATTTTCAGGATTTAGCAATTTCAGAGTGATGATAAACGTGAGCAGTAATGAGAAATGGGATATACACACCTGTGTTGGCATCGCTACTTGCAATGAAGCTCACAACCAAAGGCAGTCTGTTGAACTGTACAACCTATGAAGACAACCAAACACAGAACATTAATACAATAGGAAACAAGCAGAATTTAAAATGGCAAAGCTAAAAAACTCCCTAAAGAAATAGTAGAAATTGGAGATAGCAGTAGCTGAAGTGCCCAAAACAGTCTATCCATGGGCTGTGCATATGTGCTTTCAGCTAGAACACAGAGCAGCAACTTCCTAAGAAATCTTACACCACAATGTGGTGTATTTGTTCACATTTTTTTAGTTAGCATTATAAATAGACTTCTATGTTTAAAGCAGTACCACTTCCATTTAATCTGCAGATTAGGCAGAGAGAATTTGAATGCATTTAAAAAAAAAATGTGTTGTATTGCATAGCCTATATGTTATACTTTCTAACGTATAGGGTATATTGAAAATAAAAACATTTGAGTTCTTTTAAACAAGGAAACAGTTTCTATGAATCATGCACAGATATGTGAGATGGGTCAAGAAGTGAAAATACCTGGCATGTGTCGTAGTAACAGATAATACTCTTATTTTTGGAGAGTCCAAGCTTACTTCCTTGGTCTGTTGCTAGTGCAAATGTAGAAAGGAAACTAGGTCTCAAAGCAAGTTCAGGAGCATTCTCATTGGCAACTAAAATGATACAGAAAATTATATTAGTTCATCTCTCAAAAACATACATATATGTATATATAGCACAGTCATGCATAAATATGGACACCAACTACTCAAAAACACTCAAAAGCAAGTTAAAAAATATTTTAAAAGGGAATATATCCATTTACAGTGGGTTTTCCAGTTGCATATTTGTACCACAGTAAGGGGGTAGTCAATACTATATATATATATATATATATATATATATATATATATATATATATATATATATATATATATATATATATATATATATATATATATATATATATATATATATATACTCTATTTCACAGTAGATCAATACATTAATAGAACAAACAGTGGTCTATACAGTAATAAAACATATAAACACAAATAATTAGTTCTAAAGCCAATATTCAAGCTGTTGCATGTTTTTTAAGTGAAAAACTTGCTTGAGAATGGTAAAGACTGGTGTATTTGTTCACATTTTTTAGTTAGCATTATAAATAGACTTCTATGTTTAAAGCAGTGCTGTTTGTCTAATCATAAATAATCATGTGTACAGTCTGGTTAGGAGTCTTGTCTTGTTTAGCTGATCTGCTCCCCACACTTATATGCCCTTTTTGGGCAAACAAAAATGATACTGTTTAATGACTCTGTAAATAGTCATTTTTGCAAGCTACTTTCTATGTTTTTCTATTTGCATACTGTCGTACACATTACACAGATACACTGACAAATGAACTGCATTGAACACATTTGCATGCTACACTTAAAGGTCCATCCCTGTGACATCTTAATGGGTTAATTAATCTTTAAAAAGGTCTGTATAGAAAGATAAATAATAAAAAGTAACAAAAACAACAAAATGGAGGCCTTTGGGCCTACTTTTCATTAAAATCTGGACATATGTAGACATGACTAAGGAGTAAGCAGAACTGTCCAATTGTATAACTTGTTTGTGGCATATAATTAATCATCCCTACACTTATGTGTTCTCTTACAGACAATATTCACTGTGATTTTATAAAGATAGAAACTGTGATTCAATACCAAAAGAGGTTTACGGTGTATCAAATGAACCAGACTATAAAATGCCAGGTATGTTACTAATATCCTTTATCTTCTGCATTTGAAGCACAGAATTTTATTTAATACCTTCTGCGTCCTTTCATATAGGCTAGGCTCCACACCAGCACTTGTTCACTTACAAACTCAACTTCCATCACTATACAGCCGATTAAAAGATGCAGTACAGTTATTCTATATAAATGGATGTCAAGTTATACAGTGAACATGAAAAATGATCATGTTAGGTTTGCAAATTTGTAATTAAGCTGTATACAATCCTACCTTTAATAACCGGTACACCATCTCTGTCAGATACAACAATGGCATGGAGTCCTTCAATACTTTAAATATAAAAAAAAAAATTTGAGTTTGTGGGGAAAAAAACACCAACACAACTTGTGCAAATGCTAGCTTACGTCAGAAAAAAAAATGTGAAAAAATATTCACACACATTACTTTGCTGAAAAAAGTTGCATGCCAGGGGGAAATACATTGTTCAATGAAGCTAGTCTAATAGAATTAGACATTAAAGTTGTTAGAGAATATTCCAACTGACTTTAATACAACCTTGCCAGCTTTCACTTGAGCTTATTCTGGCAACTTTTCTTTACTAAATCCAAACTATTCAAGGTTTCAGAAAATACTTGCGTATTTTTTTGTGTTGCGTTATTTTCGATCCAAGAAAAAAACAAAAAAAAAAATATTTTTTTCTAAGTCTAAAAAATTAATAACTGGCACATTCCAAAATCCCCTTTCCTGATGTATTGTTTTTAAAATAGATGTATATTCATAGTTAATGGAAAAAAACAAACACGTTTTTACAAGACAAACGGGGCTACTCCGGCCATGAGGCAAGGAGAGAATCTTGACTCAGGCACACTGATCGGCCAGTTACCAGGGGTGACAAATAGTCACCTCTGGTAATTTTAAGAGCCGAATTTCCGTTTTTTTTTTTTTAATGGAAATTTGGCTCTTCTACTGCAGCGAGCGCTCACTGCACTAGCGATGCTGCCTCGACTCGCTCCGACGTTAAATGTTAGA